>JAAIIK010000059.1:1623943-1645149 GCA_014706435.1 Silurus glanis | reverse complement strand
ATATATATATATATATATATATATATATATATATATATATATATATACACACATACACACACAATGCCTGATGTAATAGTTTGTAATGTCTAATAGAAGTGTCCATAATAATTTTCCATTCAAATGCGAAAAGAATGTAGCACATTACAAGATGAGTCTGTTCAGTATTCTTATGAACCATTATAATGCATTGCAAACACTATATGAACAAACCTATAGGGACACCTGACTTTACCAGCCATATGTGGGTCTTCCCAAACAGTTGTTCCCCAAATGTTTCCTTCACTGAAACTAGGAGACCAAAATTTGTTTCTACATGCCAAAGCCCACACAGTGAGTTTTATAAAGATGTGGTTTATATGGGCTTGAATGAAAGTTCTTCAGTAGCCTTCTTTAGAGGTCTGAACTCAACCTTAATAAACACCTTTGTGTTGAATTTGAATGTTGACTGAACCCCAGGCCTCCTCACCTCACCTACATCAGTACCTGACTTTCAAATTTCCACAAGTACACTCCAAAATCTAAGGAACATCTTCCCAGAAGAGTGAAGTGCAATGGGGGTTAAATGTGCAATGAGATTCTTATGAATCTTTTGGTCAGAAAAGATAGAAACTGTTATAATTATTGATGAAAAATCTATAAATATAATAACAATAATAACATGAATCATTATAATTAATGGTTTCAGCATCTTGCTTCACTTATAAGCCACCACTTTGCATTACGAGAGGATATAATGGAGATTATAATGCATTGTCATTCTAATACTCATAAAGTATTCTTATATAATGACCTTTTATAAATAATTATTTTATGTGTAAAATGCCTTATTATGTCACAAATGCATTTATAAGCCATTATACATACAATCCTCATAGAACATGTTCTCATATATCTATACTGATTTTCTGAAAGATAAATCAGAGCATGTGCTGAACAGTTTCTCCGATGTTCTTATGAACAAATTATAATGCATAATGTACGCTGACAATTTAAATTAAGATACTTATGTGATTATGTATTACACAGTATACAGTATAACTGTAACTATGCATTTAAGGCATTTTAATGTGTAAATCAATGCTTGACATTAGATATACTGTATTATTTTCGATCATTTGTTCTAAATATCGTCAATGTTCAACAATTAAAATCATAGCATTTTTAATAGTTATAAAACAATCACAAATAATCGATCATTAGATAATTCGGTATTATGCATTAATAATGCTTTATAACACAGCTTGATAGATCCTCGTACCGAATTATATACAAATGATTTATATTTTGAAAATGATTTATATTGAAACGGAAAAAGGTAGATTGTTATAATCATGCAACCGATTTCATTTAGTTTCTAAATGAATACATTTGTAGTCAGGCCTCAGCATTTATTTAAATAAGATGTGAAGCCATAGTCGTTTCCTGCTCTGCGAGGAAAGAAAGAAATATATATAAGGCAGGTTAGAGATTAAAATACCGCTGTGGACCGGGTCGCTCTGACATCCATCACTGCTCACGATGAGACGCCGGAATTCAGAGGATGCAATCATCCAGCCTACATTACTCATCTTACTGACATTTACACAGACGCACGCGCCGGACTATCAGAGCAGGCCCGAGTCACGAGTCAGGTTCACACGCTTTTTGACACGTATATGCATGTGCATTTTGGGATTATGATTTACATATTTATACGTAGGCAGCGTTATTGGAGAATGTCTGAGCCGCATGTCTAGGTCTAATAAATGACTCTGGAGACATGTAAACTGCTCTAGTTTTATGAAAAAGGAACAACCCGGGAGTCCACGGACACTTATCAACCTGTATACGATTTATTTTTATTTATTTTTTATTTTAGAAGGAAACTCAGAAATCCAAATAAATGAAATCGAATGTTCTTCTAAACTACTTACAATGATTTACTACACTATATAACACACCAGAATGTATAAAGTGTTTCAGCCTATAATACCTAAAATGTTGTCAGGCAGACATGAATGAATAATAACAGCCTCAGTGGAAGTTAGGCTCAGTATCAGAACCGTGTCCAGTCATAAGTTTTTACCTACTTTTTGTTTTTACTAAATATCAAAGATATAAGCAACTTTTATTCTGTACTCCAGTGGGTTTTTTTGCGCCACGGACCGGATTAATGTCAGACAATATTTTCACGGACCGGCTTTTAAGGTTTGGCAGATAAATTCAACAAAATAAAAGGATACGACCGGCATAAAAACTGGTATTTTCGAAATCTAATAATAATCGTGAATCCACTGTGTTGTTTTTTTGTTCATTTTGCTCGCTTGGGGGTTTCAATTTAGCGGTAATGTATTATGTGTTAGCGGCCGGAGCAGCCCCTTTAAGAAGGTAGAGGATGGAGGTAAGACATGTGACCGAGGCATCATGACATGCATCAAGAGTGAGTCATAGACAGATGTGGCGGAGAGAATCCGGTCATTTTCCAAAATAAAACATCGTTCACAATCAGATAATAAATAAAACAAAAATAATGTAAGTTATGTATCCTGTCAGTGCGGCCCGGTACCAATTGACCCGGGGGTTGGGGACCACTGATCTACTCAACTATAGTTATGATTCAATATTTGTACTTTTAACGCCACTATATTTTAATTTGCAAATTATTAATATTTGGATTTACTTTATCTAAAACGATTCACTTTCATTTTTCTATTGAATACTAACAGTTCTTCGAATTTGTGACATGAAACTGTAATTTAATGTGTTAACTGAAGATATATTTTGAAAAGATAGCTTTTACTACCTTGTCTTTTGTTTTGTTTATTCGACCGACTTGTGTGATCTTGAAATCCTGCATGTTGAAGACGCTGTTGTGTTGATTGCGGTTAATGCAGAGTTCAGGGGTACAATTTGATTTGTATTTTATGAAACGAAACCCCTCAAATCTACAGTTTTTTGGCTTTTCACTAACATGTGTCTTGATGTTGAGGACTATTGGATTTTTGAGCCTACATTCAATACTGTTCAAATTAGATACTCGAAGAGTTTTACTCAAGTCATATTGAAATTGGTTACATTTAACTTGTTATAGAGTAAATTATGCAGTAAGGTCTCTATACTTTTAAAAGTAAAAGTGATAACAGGAACTAACTTAATGTTACATTAAAGTATTATATTATTATGTGAGTTGTATAAGAGGAAACACTTGGTTGGGGTGGGAAAAATTGCTAAACCATTCGACCATATCACCCCATCGTTGATTATTTTTCGATCACAGCATGCCCTATTGCGTTTTAATACCATACATAATGATGTTGTGCGAATCAGGGATTGTAGAAATGATTACGGGTGTGTGTTTACCGAAAACATTTCGAGGAAAGACAGACTTCATGTCCTAACTTTAGGGCGAAAAAAAATATCAAATATGATGGAATGGTGACTTTTTTTTCACCGCACTGTTCCTTTCAATGACTTGTGCATTATAAAGTGTGGATTTGCGGCTTCCATAAAGACCAATTCCCGTCGCATGCAATTAAGTTGAGACACCTCAGCGATGTATTGCATCACCGAGCACCGTACACACACACACACACACACATACACACACACACACACACACACACAGAGGCACTGACAACTCGCTAAATGCTAATCATGCAGTTTTTAGTGTAGTGCAGTATAAGAAAGCAAGTAGAACAGCAATCAAGCATGAGATCGAACTCATTTATGCTTGCCTTAAGCGTCTGATACAGTTTGGAATATGTAGCGCGTAACAGTATTATCGCACTGCTGCTCAGGGACGGCAGAGTAAAAGCACCGGTAATGAATTGGATGTAGAATATTAGAGAGCAGATAATTACTTGTTCATACTGTAACTGTGAGCAGTTTGTCATACAAGGCTGGTGGTGGACCTTGTGATGAGAGAGACAGAGAGAGAGAAAGAGAGAGAAAACACAAAGGGAAAACACAAATAACAGTTTTGAACAACTATGAAGCTCATGCATGTGAGGAACAGTTAAAGATGTGTTGGTTGACAGGATTTTTTTTACATTTTTTATTACACTGTGTGCACGTGTGTGTGTTTGTCAAAGTTATGCCCTCTACCTGTGAGCTGGAGGAGTAGCGCCCGGGTGCGCGAGAGCCTGAGCTTTTGCTCGAGCCCATTGAGGAATCCACGCTCTTCCCGCTGTAGCAGTGGGTCCTCAAACACTTGCCGTACTCCTTACGTACCTACACACGAAAAACAATACAATGTAAAGCGGGTCATAATAATATAAAAATATCAACTTACTAAGAATTGTCTTTCTCAGCTTAGATGCAACAATGCACAGTAGCATAGTTTGAGTTTGCACAAAAGTATTGGAGCATTTTTTTTTTTAATGATTTTCAATTATACGTGATTCTTCCCCAAAACTGTTACAACAAACTTGAAGCCACACAGTTGCATAGTCTGCAGGTGCTTGAACTAGGAGTCCCAAAGCTGTTCCAGCATGACAATGCCCCTGTGCACAAAGCGAGCTTCTTGGAAAAATGCTTTACATGAGTTGAAGTGAAAAATCTTGAGTGGCCTGCAATAGAGCTCAACCCTATTAAACACCTTTGGGATGAATTGGAACATTGATTGCACCCCAGGCCTCCTCACCTCACCTACATCAGTACCTGACTTTAACACCCTTGTGGCTGAATGAATGTCCACAAATCTACACAAGTACACTCCAAAATCTAGTGGAACATCTAAATGTGAAGGTCTAAATGGAATGGGATGTTCAAAAAGCACATACAAATCTAATAGTCAGGTATCCACAAACTTTTGTCCATATAGACTATGACTTGACTAGACTATAGTCCATGGAGTTTGAGTGGAGTTGAATCCAGACATCTC
The DNA here is from genome assembly GCA_014706435.1 of Silurus glanis. Taxonomy (NCBI): domain Eukaryota; kingdom Metazoa; phylum Chordata; class Actinopteri; order Siluriformes; family Siluridae; genus Silurus; species Silurus glanis. Next base: position 1,640,285 of record JAAIIK010000059.1, on the reverse strand, counting down.
AACAGAGAATTCTTAAACAAATGGAAAGAAATCTTCTCCATAATTCAGATAAGGTAATGTGAACCATCAGGTCAAAAGATCTGCACCTTAACCCACTACTAACCCAATTTTTAAGTCAGATTTAAGTCAGATTTTAATAATCTGGATAGTGTCTTCTACAGTGCAAACTAACAAACAGCGCGTTACCTTTTTCTGCAGCACGCAGTGGAAGATGAAGATGAACATGCCCTGGAGCGAGTTGAAGATGGTAAAGAGGTAGGCCATGATGACCGTGTTCTCGTTGACATACATGAGTCCAAATGCCCAGGTCAGACCCAGCAAACAGAGCAAAGCTATTGCGCCGATCACCCATGATCTGAAACACACACACACAAGATACATAACGGCATACTGTAGTTTAACCGCATGACCATTTACACCTGGGCAAAGCATACACAGTCTTTTCTTTCTTCTCATCCTTTACAAGATCATAATAAAAGCTTCATTTTTTTTTTCTAAACGCATTACTGTGTAGACTATATAAGGCACAGCACGCAGTACTGGTTTAAAAGCAGAATGAGGGAAGATCATTGCCTTTAAAACACACTTCTAACTTCTAACACACTGGTTACCACTCAGTCAGACGTGCACGAGCTACTGCAGAACTCCAGCAAGCTTAGTGACTCTACTTATATATGTGAGTCAGCCTTTCACCAAATAAAGATTATTAAGTCCAAATACCATCATGACTGACGCTGCCTCCCAGCAGCTACCATCTGGGCAATGCAACGCTGACTGCCTCTATTCACTGCAAGTCATCAGAGTAAGGCAGTGACCATAAATGTACTGAACTGTATTGTGCCATAAGGCGCAATTATGCAAGGTACCCCAACATATATTGTATATATAAAGTATGTTCAGTGTATATATGAATAAATATTTATTTAACATTTTTACAATGTAGGTAGATCAGTTCTACTTGGGCGTTTTAAAAGTGGCTTGCAAGCCGGAAAAAGTGCGAGCACCCCTGATCTAAACAATTTCTTAATGAGTATACAAGTGTGAGCATGTCACCGACTTCTTTGGTCATTCTTTCTTTTTTTTTTTTTGGCAGACCAGATCGACGGAAAACAGTAATGTGAATACATTTTTAATCCCCTCCCTCCAAAGAAACACACAGTTTTGGGTGACTTTATAACAGAGAAAGGCTGACTGCTAGCAATAAAAATGTCGTGAAGACTAGCATCGTGTACATTTGCGCCACGGACACGTCGTCCTGTTACTGTGGCAACAGCCACCTCTATATTAAGATGTGGAGAAACAGCGACTGGTAGGAGTTTAAAAGGATGAAAGAGAAAATGAATAGAAGTAAAAGAGGTAAAATAACAAATAATAAAAAAGACAGAGAAAGACAGAGAGAGGAGAGAGAGAGAGAGAGAGAGAGAGAGAGAGAGAGAGAGAGAGAGAGATCGAAATCAAAGCCATAGGTCGATGCTGGGCAGCACTGATTGAACACCTGTTCACTGTGAGAAAGCATTTCAGTATCAGAGATGTATAGCTCCCAGCATCTCTCTCTTTCACACACACACACACACACACACACACACACACACACACACACACACACACACACACACACACACACAACAAAAGGCCAATTACAGGATTGATACAGCTTTTATAAATGTAAAATTAAAAAAAATCTACTTTTTTTCTGCACATAATCAGACTCCTACCACACAGAAGCTTCACAGGGGATTGGGGATAAATTGAATGTATTCTACTTTAAACACATTTGGGTTTGTATTTGTGTGTCTGTGTGTGTGACAGTGCACACGTTGTGTAAATTATGCCAGCGTGTAGATCCGAGTGTGCGAGTGGTGTAATAGAGAGATAGTGATAAATTAAAGAGACTTATTATAAATGAATTGTAATTCCTGTTTGACAGAGTGAATACGGTTTTACAGAAAGATTGCTACGTATATTATAAGGAGCAAACACTTAGCGGACGTGCTGTTATAGGAAAATAATCAACGGCTCACCGATGCAATGTGGCTCAAAGAAACCTTGAGTTCACTGGAGTTCATTATATCACAGGGAAAATAAGTTTCCTTTTGGCTGCTATGAACAACAGACACTGGAGTCTTCCAAACTTTCAAATATCTCCTACTGAAAACTACTGTTTTTGTGCTTCTTTCTCAAACTGCCTCAAAGTTAGAGGCACACAATTGCATAGGATGTTTTTGGATGTGGTGGAATTTATTTTTTATTTCATCTGAACTAGGAGACCCAAACCTTTTCCAGCATGACAATGCATTTGTGCACAACAAAAAAACTTTTTCATGGGTTGGTGTGCAAAATCTCAGTGGCCTACTATAGAGTTTGGACCTCAACGCTGACTTCATCCCAAGTTTCTCCACCCTACGTCATATGTGTGTATGTTGTTACTGCAGAAACAATACCATACTAGAGGAAGTGTGTTTACACAAGGTGGTATCTAAAGGTTTTGAGAATAATGGTGCTATTTTGTCCACTTGCTTGACCACGTCTGATTTCATTACGGACAGCGATTTAAAACAAAGAGCAAACGTGACATTCTGCGTTAAACTGAAATCTTCCACAGGGACATTTGACATGACATACGTTTGACATGTGCCTATATGCGATTAGTCGTTCGAGGTGTTTCGAGCGAGACTTGCTCTTCAAGACTGGAAGAACATTACCGGAAGACGACGAGAGATCAGGAAGTCCTTCGACAAGCTCAACCCACGAAAATGTCAAACCGTTCAACATGTGCATGATGATCGTCGGAGAACAATCCACATGATCTCACTTCCGCACCCAACCAACTCGCCAACTCCTAAAGATGAAGCTCGAAGTTCGCCGTTTTGACACCATTGTGAAGATCCAGAGCGAATCGCAGGAGGTGCTTGACACATCTAAAAAAAAAAGAACACTTCCAGGACATACTCGAGAAGTGTCAGGAACACTGGGAGAGCTGTGTTGTCCTGCAAGGGGACTATTTTGAAGGTGATCGTGTGTAAATGTACAGTAGATAAATAAAGTATGTTCTTGTAAACAGAAACCTTTTGATATCACTTCGGAAGGATCACAGGGGTTATATAATTTTTTTTTTTTGTTAGGCGTTTCACAGGAATGAAGGTGAGTGAACAGCCTGGTTTTAAGATTTTGGGGGTTTAGCTTTATAGTGACCTTCTAATCTGCTCTTGGTATATAATATTATCTTCCCATTAATGTTATTTCCAAGATCATAAATTTCCATGGATCATCTAGACTGATTCAAAGAAGAGAAGAGTCATGTTGTCTTCAAAGCATGCAATTTGATATAAGACTGTACCTTCTAAACAAGCAGCTCCTTTGCATTAAGGACTTAAAAAAGAATTTGATCTCTCTAAGCTGTTGATGTCTGGATGTTTGGTTGAACTTTAATGTTTTGAATGTTTTCCCATTCTATTTCTTTTTCTCTACACTGAGTACACTATACAAGAGTTTATCTCGTACATGGAACATTCTATCGCCCCCTATTGGCATGGAGGAAGACTTAAAGTCTGTAACTGCATTTTTTTTGGGACTAATCACAATCGAGAAAACAGCATGCGATATCATTGCCTCTATAAAAGGAACCCTAACGTAATAACCATCCAATAGGTAAATAATTTTTTGCAAAAAAAATTATAACATCGAAAAAAATCGTTGTCCTGAACTTCATTTCATTCTTCATAAATCAGAGATATTAATAGACCGTAACAAGGTGAGTGGGAAAGTCGGGGTGGGGTGATGATGTAGGGGAGATGATTGCTTTAGCTGTGGCGTCTCTTTCTGCGGAAGTTATGAAAGCACGTGAGGGAGGCCGCAAATATGTGGGAAATGAGAACGGAGAAGCACTCCGGTTGATTGACAAGCTTTCATAATGCACTCGGAATGAGACGAGAGCCTGGCGACAGGAAGCCTGGGGTTATTTTTATCTTTTATCTAGATTTTTATCTAGAGCAGATTATGCTTACTTTATTTTCCCTGATCAAAAATGAGTAGAGCAGAAGACAAGAGTAACAAAGACAAAGAAAGAAGGACGAGAAGCTGCTTGAGAACTGGAAAAAAAAAAAAAAGACGAGGCAGATGTATTTATAATTAAGGAATGGGGTGAAATTATAATTCACTCGTTTTCCAGGCATAAACTCAAACACAAGACGATAGCTCTGGCTCTCAGTGTTAGCGTAGGCCTGTTTGGAGAGCGTAAGACAGGTGGGTTACAGCTTACATATATAACGTCCACCAGTATGTGAGACAAGTGTGTACGCAGCATGAGACAGGCATGTTACAAAGGTATTATTATAGGAAGAGACAATTGAGCTCCTTTTCAGTTACATAATTGCGAATGAAAGCAGGACAGATGTATCCCTAGACTCCATTTGAGAATAAGACAGATGTTTTAACAGCTCTCTCTGTGTTACACATTCATGAGGCATGGCATACGGCATTTACGGCTACACAGAGAATGTTATTAATACAAAGGTATTATCAGGGAGTGAGACAGGTGAAGTATTCTCACTTACACAGATGCAAAGCCAGACAGATGTGTTCTATATCCCTGGGCTCTGCTTGAGAGACAGATGTTTTAACTCAATCTTTGTTACCTATGCACTCCTAGATGATGAGACTGGGACGTTGTAGCTTTTACCGATATGCAGGGATTGATGCAGATTGATGTAGTTGTAAAGGTATGATTAGAGAGTGAGACAGGTGAGCTTATTCTCAATTAAAAAGCAAACCGGATGTGTTCTGTGTCTGTGGGCTTCAGCAGTAAACAAAATGTATTACAATAGTGTGAGAAAGGTGGGTTACAGTTTATTCTCTTGTACATAGACATCAATAAATGCAAGACACCTACTGGTAAAACAGGTGTTTTTAGATGGTAATTCAGACAGGTGGGTTATCGTTTTATGGGGTAATGAAGTTTTGATATAACGTGAGACAGGTATATTATGTGCATATCTTATGGCACATGATAAATAAATTGAGACTAATGTATGAGAGCATATACTGGGAGGGTAGTAGTATGTTATATTCTCGTTCTGTCCTCTCTGTGTGTCCAATATGTGAAACCAGAGTGAGACAATTGTATCTGTGCATGTGTTGCAAGGGTTACTCCAACACTCCCGAACCAGAAATATAAAAAGAAGTGAGGGAGGCCTAATGCCATTGCTGGCGGCAATGAGCCCCCCCCAACACACACACACACACACACACATGCAGACACGTTCTAATGTTGGTGTTTAATAGCTTGAGCAGGTGCTGAGCCAAATAAATGATTTATGGAATTAGTGAGGAGGTCATTAACCATCATTTTGCTGGGTCTGTCTTAATGACCTGCAGGGAAGGATACTTCATCAGCCTGACTATCCCCTGAATGGCCACTCTCCAAAGCACTAATGCATGCACAAGAAAGAGAGAGAGAGAGAGAGAGAGAGAGAGAGAGAGAGAGAGAGAGAGAGAGGTGGTATTGACCCTTGGTGTTCAGAATGGTGAAAGTGTGAGAGTAGAAAAAAAGTGCAAATGTGAGTGTTTATAAATGTATTTATATTACAATTCTGCTTAACTTTACAATCTGGTTGGTCAGAAGGTGTTGATTTATTTTCTATAACAATGGCACTGATAGTAGTTCGGTAGCGCAATTCGCACAATTGCATTGATGTCGATGTTCTTGTACAAATGTGCTTGTTACAGTTTCTATAGTAACAACCAATTTACATAATCATCTATGATCATGGTGGTCTAGTGGTTACGATGCGGCGCTCTCACCGCTGCGGCCCGGGTTCGATCCCCGGTCAGGGAACCAACCCCAGCCATTAGGGTTGCACAAGCCTTAGTGCCGGTCCCAAGCCCGGATAAATGGGGAGGGTTGCGTTAGGAAGGGCATCCAGTGTAAAAACATGTGCCAAATCAAACATGCGGATGGTCCGCTGTGGCGACCCCTAATGGGAGAAGCCGAAAGAAAGTTTATCTATGATCATGTAACAAGCATAGTAAAATGTGCTGTTTAATAAAAGCATTAATATGATGAAGCTTTTATGGGAGGAGTCTCCAGTGCCAGCACTTTGTAACGCTCCACCACAGGAAAAACAACTGGCCAGAGAGCTGTTCATAGCATCACGGAACAGACCTTCCATTTATTAATACATTTTTAAAAATGACATTTATTCTATTATTAGAAATAGAATCATCCTCAAGTAAATCTGCTCCATTACACGAGCCCATCATTGTGTTCTTTTTTTCGCCTTTCAGAATAGCACAAACACGAAATTCCTTGAAACTGCGTTGATGATGCGCGAAAAACAGAGCATGAATGCCAAGGTTATCGTTCTCATTATCGGCATACGTGGCCACAGGACATACTGTAACGGAAATCTGTGCGGAAATGAGGAAGCGTCGTGTCTCATCTTTATCCCTTAGATTTCTGCCAAGCCACTTCATACGCAAACTTAGATCTCACGATCTCGTTCTTCCCTGGAGGGAATAAAGTAACATTCTTTTATCCGTCTGGTAGGTTATGTAATGCAGTGCTACTTCTCTACTCTCTCCTCAGAATCCGGGACTGAGTGACAGATTGTCAGAGCTATTAGAAATCTCTGTTTTCAAATTTTCACACACAGTTAAAAAAAATATAGTACTATGCAAAAGGTTTAGGCAGGTGTGAATAATTGCTGTAAAGTGAAATGCTTTATTAAAATGTATATTTTAATTGTTTATTTTTAATCAAATTCCAAAATGCAAAGTGAGAAAACCGAAGAAAAATCCAAATCAAATCAATATTCGGTTTGACTACACTTTGGCTTTTAATTCAAATCTGCACAAACTCTGGGATTTTGTAGAGTCAGGTGTATGATTAACCCATTATGCCAAGCGGGTTCTACAATTTTATATGTAGATTCATACACTGTTATTAACTGAAACAGAAACAGCTGTGGAGGAGCTTTAAACTGGGTGAGGAACAGCAAACTCTGCTACTAAGGTGAGGTTGTGAAAGACATTTCCATTTCACAGGTCATACAACATTGAGATTGAGCACAGCAACAAGACACAACGTGGTTCTACTGCATCAGCAAGGTCTCTCCCAGGCGAAGATTTCAAAGCAGACTGCAGTTTCAAGATGTACTGTTCAAGCTAATTTGAAGAAGCACAAAGAAACGGGCAATATTGAGAAAGACACATCATGCTTACTTCCCTTAACATCAGAAGATTTCCAGCTGTGCTATCAAAGCACTGGCTGAAACCAGTGGGACCCAGATACACCCATCTACTATTCGAAGAAGTCTGGCTAGAAGTGGTATTTATGGAAAATTATATCTAAAATGCCATACCTCTGACGTGGAAACAAGGCTTAGCGGCTCGACGATGCACGGAAACATAGGAGCTGTGCCAAAAATGGCAGCAGGTGCTCTGGAATGATCAAAATCTGAAATATTTGGCTGTAGCAGGATTCAAGTTGTTTGCCGAAGGGCTTAATAAAGGTACGATAATGAATAAATCATGGTGGAGGTGGTGGTGGAGGTTCCTTGCAAGTTTGGGGCTGCATTTATTCAAATGGAGTTGGAGATTTGGTCATGATTAATGCTGAGAAACACAGGCAGATACTTATCCATCACGCAATACCATCTGGTTGGTCCCAAATTTATTGTGCAGCAGGACAATGACCCCATGCATACAGCCAATGTCATTAAGAACAATCCTCAATGTAAAGAACAAAAAGGAGTCCTGGAAGTGATGGTTTGGCCCCTTACAGAGCCCTGATCTCAACAACATCGAGTCTGTTTGAGATTAGATTAAGAGACTGTTGGATTTGAGGCAGCCTACATCCACAGAATGTCTATGGTTAGTTCTCTAAGATATCTGGAACAGCATCAGATGGAAGAACTTATGCTGTTTTTCAAACGAAGGATGGTCACACCAAATATTGATTTGAATTGGATTTCTCTTCTATTTATTTACTTTTTATTTTTTAAAGCATTAAAACTAAACATTAGGAACTGTACATACTCACACACACACACACTAATTAAAATGTTTTGTTTTTTTTTTTTGGGGGGGGGGGGGACCTAAAGCTGTACTTGAGGTTTAATTGTCTAATATGTTAAGAAGTCTTCCTGCTGGGCGTTTAAGCAAATAAGGGCGCGTAATTTTACAACTTGTGAATAATAACACCTAAACTACTCCCCCTCTCTCAGGTAGCACCGCCACTGGGCTAACAATCTGGGTTAAATATGAAAAATCCAAGTGAATTACCACGAGAATGTCTAGAAACGTGCTTAAAACGATTAAAGCAAATTTGAGGCAATTTCTACGCATAATTTCACGATGCCCGAAATGAGCAAATCTGAATTCAAATGCCTGTAGTAATTGAGTTAGACAGAAAAAGACAGAAAAAAGAGAATTTTTTTTAAAAAAAGAGGCTTTTCGCACCTGCAGTTAAGGAGCAGATAGTTTTTGGAGAAGAAAAAAAAGTGTGGTGTGAATGTGAGATCAGTCTTCCAGGCAGCTCAGCAGTAATTATCAAACTGCTTTGCGTTTTTTTTTTTGTGTGTGTGTGAAGCCTCACCCCTGGCAAATCGAGCTGGAGATCTCGTTAGATCGAGGGCTCGTTAGGCCTCGCTGCATCTCAATGCCTGAAAGGAACAAGCTGAAATCGGGCGGCTTTATTCACATGTGCCTTATTCTTTAAGACAATCCATTTGCTATCTAGTATGATCGCAAAAATGGAAAATAGTCTGTATAAAATAAAAAGGATCTGGGATGAAAAAGACTGTGTATTGATTTTGTGAGATGCAGGGTGTAGAGCCGGAATAATGGACACGAGAAAGTCCACAAAGGAAAAAAAAAAACGAGAATGGGGAAAAAAAGAATACGCTAAAACACCATGGCACTACAGTCCAGTCTATAATACAGCCATCATAGTTTTTCAAGCTGAAAGGCAAAAAAAAAAAAGAAAAGAAAATGCAAAAACAATAAAGAAAAGTGCACAAAAAGAAGTGCGCTGAGCAGTGACAGTGAAATAGGCATAAATCAAACTGACTCATGCAGAAAGACAATAGACACAAAAAACCCTCATGCACAATGAAGCATGACACAGCTCAAGCCAAGAGACAAGACAAAACATGTTTCACAACAAACTCAATCGAATCGGTTCGGAAGCACAAATTAGTTCACGCCCTGTCAGAACCTGTGTGTGTTACGCCAGAGCAGAATCCTAATAACTAATCAAAAGGCCTTTAAAGCTTATTAAAGCTTGAGAATGCAAAGCTCCACTTGCTAAATCCACTTTATTTTTGCATACAATACAATTTTGTGGCTTTAAGTAAAATGATAGATTTAAGGTATTAAGATAAGCTAGCTTGCTCTAAAATAGCAAAACTAGCATTTAAAAAACTCTCTTTACCACTAACAATTTTGCTCAGCAACTTTGCACTTCCGTGTAAGATCAATTTTTTTGTCCAATCAAATGCTCTCGACATTGTGAAGTGTCTTGCCCCGAACACTCATGGTACTAATTGTCATGTACAGCGTAATCTGGGCTGTAGGGTAAGCTAATTGCTACCTGCTATTCTAAAATAAAATGGCGAGGTGCCACTCGCTATGTTTCACCATGAATTTCTGCTTCAGGGGAAATAACATTAAAACTAAAAGAAAAATTATTTAAAATAAAATAATAGGGACTATAAAGATGGTAATGTTAACATAGCATTTCACCTAGCAAGTTGTTTACTACTATCAAAGTCGTGTATTACGTATTCAGCATAACCGCCTCCCCTGAATTACATTAGTGAGTATCTCTAAAACTAAAGAGTGTGTTCTGAAAGTGTACCAAACATTAGCTAATATAAATGCACAAATAATATTAGCAAAATTGCATTGCTACGTAACAGCTCCATGATTCAATCTTGCTGTTAGCTTACTAATAAGGTTTTCCTCTGTATTTTCCCAAATTCAAAAATGTTTATTGACTTAATAAGGAAGGTTCCCTAGGTGCAAACAAGCATGCGAGTGTGTGTTTCTGGACTGTAAAGCAGCTAACAGACTAGGTCTGATGTAAATGTAGCTAATAACCTGGGCCTGAAGAAAATCCAACTAGCAAGCAATATAGGCAGCAAGCAATGAGAAGATGTAGCTAATACACATGCAGCTAGCAAGAAAAATGTAGCTGGCAACAGAGACATGTTACACAGCTTTCAAATGACAGTCCTGTCACAGTTTGCCAGCATGTTCAAGCTTCAAGTGAAAAGCTTTGAATGAATTTTGATCTTTGAATTGCATGAAAGATTTCTGAGCTGCACTCAGGCCACAAGCAAAATAGCTATAAAAACTAGATCCCTTCTAAATGATTAGCTAGCTCACTTCTTGTTTTGTCGAATAAAAAGATAAATAAGTATAGAGTTTTTATCATCACGCTGTTCTTTAACGCAGCGCACTATTTGAGGAGGTCAGGCTGCTTTATTTATCAAACCAAATCGGCAGACACTGGTGCTCATAGTGAGAGTATGGAGAATCCCAATGCTGTGTTATCATTACTGATGCCCAAGCTTTATAGTCTTGAATATTACCTCAATGACAAGAGACTCGTGTCAAATTAGAGGCCCATATTGGCATGTATAATCCTACTTAATGCTTAGTAATGAGAGAACCACAACTGGCCATCTCTAGAACTGCTGTGCTTATTAAATCCAAATCCTCCGTGTGTGTGGATCAAATCTGCTTTATTACCCAGACTTTGGATCGGCTCAGCAGCAGCTCTGCGACGGTGACAACTGAGCCATCACTCTGTGCTTTACACAACAAAACCCAGCCACGTCATATGGCAGGTCAAGCACATACTCTCAGAAAACAAAGACATACATCTGAATTTAAGAGATGTCAGAGATGAAATGGGAAGGTCGTGACTCTGGGGAGCTGGTCTGAGCTGAGCACAGGCAGATTCTCGGTTTACACACTTCATTTCGAAAAGCTTTATAAATCATATCATGGAAAACGCAGAGCTCATAAGTCAATACAGAAACGCTAAACAGAGCAGGGCGAAAAGAACACCTACACAGAAAGTTTGTTAGTTTTTAACTCCTTTCCTCCCTTGCCCTTTCTATCTAAAACTCACAGAATGAATGACATTCCATCTGATCCTTGGGAATTAAATGTGTAAAAAGAGGGGAGAATAATCATCTAAAAGATATGAAAAAAAAACTAGCAAAATTTGTTTTTAACATTCATTTCCTGTTGATGTGCTACTATGTTTTGACTGAAGGTGGGAAAGTGTGAATAGCTGGCAAGCTAGGTCTGAGGAAAATGTAGCTTATAAGATGGGTCTCAATAAAATGCAGTTAGCAAGCTAAATTTGAGGGAAATGTGCTAGACCTAATAAACTGGGTCTATTGAAAATGTAGCTAGCAAGCAAATTTGCTATAAATATATTACATGCAAAATCTGAGGTAAATATAGTTGGCCAATTAGGTCTGATGAAAATGTAGCTAATAAGCTTGGTCTGAATAAAATATTAGCTAGAAAGCTAGCTATTTTGTAAGGTAGCTCTAAAAAAAAAAGCTAGGTCTGAGGGAAATGTAGCAAATACGCTGGAACTGGGGTAGATGTAAGAAGTAAGCAAGGAAAATAAAGTTAGCAAGGTAAACATCCAGGTTTCAAAGTCAAGCTAGCATGAGTTTCAAATGATGTCTGGTTTTAAAAGAAACATTGAGGACACAGACACACAGAAACATTTGTTTTTGTTGCTTCTTGTTTAGCCCACCCTTTTCTTTTCAACCCCTAATCAAATAGGCCTGAACAGTTCAGATTGTGCCTGGTGAATTAGCTGTGTGAAAACAGGAGACTGTAATCATCTAATTATCAGCATGAATAGGACGTCTGATTACAAAATTGTCTAGTTTCATCTGAGACATTATCAAAGACGTACCAGCACCGTACAGGCTGCCTAATTAATCAGACAGGCCGAATGGCTTCGCTTGTGTTTCTATTGAGAATTCACCTATTGAGAAATCACCAACTCAAATTTCATGCGACATTATTGGCTTATATTTCAATGTTTTTATTTGAGATGTAGTAGTCTGTAAGTTTTGACTTGTAAACACAGAGTAAAGCCGGAAAGTGTCAAGTCACCCTAGATTCATAGTTCAATACAAAGGGCATGGAATGAAAAGGATGGATATGCTGTACATTGAAATGTCTGTGAAAAATGTGTCTCTGCTCATTGACAGACACACTCCAGACCTGGAAATCTTTCTTCTATTTAATCATTTATAATGACTCAGAACTTGACCTCAATGGCTTGATTCATAGCAAATTCATAAAAGATATGAACAAACTCTAACGCAGTGCCAAACACACACACACACACACACACACACACACACACACACACACAAAAGCCGAGCGAAGGCTTGTGGGTGGAAAGACATTCTGTTTGGCCTTCAATCCAAAAGCACTTTCAAAGACGCAATTCAATCTGCTCATGAGGGAACCTGACTATGTATGTAGGATATTATGTTCTTTGAGAATGTGGTGTGCTGTATAATTAAATTTTACCATATAAATCCAATCAGAATAATAATGATAGAATCACATTGTGTACATTTTTCTGTCGACCAAAAAAAAAAACAAAAAACAAAAAAAAAAAAACCTCATGACCTCCTCCTCCATTTTGAGATTTTTTATTACAGTCATAAACAAAGGCTGCACCAACAGTTTCTCCTTTATCTTGATTAATATTTCCGTTGACATGAATAAGTCACGCAACACAATATGTCCTATTGTTTGATACATAATCATATCTACTTCACTGAGTGCCTCTGAAGCTTGACTGAGTGAGAAACATAAATGGAACACCTTACACATCAAATCTTCTACTCTGATTGGCAGAATGAAATATCAGCTTGTCGTCAAAAACCTGAGCCGCAATCTCTCTCATAATGGGCTCCCACGTGACTTGTTCGTACGTCCATGATATCAGTCTCAGTGACTCATTGCATTTCATTAAAGCTCTAAAGCAGGAACATCAATAACGCCAACATATTCATAAAGTCATTACAGCCTCTTTCTCTCGGTCTCTCCAAAGTGTCCTCATATGAATATTTATACGCATATACACCTGCAGACGTTAATCCTGACCAATTGCTAGTCCCTCCTCCAAATGATGCTTTTTTTTTCTAACCTCTTCCCATAATGCAGCATGCTTTGAAGAATACCGTTAGGCTTTGAGCCTTAAAAACAACTTAACCTTTAAAGCCAATGGGAAATATCAAAGAAAAAAATATAAAAAATCTCTGCCTCGTCTGCTCATTATATGCAAAGATAGAAAGTAATGAAGTACAAACACTTCATTACTGTACTTGAGGAGATTTTTCTGGTATCAGTACTTTACTATTTATTTTTCAGACAAGGTTTTACTCATTACATTTTTACACAAATATCTGTACTTTCTACTTCTTACATTTTTTAAACCAGACTCGTTACTTTAGTTTTAATCTATTTGGTGACATGATCAATATTTTTTCTTTTCATTGCGCACTGTCTTCAGCCCGTGGACCTATTATTTGTTACTGCTCTGCTTTTTCAACCTTCCACTGGTCCTTTCCTGGCTCTCGCACACCACAGATGTAGACTAGCCTATGAAGCTAACAATGAGCAGGCAGAAGGCAGCAAGAAGTATGGAGTTAACGTGAATGAGATAGAGGGAGTCAGCGACTCATGACTGAAAACAGAAACAGTCCTGATTACCTGATCATCATCTTTTCTCTGCTTGTGTTCTATATGGTGGTTTTTCAGCCTGGATAGATTCATTAGATAACACAATTTTCAATTATTTTGTATTAATATGTTAATATGATGTCATTTTATACCTTAAATTACTGTATATAACCTTAAATGACTGTATAAGACTGTAGAAAGAACATTACTCATAATCTTATACTCCAGTGCTCATGTTAGTTCTCACTCTCCAGTGTTCTGTATTGTTTTGAACATTTATAATCACACTCTTGATGTCACCTAAATGAGGATGGGTTCCCCTTTTGAGTCTGGTTCCTCTCAAGGTTTCTTCCTCATAACATCTAAGGGAGTTTTTCCTTGCCACAGTCGCCATGGCTGCTCATCAGGGATAAACGCACACCGTTCACCTTAACTGTTGATTTCTGTAAAGCTGCTTTGAAACAATGTACGTTGTAAAAAGCGCTATAGAAATAAACTTGATTTGACTTGACATGTGAGGTCCAGTTATCAGCATGACACTAAAACAGGTAGTAGTTTTGGCTATTTTTTACTTAAGTTCATGTCAGAGCCCAAACTTTTTTTCTTTAACTTGAGTAAAAAAGTGTAGCCAGTACGTCAACTTTTACCAGAGTCTTTTAAAAATACGAGCATCTGTACCTCTACATGAGTGAAGGATTTGTGTACTTGGATCTGTGTACCATCTCTGATGATATGCGCTTCACAAAGACGAATCAGAAGACAAAGAAACACATGTCTACCTGCAACATACCGGCTTCACGCAACTTACTTAATGTTGTCCAGGCAACCGGAGTCGGGCTTCAAGATGGCTGTGTGGTGGAACATTTTGTACAAGGCGATGCCCAGGAAGATAACATTCAGCTGGAAAACACAACACCAACAACGTAACTGAACCAGAGCTAATTATAATCATTTTATGCTTTGACTGAACTGTAATTAAATATTGCTGCGATTTGAAAAACAGATTTGACTTGTAATATTAGCAGATTAATATATAACAGATTTGTGTGTGTAGAAAAAAAAACAACAACACAAAAACAAAAGACTAAACAGGAATTAATGATGCGAGTTCATTAACAAGCGTTTACCATAATGATTAGAGTGGCAGGACCAATAAAACTCCAAATGAAATACGTGTCCAGACGCAACCAGCACCTGAAAACAAGGAATATGGAGAGCGGATTAAACACAATCGTGCAAATGCACAAATTAAGTGCACACACACACACACACACACACACAACCTTTGGCGCAAAAGAAGTGGTGGAAGTTTGACGGGTAATAGCAGATCGAGCTGATCTGGAGTGTATCTCTGGTCATATGAGATCCAGCATGGCCCTGATACATGAGCGCTCACTTGTTAAATTATTCACCTCCTAATTTCCGCTGCATTAGTAATAACATCTTCGACGCAGACATTAACTTCTCACTTATCACGCCTCCCTCGAATCGTTAGCGCTCCTCGGTTTAACAACAAAAGCACCTTCTTACAGCACCACCCACCATTACTATAAATATGCATTTGTTTATTCAGCAGGTTTGAATTCTCAAAATGGATTGGGCAGGTGGTGTTGATTCCTCTTCCGTAGTTCCAGAACGTTATTGTTTCTACAGTAGCAACAGATTTTCAAGGACTTGGATGGCAAAAGCGCTACATTTATATTCAGACTTGTAATAAACAGAGTAGAGAAAGAGAAGCGTGTAAGCATTGATACTGTAACATATTTTCTTTATAGAAGGAGTTTCCAGTGTCAGTTTTTAGCAACTTGGCAACCACAAGAGGATTTTTTTTGTTGTTGATTTTGTTTTGTTTTGGGGTATTTTTTTTACGAACGAAAAATTTCGTAGTTTCAAGGCAAGGCGCATTTTTTTAAGAGGCTTGTCAGGAGAAGAGTGTTTATAGCTTATAGAGAGTACTTGGATTTATCCCGTTTTCCAACATATACTGTAACATCTCATTTACAATATATTACCACGTTCAATAACTAAGAATATGCCAGTCAAAGTTAGTTTTTTTCTATTGCATTTGAAAAACCCCTAGCTTTAAAACATAAGTAATTCAACAAGCTTTTCATTGAATAATAGTGTAATTAACAATTCATTTTATTATTATTTTTTTTAAATAAATCAATGTCTTTATATGCTAGAGCTGGGTTAACCTTGGATAGAACTCCTGTTTTTCATGGTTAGACTAACAAGTAAAAAAAAGGTTCAAAATCCAGAGAAAGAAAACAAAGAGAAAGAAGAACAATAACCGACTGGAGCCCACGAAACTGCATGTTCACAAAACGTGGCCTTGCAATGTTTACTCCTGCTGCTTTAATTAGTTCATAGCAGGCTGAGAATTTCGAACTAATCACGGTTAATCAATCGTGCTTATTTAAATACAGGACCACGTCCACACGGACAGTCCTCGAATGAGAAGGAGAAACGTTGGTTTTGTCAAAAGACAGAAGAAATGATTGAAAACAAAGGAGAAAGAAGTGCAGTGAAGATCAAAGTGTATAAACACACACACACACACACACACACACACACACACACACACACACACACACACACACAC
>JAAIIK010000059.1:1572136-1603418 GCA_014706435.1 Silurus glanis | reverse complement strand
TATATATGTGTACATTGCAAGTTTGATTTATTTGCTGTTGTTAACAATAATTCCCTCTGTATATCACTTACTGCTGTTTATTATTGATGTGATCATTAGTGCTGTTGAATTGCTCTCTCATTGCCATTGCAGACGATATATAAAAAAAGAAATTATGGCATTTATGGGGAAGCAAATGTCTGCATTTTGTGTTTTAGAGGAGCTGTAAGAATAATCCATCGAATCATCTGACATTTCCTAATATATCACCAAAAAAAAAAAAGAAAAAAAAGTGCAGCACTTGTTGACAACCTTAATCTTCTTCGTTCTTTCTCCATCTCTTTTTCTAACATCTTTTTAATCCCTCGCTCTCGCAGACATGAACACACGTAGACACAGCGTCGACAAGCTTGTGTTTATTTTTTTTTTTCACCTGTATAATGAGCAAGAGCACTGAAATCCGAGTAGCCGCTGTGTTTGGGTCTACGTGGGTTCTGATTTAAATCGTGTGGAAGAGGAGAGCTTATACTAGCATAAACGCCGGCTGTACGAGTAAGCGACCTGCAGGGAAAACTGATAAAGCCGGTATTTATACAGCCGCCTCAGGCACCCGTTTCCACCATTCTGAAGTGCACGCCACGCTGAATGTCGACTGAACAGAAAAATCGTGCAGAGGGAGAAGGGCCAAAGTTTCACTGAGTGTCTGGAACAACTTAAAAAAGTTTTGATTTTGTCCTCTGTGGAAAATTAACGGGGTAGCCATAAACAACTCGCCAGATTATCCAGATTATAGATTTATATAAAGTCAAGGTAGGGTGCAGGATTGTGGTAATGTGTTTGACTTGCATGGGTACTGCCAAACATTTTTTGTCAGCTTGTTCCATAAAAACAATCCTTAAGATTACTCCTAGCCAGTCTGGTTTCTCTGGTATCACATAATTGAAATAGTGGAAAAATGGAGCATCCCTTCTTCTTCCTACAGGTAGCCTCCAAAACATTTTAGCACTAAATGCCAGTTTCACTTTACCACAATTGCTCTGTTTCTTGGAACTCTTTTTTTTTTTTTTTTTATAATCTCTATTTAATCTCTATAATCTTTATTTATTCCCAATTTGGTAATTTCATTACACAAATTCCCACCATCTGGCCAGCTCTAACCCTAAGTGAAGGCTAGCCAGCCACCACATCTTCTCATAGAGATATTTCAAAGGGATTACATTCTCTCCTACCAAGAATCAATGGTCAATTGGGTGTCTTGGACTCGTTTACATTTATGGCATTTGGCACACAGCCTTATCCAGAGCGACGTCTCATTTAATACAACTAAGCAATTAAGTCAAGTCAAGTTTATTTCTATAGCGCTTTTCACAATGGACATTGTCTCAAAGCAGCTTTACAGAATTTAAGAATTGGGCATTAAAGGATAAGAGCCTTGCCCAAGAGCCCAGCCGAGACAACGTGCTGCTGGGATTTGAACTCACAACCTTCAGATCAAAAGTCCAATGTCTTACTCCCCTGAATAAACACTACTCAGCAATTACTGATGTGATTTGAACTTTCCCCCTTCTGCTACTTTTGTATTTCCACTATAAGGAATACCGAAAACCCAAGATCCCTTCTTACTTGGATGTGGCGAACTGTGAATACGACAGGGTCCGACAAGTACACTTTATTGCTGTCCTTGTTGATTGCCGCCGTTATGATGGGCGAGTTGACGATGACGGTGTAGTTGGTGCTGAGAGCCTCGCTGCTGAACTTCATGCTGGCGTTTTCGGTAGACAGGTACGTGCCCAGGTGCTTGTAAAGCACAAATGCCATGCGTATTTCACCTGGGGCATGAAAGAGAGAAAGAGAGAGAGAGAGAGAGAGAGAGAGAGAGAGAGAGAGAGAGAGAGAGGCCATTTTTAGTACATGCGCTTGGGAAAAGAATAATGAAAAAAAGTTTATGTAGTATTTTTTTTTTTTTGTACTACATGCCCTTGAGTCGTTGTTTTTTTCCGCTTAGCAGGACTCCATTCATTTCCATGTTAATTGGCTAACTGATCCCTACAAGAGTTCATTTATAATTAGCACTGTTAATATTTGTAAGTGAAAAGTCTCAATAGGTCAGGGTCATCCAGCAGTGTTTTGCATTGGACTTTGATGAAGAAGAATTTATTTTTTTTTTGGACTGCCTCACATGCTTTAGGTTTAGAAAAACATTAAAGTCTCAGCAGCACTGGATTAAATGGGATGTCAAATCACAGACAGTAGGGATGGTAAGATTTACAGATTCGGCGTGCATCAGATACAAGTCGACATTTTTATCACAATGCATCGTTTCTGACATATTTGCATCGGTAAAAAACGATTTAATGCAATATAATTATTAGTAGATGTACTATACTTTTATTATTCAGATCATTTTATTATTCAGAAAATGACAAAAAGTTTGTGACCAATAATTTATATGTCGATTGGTCTCCTGAGCACCACTACTGCTACGTGAATATCATAACACTACGGAGACCGAAGCGTGTCACATCAAATGTAGATTAACATGGCAGAGGTAGAGCTGTATCTTCCTGGAGACTGAACAGGAAAAGTACATTTGGTTTGATCTTTTTTTTTCTTTTTTGTTTGTGAAAGGGTTAAAGTTCAGAAGTAAATGTATGATTTTTAGTCTGTCTGAACCAAAAAAATAACAGCCAACTATATGAATCGCATAGCATCATATCTTTTCATTGCATCCTATCGCATTGAATCGCGTCGTTCTGAATCGCATACGCATCGGTACCAAACCCTACATCATGAAACAATTAAGAATTAAACAGTGTTCATATAAATACACTGTGGTCATTAGCTCTATTGATGACACTGTGCCGGCTTTACTCCACTTTAAAAAGGTGAATGAACTCTGGTTCTGCTCAGTGCTGCAACTTGTATTCATGTGAAGTTTGATTAGCCATAAAGATATTAAGCTTTGTTCCTCACAGCTGCACTTACTGTGAGAGACAAAGGTTTCAAGAGAGCGGTTCAAAAAAAAAAAAAAAAAAGAAAAAAAAGAAAAAAAAAAAGAAAAAAAAAAAAAAAAGCCTACCAACCTGAGAGCCGATTTGATTTAGCCTCATTGAAATGTCATTGTTGCTTTATTGCCGGCTTGGATAAAAGCTACATTTCAGTTTCCTAACCTCCCACTCCTCTTTTTCGTTACGTGCCTCCACCTCCTCCTGCTGCATGCTGAAATGAAAGAGCCCCCCACCCCCCCAAACCACCAATGCTCCAGCCTCACCGACAAGAAAAGAAAACCAATTTGTGTGATTCCTGTCGATGACAGCGACGCGCCAGGTGCTGGGTGGGAATATTAAAAACGGAGGGAAGAGACGCGAGCTTTGATGATGCATGGCTCACGGCCACTTGCTTACTCATAAAGCTGCATAAAACGCCATGCGACGCGCAACTGTGTCTCATTTGCATGAAAGCGCAAGTAATAAAGCCCAAGGAAAAAAAGAGGATAGTTTTCTTGATTGACGAATCAGAATATAATACGCAGATTGGATTCGGGCGAAAAGGGGAATGCTTTCTTAACTTGTGTAAGGCACTGAGGGACTAATACTTTTCATATCCTGTGTCGTGCATTCAAACAGATAGGAGTGACTGGATTTTTTTTTTTCCCTAAATTGCAGCAACTCGACACACAAATCAAGCTTTTCCTGCACATAGAGTCATTTGGGGAGTCAATAAACCTGATGCAAGCAAACTGTCATAACTAGGCTCAACAATAATGACTCAAACCTATTTAGGTTTGAATTCCAAAATTATTATCATGCATGCAAATTCTATTATAATAAACAATAATCCCACCTGTTTAAAAAAAGCCCCATTTAGGCTACAAATGCAATTTAGGCAGCAAATTAAAAGTATTATGTGATCTTTTCGGTGCCGTCATTTCCCTCCCTTATTATATTAGTATGATGGCTCGTTGGGAGGTTAGTTGATGTGAAAATTAGGATGGCTATAAAAGAAAACTAAAAAAGTCTGCCTAATGAGCATTTATGGCATTGAAGCAATCTTCCCAAACCACAAGTTACAGCATATAGACAAAAGTTTGTAAACAGCCGACCATAAGATGATTATGTGCTTCTTGAACATCCCATTTTGCTGTTATAATATCCTCCACTCTTCTGGGAAGATGTTCCACTAGATTTTGACGTGTACTTGTGGAGATTTGTGCTCATTCAGCTACAAGGGTATTAGTAAAGATAGTTACTGATGTAGGTGAGGTGAGGAGGTCTGGGGTGCAGTCAGCATTACAGTTCATCCCAAAGGTGTTCAATAGGATTGAGGTCAGAGATTAAATACAGGCTACTCAAGAACCTCCAGTCCAACCTACGATCTAAGACCCCGCTCGATTTCCGAAAAAAAAAAAACGCATTTTGGACGCAAACCGGCAACCCCTATTGTACCTTAGTGAATTCATCTACACATTATGGCACTTACAAAGGTAATAGTGTACAGTATTTAACCAAATACGTATGTTTTAAATGTTATTCCTAACGTTCCTGAACATTCGGTCCCGCTGAGGATTCCCACGAATTTTAAGATAATCCGCAACTGTCTGTTAGTTAGTTTCCAAATGAGAACCTGTGAATTTTATGAACCACAAATTATCGGGGGGTCGACTATATATATATATACACATATATGTTACGTATAGATTTCTCTGAGGTCTTCTTTGTATCTAGCATTTTTTTTTTTGTATATTCATAAGTGAAAAAATAAGTCAGGGATATCCAACGTCTGTTCTGCTTGAGTTTGAGATTTTGGATAAATATCTTTTTCTTTTTTTTTATATATCATCACATTAAAATATCGTCAATTTAGGAAATCCTTAAAAGCATTCAATCTGTTATTTAATACAGATTAACCAGCTGTAGATTCAAGCAACACATATATTCTCCATGTCTATGATTTCATTGGACATGATTTCATTTCCAGAACACAAGTGCTAGAAAAATGTGTAAGACTGACAGAGGGGAGCCATTCTTTTTTTTCATACGTCATTAAGGTGACATGGCATGATGGTGTATTTTGTCCACAGACACATTCAAAATGCTAGACTTTATTTTAGGAATATTCTAGTTTGTCAATATTAACATTCCCAGAAAAGCTTGGTGAAATCTTAATCAATTAAAACACATCTTACTGTTTAATACTGTAGATTTTATTACGCAATCTAATTAATTTAGTAAAACGCCTGTAAAAAAAAAAATATCCTGCCATATATAGTAGTGTATAGTATAGTATATGTACATATGTATATATATGTGTATAGTATATGTTTTATATACAGTGGAAAGTCGATACTCACGACCTCGATAGTACGTGACTTTTCATTTGGAAGCGGACTAAGAGTATCTCGCGAAAGATCTGATAGTTGGCGAGAAGCCGCGAGTGGTTTGAAAGTTTGTACTAATAAATTACATAAAAATTTAATATTTTATTATTGTATTATTCATTTAAAGTAGTAAATAAAACATTCCCAATTTTTGCTGAGTGTACAGTACAGTACATGTACAATTCCCTTTGAAAAAGGAACCATCAAAAGGGTTTTTTTGTTACTCGTGAGGGGTCATAGAACGTAACCCCCCGCGAGTATCGAGGTTGCGCTGTATTTCTCTGATTGCTGTTGGGATGAGTAAGAAAAAAAACCCTTACATTACAACATGTATGTAAAAAAATAAAGAGTCTGGAACCTTGAAGGAGATGTGAAACACGCATTAGACTGTAGTGTTTGTTTCTCCATGTGGTAACACAAAACCGCTAGGTGACCTGTGACCTGTCGATCATCTAAATGCACTAAAATAGTGTAGTAAAATGTTTACAAAATTGTAGCTAGATGGCGTTTAGGCACTGAAAATCCAGTTCAGGTACTTGTCAAGCGCCAGATATCTACACAATCTCAGTTCATTACTTAAAATTTAGAGATAAGGTCAATATATTTAGCAGTACGAAGCTCAAACAAGTTGACAGGTTGCTTTAATGATATGAGCCTAGACTAAGCTGTAGGTGACCTACCATTCCTGCCATGTTGTTTAAGGGTGTTGGCAGACAGGTGGATGGAGTTGCTTTGGTCTCCAGTCTGAGGAAACTTCAGATCTGGGAGGTTGCCATCTGTGCTCATCCGAGCCACCTCCAGCTCTGCAGGAGATAAACAAAAGCACACAACCAAACAGGAACAAGTTATTAGCTCTGGTCATTAACCAAACAGTGCCGAAAATCCTTCAGGGTCATAATTACAGGCTTGCAACAATGCCGGCTACCGTTGCATCATCTACTCCCTGGTTCTTTTAGAAATTAAATAATTAATAGATAATAATGTTTTAATGTTTACCAACAAAAAAAGAATGCCCAGTGGCTTACATATTTCATCAAGATATACCTGACCTATTAGTGTAATCGATGGAATTGTTGCTACGGGGAAAACGCGGTCGAGCAATTAAACGGGATACTTTTATGCAATGCAATAAACCATAGTATGTTTCACACACACACACCGATGACACCTGATCTTGCGGCTCTCCAGCGCGCCGCTGATTTCTGCCGTTTTATTCACAGGTTTTTGTTTTGTATTCACTGATATGACAACGGATACGAAGGTAAAGTGGAATCGGCAGGGGGCGAGTGAGGCCGCTGACTAACAGGAGTACTCTTCATTCCCGAAAACCTTAAGGTCTCATGACTCGCTGCGCACGGAGCATTGTCGGAGATGCTGAAAATAACACGCTAATCTCAGCAAATCTGCTTACTATTTTATGAGACAGGACGTGCTCACAAAAAAGCACAGGATCAAAAGCCATGTGTCTTCGAGAATAGGAATACGGCGTGCCAGATCTCTCCGAGGTGCTTTACCTTAGCTTCAACCACCAGGGGAAACATCTTTTTGATCCTTTTTTTAATATTCCAGTGCACTGTGTACAGTGTACCCTTTATAAATTTAGTGCATTGCTGCAATACACTACAGTTGAAACCACATAAATGGGGCTCTGTCTTTTAATCAGATTGGAATGAGGGGAAATTTATCTGAAGGCTACTGGATTTTGAGACTTCGAGTCGAGGGTCAGTGAACTTGTGCAGTAAGCGTGTCACAGTGGACTTAAATTTGGATCTGAATGACATTGGAGTTCACCTTGACATGGATTCTACTTTGAGTCAACATGGCACTGGAGATGTCTCTACTTCTGATGATCACAGCACTGGGACTCTTTTAATGTGTCCTTTTTTGTTTCACACTGTTGGGGCTCACTTAAAAGTGGACTCCATTTCAGACTAGAAAAACATCTATCGCTCACTTTACCACAGATTCCTATTTAGAGAACTGTAATCAGAGCTTCATTTTACTATAAATTCCATGTATATTTTGAAGGAGAGCCTGAGGAATTATTATTATGTCAATGGGACTCTTGCTTTTAAACTTGGATCAGCATGACATTGGCATTCGTTGATATACGACTGAGTTCGAATCAGAATATAATATATGATATATCAGTACTGCACATTCCAGTTTGGGTCTAAATACCGTTTTTTTTTTTACTAGAACATAGGCATTTTTTTCACTGAGTTACAGTATGAACCTGGCATGCACCTGATTTTGCAGCACTGCAGGATCACGATGCTACAGCTTCCACTTTGCATCAGAAAAGCACAGTAAAATCTATTCAGGATTAGAATTAGCATTAGAGACTTCTTTCCTATAGACTCCAATTTGGATTAGTATAGCTGTGGAGTATAATTTTAAGTAGCTGAGGATTAGGGCTTTTTTTTTTTCCTCGATCCACCTTATGATTAGAATAAGCCTAGATTCATTATTGCTAGAGACTTCAATTTCAGCATAATATACACGGGGAAGATTGAGCCAGAAGAAATAATCGAAATCATAATAAATAAAAGAAAAACTAAAAGAAATACTAATTGCTATGATTAATACACAATGATGCAAATATCATTCCATACTTCATGGACATGTTGGGTCTCTAACATTGAAGTGCGCTTTACCGCATTTTATATTCAAATAGCACCGGGACCGAGTTTAAAGAGCACACATGACTGCAGCTCACTTTGTACTGGTTCTGGATCAGAATACCATCAAACCTGATTTTGCTATAGACCGCAGTTTGGAGGAGCATAGTAAGGACCTCATTTCGCTTATAAACTCCAAGGACATTCTGGAGTAGTTAAGTACTGGAGCTCACTTTACGATGGAATGTGTTTTGGATTGGATTACCACCAGGGGTCACTTTGCTACATACTTCAACTTGGATCAGCGTTTGGGAATGGTCTCCTTTTTGGATTGGTGTAACGTCGGTCCTAACTTTACTACGCACTTGATTTTTAATAGTGCATTGTGACTTTGTTTCCATGGACCCACTATAGCTCAGTATAGAAGTTTGAGCTGACTTTGCAACAGATTCCAGTTCTTTAATGGGAACTCTGGATCATCGCAGCGCTCTTTATTACGGACTCCATTTATAATTCAAATAGCATTAGGGCCTTTGCCTTCTATGGGTCCCATTTTGAGCCCAGAACTTTTGATATCACAAAATATCACAATGAGCATTGTTTTACTGTTATCTCTGCTCTGAATCCAGTGTGCCAGGTGGGTGACTCAGGGGACAAGTAGGCCAAACAAACCTTATAACACTGCAAACTAAGTGTATCAAACAGGAGCTAGAGGTGTGCTAAACGTGTCAAACCTGCCTGATTAATCTCAGCGCAGCATGAAGGGCATAAAACCAGCACCATAAAGGAGCTTGTTGGGAGTGTCTCCAGCGCTCTCTCTCTCTCTCTCTCTCTCTCTCTCTCTCTCTCTTTCCCTCTCTGTCTGTCTCCCACGCTCTTTCTCTCTCTCTCTCTCTCTCTCTCACCGCCCTGAATCCCTTAATATCAAGATAAATTGGGTGCCAGACACAATAAATTCCATTTTATTAATTCCCAAAATGCTCGCTTCTCCAGCATAGCAAGAGAGACCTACATTTCAGAGTTGCCATGGCAGCCGGTTTCGAACTTAATCCTTGTGTTTTGGAGGAAGGAGATGCACCGTATCAGCAAATCCATTCTCGCGTATACGCAACACTTCTTAACCGCGCCACGCCACATGTAATCTCCAGCCCCGGAGAAATACACAGCGTGGCGTGTGCGCGCACAAAGCAGGAGCATCCTGAATCGCCCGAATGCTGAGTTTCTCTCTATAAAACAGATGTGGGGTTTTACTGAAAACATGGGGGTGGCTTCGAAAATGTATGGAAAAGGATGCTGAATATCATGCGCCGTGGATTCGACTAAAAAACTGCTCATTATCCCGTTCCTACACGGGCAGCCGTGTTGCGATGCAGGTCACTTTGAGAACTGATGACAAAACCGTACATATACCATTCACCTTTAAACTCGCCTGGTACCTCGAGCAGATACACGGGCGGCACCGAACCCCTACACACTTTCATGATGAAACGAATTAGACATAGAGAGAGAGTGAGAGAGTTGCTTCAGACGTTATCCGTGCAGTGAATGCCGCTGGGACTGCGCCGAGCCATCCAATAAAATGCTCGTCCAGAATACATACTGTAGCAAAGAAGTGAAGATGAATGTGGCCCGAGGCCCAAAAACCCTCGGGTACGATTATCTGACACCTGATAAAGACTTCAGTAATTGGATGGCATGTTCCGAAAAGAAAAATTGTGCTTTTACATTTCAAGTCTTAATTTTTATATTAAAGGAAAAAGTTGTTTTGTAAAAGCTATGATGTAATCAGTAGTTGTGCTCAGAAGTTAAGCCTCTGGGTCCCAGTATCGACACTCTTGGGGCCCCTGAGCAAGGCCCTTAACCCTATGTGCTCTTGGAGTGCTGTGTCATGGCTGACCCTGCACTCTGACCCCAGCTCCGAACATCGGTGGCATATGCGGGTGGTATTTTAGGGGTTTATCTTTTTGTTTATCTTCTCTAACAGAATCTAATAAAGACACTCAGGTCATCTGAAGCAGAAATTAAACTCATTGCGAGTGTAAAATAATGTGGTTCATTGGTAAAACTTAAACATCTCTGAGCTCACTGGTACTAGTTTGGACACTTCTCTATTTTATTCAGGATTTCACAGTCCCACCTGAGTCCTGATACTACACCACACCTGCGACAGGTACGAATTGAGGTTCATACCCACAACAGGTGTAGACGTTTAATCCACTGAGCCATCTGGACTCACATCTTTGGACTCAGTGGGACACAGCACTGCTTTCTAATATTTAGAAATACAATAAAAAAGTGTGACAGGCTGTCAAGTGAGTTATTTCTATATTTAAAAGTATCTACATGACCGCTGTTAAGCATGAGACGTGCGATCCAATAAACAGCCCAAAAATCAAGATGTGGACAATGCTCCATCAAAAATCAAGATGTGTAAAAATGCTCCATCAAGCAAATCAGTAAAATGTTATAAGCAGGCAGGCTGCTGATGAAAAAGTGGCATGAATCATTTCTTACAGCACGTTTTTAGAAATTACATGTTTTGACCTTTTTTTTTTTAACCATTGTATATGATTTTATATGGGGTATGAAAAAATGTACATAAAAAAATGTATACATTTCCAAACCTGACCCAAAAAGTGAATATATATACAGTAAACTAGACTTGTAAAGTCTGTTACCTTCAACACACTGCAGAAATACATTTGTTTTGAATTGCTTATTTATATATAAATTCTCTCTCTCTCTCTCTCTCTCTCTCTCTCTCTCTCTCTCTATATATATATATATATATATATATATATATATATAAAACTGCTGCTTATTTTATAGATAGTTGAGGGTGAATAATTCTTAAAGGAATGAAACCTTCAAACTTCTACAGTTAATGCGTAGGTTTTTCCATGAAAAAAAATAAAAACATTTAGGTGATTGTTACAATGATCTTGTTTAAAGTGAAAAATAATGTAGACTAATATTGTTATAAAACCTACAAAGTTTCCCTTTTTTTTTCTGTGGTTTGTCATGTTTTGGACTGTAATTTTTTATTATTATTATTATTCACCCACATTGCATTTGGAACCTTCTGGGATTCTGTGTTTAGTAGATAAATTGAGCAAAATGTTGCTTTTCTTGCCCCAAAATATTAAGTGGGAGAAACTTTTGCACTGAATTCAAATTTGATTTACGCACCATTTTGTAAAGTCCTAATAAAAATGTGATACTCCACAGACTCATGTGATTTGCGTGGACTTACGGATGTTGTTGGTGTTTTCCTGGACAACGTCGGTTTTGAGCAGATTGTCAGCCAGCACGAAAGCCCCCTGCTCCACCGTGTCCAGCAGCATGGTGGCGGCGCGCAACTGCTCTCCTGCTGACAACGCTCTCCAGGCCGTGTGTGCCTGAGGCTGCAGCAGGTTATTCACCGTCTCCACCATCGCCTAGGGGAAGAGCACCATGTTAGCGCTGGCATCACACTAATCCTAAACAAAACAGCCATATGCAGCGTGCTCAAAGGTTTAGTAATGACGCTCGAGACACAGCGTGGCGGTTCGATGCCGCTAGCGTGTGTCAGGATAGGTTAGCGTTTAGCTTTCTTACTTCCATCCTGGCCCAAGGGAAACAGGCATTTCTGTAAACCTATCACTACTAGTAGATGTTTTATTGGTAAGTCTCACTTCAGTTCACAATGTAATGAAGTGGTGTTATGAACAAAATGATGTTTTCCCGTATTGTTCCACGATTTACAGCGGAACCTCGATACTCGTGACATTGACACTCGCGACCTCGATAGTTCGCGACTTTTCATTTGGAACCGGACTGAGAGTAACTCATGTGTAAATCGGATAGTTAGCGAGAAGCCGCGAGTGGCTCGAAAGTTCGGAGTAACATTTCAAAACAGAGTTTGTACTGATAAATAATATAAAAATGTTTGAAAATGTTTTTTGTTGAGTTTACAGTACATGTACAATTCCCCTTAAAAAAGGAACTATCAAAAGCAGAGAGTCATCGAGAGTATCGAGTTTGCACTGTACATGGGCGAAACATGAAATCCAATGAAACTTATACAAATATACCACCTCAAACTTTTCAAACTACTGCTATCTGACTTTTACCCAACACTATATGGACCAAAGTTGGTGGCCACCTATATCCCATTCCACATTTAGTCTCCGTTTGCTCCATTTCCCACTCTTCTGGGACGATGATTCACTAGAAGTGTGCTTGTGCTTTCATCTACCAGGGTGTAATTAAAGTCAAGTACTGGGGTGCATTCAAAGTTCCAATGAATCCCAAAGATTTGCAACAGAATTGAGCTCTAAAACAGGTCAAGATCTTCCACTCCAACCCATGCAAACCATAGCTTCATGGAGATTTCAGTTTATGTGGTAAAGATAAATGTACAGTTACACTTGCCCAGGTCTGAACCTAATGTTTCTGTGTACTTTTAATTAATCTCATAAAGGATATTAACATTTAAACAGTTGCAGATTTCAAGTCTAAATGGAATGCCAGTGTCGATTCATTTGAAGCCATTTATGTTTTGTTCATCCTGGATGGTATGGAAGATTCTCATAAAAACAGGCTGTAGGTTTGGAGAACTTGAACTGTATTTTATTTAATATTACACCAAAAATAAAATCACTGGAGACTAAAGTATCCCCAGTGCTAAAGTTTATGCACTAACTTTATCATCGAAATGCCAAATACAACTTTACAGCAAGGATTTTTATTAAAATTTTCCTCAGTTCCACTGCTCAGCATCTAATTTGTCTTTATCGCATAAACTAAAATCTCCATATTCAGATCAGGTACTTGATGTCTGCACAGTGCAGGTTGTTGTTGGACACCGAAGTACCTGCCCTCAGCAGATTGATTCATTGCCTATTAATATTGTTTAACCTCTATTACTGAGGCCTGCTCACTTCGTACTCCCCCTGACAAGAAGCCCGACACAGTGCTGAGACTGAGAATCCAGACCAATTAAAGATTTAAATTGCCAATGGCAAAACATGACAAGAATACTAATAGGGGAGAAAAAAAAACGATTAAGGAAATACTTGTAAATATGGAGAAGTTTCAGCTTTTATGGTTAAAAAAAAAAATCTATAAAGCTTTCAGACATTTCTCGAAGGAAAGAACATAAAGCGGGAAAGAAAAGAATTTAAACAACTGACAGCACTCACTCGCATCTTTAAGTCAACTTTCTAATTTTTACCCACTTCAAAGCCCACATGCTCAGGGCTAGAGTTTACATCCGCTGGATTTTCAAAGCACGGAAAGCTACATTTGATCCTAAATGCAAGGCAACACGTGTGAGAGCACATCGTCAGACCCTTCAGAGGAAGAAAAGACCAGATCTAATGCTGGGTGCTGCCGGAGCAGACAGTGAACCCGAGGGATACGCTGGCTTTTGATCAATGGGCAATGAAAGAGAATGAGTTTTTTAAACAGCAGGGATGAGAAATCGAATGGAGGAAAAAAAAAGAAAAAAAACAAAGGAAAGAAACAACCGTCTGTCTGCCCATCTGCGTGTCTGTCTGTCTTTTCCTGCACGTAATCAGAAGAATCATGCAATAATTTGTGAACCTTGCCTCATCGGATTCGGAGGCAGATGGGGAAATGGGCGCTTCTGATGTGGGGGATTGTGAGGGATCTGGCTGGAGAGAATGAGAAAGGAAGTAGCACCGAGTGTTTTCGAAGATGAGCGCTTGGTACATTCCGCTGTCAACTCTCAAATCTGATCAGGTGTCGATTATCTAACAGTTTTACCGACTGTAGTACAAAACCTATGTTTGTAACAATGCACTTGTTGCACTTGTACTTGTAGAGGGACCTGAGTGCTGGATTTACCACTTCAACAAATTAAGAAAAAACAAGAACAAACTAACAAACAACAATAATAATCAGATCAAATTTTTTAAAAATGCTGTTTTACAAATACTGCGGTCCCAAGCCCGGATAAATTGGGGAGGATTGCGTTAGGAAGGGCATCCAGCGTAAAAACATGTGCCAAATCAAACATGCAGATGATCCGCTGTGGCGACCCCTAATGGGAGAAGCCGAAAGAAAGTAGTAGTAGTAGTTGAATCTGCTCTACAGCCCTCAAATGGAGTCAGGGTGTTGATTCTTTTGTTTAGCCTGGTATCCTTATCCTGGTTTAACTCATTTCCCTTCATCCCCCACGAAGCCTGTCTGGATGCTAAGCTCTTTTTCCTAGGCTGCCGTGGTTTAGGCCAGCCCGAGGAAGCTTGCGCCGCTATAAGGGATTACACGTCTGATCCTGCGCATCCCTCCAAACACAAGCAGATTACCGCCTGACCTCAGATCAGCACCAGGACAAGCCACTTCAGCCTGAGCGAGTTCTTCACATAGACACAGGCCTGAGGTTATCACAGGTTCAATTATAGCCGAATAGTGCTACCATTATGCTTTTGTGTCAGATCACTCGAGTCGAGGCTGCTTTTGAGGGACTGTTATCTGTCTAAAAACTTTTTATTTTTATCTTTATTTTAGCAAAAAACATCGGGTGACACAACTTGTCTTTTAAAAATCATATCAACCATATTACAAAAACAGCCTTCTTCCACCTTTTTCCCAATTATCTATCCAGTCTTCTAACACGCTACAATCTGTCACACTCCCTGAGATCTCAAAACTCCGGACTTCTAGTAGTTCCTAGAATAGCAAAGTCCACTAAAGGTGGTAGAGCATTCTCACATTTAGCTCCCAAACTTTGGAATAGTCTTCCTGACAGTGTTCGGGGCTCAGACACACTCTCCCAGTTTGAGTGCAGATTAAAAACTTATCTTTTTAGCAAAGCCTACACATAACACACATCACATATCATAACCTTGTGCTCCAGAACATCTGATCACATGCACATGATCAACATGTGCTTGTTAATATCATGAACAGCAGCTACGCTAATTCCTCTCCACTGCCTCTCTTTCTCTCCCCATCCCGAGGCATCTTGAGGTTGCTCCAGCTCCAGTCACATCCCACCTCATGAAGACCGTGGACCTTTAAAGAAGTAGATGCCGATGCCCCAAACGTCCCGAACCATCTAGAGACGTACCAGTGCCATTTAGATTCTACCTCATGTGGAGTTTGGACATTGGAACTCTTTGAGTGTTTAAAGGCTCTGGCATGGAGAAGCTGGTGTTGGATCTGTGATGATCGCATAACAAAAATGTTTGTTAATTTTAAAGGAAAGGTGAAATAACTACTGGAGGTGTCTTATATTATATAGTCAAAAGATTGTGGACACCTGACCATAAGATCTGGCTTTTTGAACATCCCATCCTATAGCAGGCCACTCCAGATTCTCCACTCCAACCAATGTAAATCATCTCTTCATAGAGATGGCTTTAGACACAGGGATATTGTTATGCTGAAACAGTTTTGGGTCTCCAAGTTCAACTGAAGCTGAAAATTGAATGCTACATCCAAAGACATTTAATAAAATTGTATGCCTCCATCAAGAAAGAAACACATGAAGATATGGTTTGAAGGCATGGGTTGAAGTGGAAGATGTTGAGTGGCCTCATAAAGAGCTCTAACATTTACGATGTTTTGGAATGCTGATGCAGCCCAGGCCTCCTCACCCTACATCAGTGTCTGGCATCAATCACACCTAGTGGAACTTCTTTTCTCAAGAAGAGTGGAGGTTACTATAACAGCGAATGAGAACCAACTGTGGAATCTGATGTTCAAAAAGCAAGTGTCCACAAACTTTTGTCGGTAAAAAGTGTAGCTGGAAAACATTTGTACATCAAAACCCACCGCTTAAATTTGGCTCATTGTTAGCAAACAAGCAGAAAAAATGCGCTCCTACGGTAAACGGTGCTTGAAAGCGTTTCCTTGCTGTTCTTGTAATTCCGTAAACCAAGAACAAACCTTGATAATATTCAAAGCCTTGCATGCAAACGAATTAAAAAAAAAAATCCTAAATGATCTGAGAAAAAGCCACATTTGCATTGCAAATGAGCCCTTTCTCAATAATCTGGGATTTTCAGATATGATAGTGTATTAGTAATAGAAAGGAAGATTACTTTATGTGGAATTACTTTCCACATAAATGCACCCATTTGAATAGAGTGAGCTCGTACTTAGCAGAGACGGAGCATGCAGAACGGCTGAGCGCTTTTTGTAATTGGTTTCTCGCGCACGCTCCGCGCGCCGTATGTCGAAGCCAATGTTCTGCCACGTGACCTAAAAGCACATTTGTCTCCAGGGTTGCATCCTAATATGATATGAGAGGAACCGAGAGGAACAAGCTTTATCAGTGTGACGGACGTTGCGCACACACGTGCTTCAGAGTTTAGCATTGGTGTGTTTATATGTGTAAATGCATGTGTGTGTGTGTGTGTGTGTGCTGCACATTGTTATTAAGTGTTTGTAAAAGACACATTTCCAGCTTTGGGGTTGAGGAGATTGAAAGATCAGAGAGACACCATGACACTTACATGAAGAAGGAAATATCTAGAAAAACAAGTAAAGAAATGAAGAAACCTTTTGAGAACGTCCAAACACACACACACACACACACACACACACACACACACACACACACACACACACACAAAGACATGCATTTCACACCTACGCCTTTCAGTGTTGTCCTACCAAAATCAATTCACCTTTGAATACCATTATGATGCCATGTCTATAGAAAAGATCACTGTGCATGCATTACAGTTTTCCTAGGGATTTGAAATGAAGGCAAATTGTATGTTTTTTCGTACAAATTCTACAGGATAGAAAACGCAAACGTACAAATGGTTCATGAAAAAGCTTAACGACTGTTTGGAACTGTTATGGTTGACCTTTTCTCACAATGTTCAGCTGTTCTTAAAAAGTCCATTTTCTAAAGGTCTTTTTAAGTATATCTACAACCAAATCAATGTCTTATTCAATGTCAGCCATAGCGGGATAATAAAAAAAAAAAACAGCTATTTAATCCACACAAATGTTTGAGCTAGTGCAATTTGCTACAGATACAGTTTCTGTATTGTTTCTGACTAGTGCACTCTGACCATCCATTCAAAGGACATGAAAATGCTAACGTTAGATGCTACAAGATGCTAGCCATTTTATGCTACAAGAGCCCACAGTGCTGAGTGCGAAGGGCTTACGGCAGTTTCCTTTGACCCCTGCAACACGTGATGTGACCGCTCAAATCTAATTGGATAGAAACTCTAATCAAAACTTACACTCCAGGAAGGAGTTAATACTCCTGGGCATGGAATTCACCAGAGCTGCACAGGTTGTTGCTGGGATCCTCTTCCACTCCTCCATAATGACATCACGGAGCTGCTGGATATTAGACACATGGAGCTCCTCCACTTTCCACTTGAGGCCCACAGGTGCTCAATAGGGTTCAGGTCTATAGACTTACTTGGCCACTCCATCAACTTCAAACTTCAGCTTTCTCAGCAAGGCAGTTGCCATCCTGGTGGTGTGTTTGGGGTTGTTATCTTATTCTCATCAGAGCACAGGACATGGTTTCAGTCACTCAGGCTCATGGACAGGTTGTCTTCAGCAAACTGTTTGTGGGCTTTCTTGTGATCCAGCTTCAAAAGAGGGTTTCTTCTGGGACGATGGCCATGCAAACCGACTTGTTACAACGTGCAGCGTATGGTCTGAGCCCTGATTAGCAAACCTGCTTCTGCAACCTCTAAAGCAATGCTAGCAGCACTCATGAGTCTGCTTTTTTTTTAAGTAACTTTTGCACCTGACGCATCGCATGAAGACACGAATTCTTTGATCGACCCTTGAGAGTCCTGTTCTGATTGGTACCCGTCTTGGAAAACCTCTGTATGACCCTGAACACCGCACTGTAACTCAGTTTCAGGGTGTTACTGATCTTCTTATAGCCTTGGCCATCTTTGTGAAGAGCAACAATTCTAATTCTCAATGGAGGCTCTTCACCATGAGGCACCATGTTAAACATACAGTGATCAGTATGAGAGAATTGTACTCAAAGCACCAAATTTTAACTGCTCTAATACAAGATACACACATTCTTATGATCCTGTCAAGCGGACGAAAACATTAAGATTATTAGAGCGCGCATAGACGCACAGTACAGCTGTTATTACTGAGGGTGTACTCACTTGTTTGCAAGTTATTTTGCCAATAATGGCTGTATGTTGAGTTATTTTCAGAATACAGTAGATTTATACTGCTGTTCAAGCTGCACATTGCCCATTTTAAACTATATCCAAGTTTAATTTCTATAGTATTGAGGAGAAATACTGCTGAATGATTGCTGAAATGTGAGGGGTGTACTCATATAGTGAAATATATACAGTATATACATTATATTAATAAGTTAAAGCTACATAAGGTTATAATCAACTACCATAATATATTTATTTAAGCTAAAAGCTTTTTGTTGTTTTTTTATATAACTACCCCTTGCTCTGCCGGTTCACCCTTACGCCAAATGTCACAAAAATGCTGTGAATGTATAAAGAAGCAGTTTTATGCTGGATGTTTTATTCCTCCTACACTATCTCCTCTATAACAGGGTTTTAGCTTAATGGTACTCTTCGACCATAACCTGTGTGAGCTCCGTGTGAGGATATGTATACTGTAAACATAAACACAACCGCCTCTGTCTTGACTTATTTTGTCTCAAACTCTCTCTGTTTTGGCCTCTGACATCAAAACTGTCAGATTTAAGTTTTTTTTTTTCCACATTCTCGCGTACACGTGGTTAGGACTGAATGTGTGGCTGCATCGCCGGAATTGACGAGAAGGGAAAAAAAAGGTGTGCTGTGAAGTGTTTTCTTGGCGAGTTCAGATTTGCAGGCGAGACTCTCGTGCTTGTGGTGAAGAGCGGAGAAAACACTCCCGTTCCCCTAATCAATTACCGTCCCGGCGCTCTCACCCTGCCGCAATCAATGCCTCTGTTTACACACCCAGCAGCTGCTGCTCTATCATTTCTCTCTGTTTCTCTGTAATTCCCTCTCTTTAATTCAGCACAGTCAAACTAGTGAGGCAGCACAGGCTAGTCAGGTGAACAAAGTGACGCATGCGCCGTCCTCTGCGCAGAGCGTGCTGACAATCATTTGTACTCAGGCAATTAACTGTCCCTGACCACCCATGTGAAATAAACCATCTTGCTGACAGCAAACTGATGTGTTTATACACTGTGTCAGAGCTTAGCGGCTAGCGATATTGGAATTACTGCGAGTAGGGTTGCATAGATTCTGATACTGGTATTTTGCACTCAGAAATATAAAATGCTCCCATTCCAGCATCCAGTGTCATGTGATGCATATGTGACAAAAGCCAAGTGTAAGCTGTCGTGCTAATGAACAGACGACTCCAAATGACGACAATCTGGCCATATTTCACTATTAATGATGGCAATAAAAGCAAAGCAGACTGCAAACTGTGCTCTGTGCAAATATCCAAAGGAGGATCTACAGCATCATTCTTACGATCTAAGTAATATGATGAAACATATTCATGGTATATAAACATTACGTTTAATAGAGAGACAGAGGGTCATCTTATGTGAGAGAAAAGTTCATTCTGCAAACACTGAGCCCTGACACATTTTCACCTTGGATATCAGCGTTCTATTAATTATGCATTTATTGCAGTTGCACTGTATGAACACCAGGGGACCCAAACTTTGCAATTTAATTCAAGGTAAAAATGTACATTGTACGACGGCGTATTAGGGCCAATATGGGATTTATATATATATATATATATACTGAATTCTTCTACCTGATTCTTCTACCAAGGAAGAAAACCGCATATACACTTTGAGATGGGGCAGACGTCACTTGTTTTGCATTATCAAAATCAACAGAGGCTACTAAAAACAGACATTGTAGCCGACTTTGGAGCTCTTTTCCTGCTAGAACTCTGCTTTAGTCAATCAGTTTTCAAGCCGCCAGCTTTACACAGGCACAAATTGTATACTATTTTGCATGGTCATAGTTTTTCTGCTAATATTTCTCCTAAGGAATGATATATAACCCTGCAAGTACCAAAAAAATGCACTTATATGTACTGTCTAAAAAAAAAAAGATATTGGTTTAACTGTCAGCTTGTCAGAACTGAAGTCTTTTCGAAGTGAATTCATGCTTCCACACATTAAACCAAATCATTATTATAAATACAGCCCACTTTTTTGTGAAGAAAATCTCTGTCTGCTGTGCATGTGCTATCTGCAGTGGCTGTGAAATATAGATGTTGTTGCAGTCAATCAATAATTCATCGGCCTGTGCTGCCTGCACTGTTCGCATCCTCAGACATCCTCCTTCACATCATGTATTTATGGACAGCACCTCACACTCCATGTGCTGAGCTTTGCTTCACTGCAAAGGCTGTCTTCATGTACGACGATCTGTAATTTTATTTTTTTTTTTGGCACGTGGGTGTAGCTTGTCATTACAGTGTTGTTGACAATAGTCAGCTGCTTGAAATATCATCCTTGAAAGGACCATATGGGCTCAAACTTTTTTGTTTTTAGTAAAGACTAGCAAGCACGATGCAACTGATTGAGGTGCAAAAAAAAACAGCTTTGGATTCGGAGATGTAGAGAGCGCCGCTATCAGAATGGTGCAACTGATCGGAGCAAAAGCTTTAGACCTGGTGACATCTCTGGGGGCGCCGACATTGTTCAGCTGAATCTCTGTGAATTTTACAGAAATCTTATTTATATGGCTTCTTGTAAAAACGCTCGGAACAATCTCAGGAAGACTGAATGGCAGATGGGAACATACAATACCTCGAATTGGGGCAACAGTCCACTGCACATTTGGATGTTCATTTATACTTAGCATGAATTATGCTACAAGTTTGTTGATGTCATTTAACTATTACCATTCGCAATAAATTACACACTATGCCCTATGGATAAAAAAAAAATGGGACACCGTTTTTCCAGCCATATGTGTTTTTTTCCTCAAACTGTGACCACTGAATTTGCAGACACACAATTGTACAGAATGTATGTGGATGTGGTAGCATTAAATTTCCCTTCCCTAGCATTTAATCTTCCTAGGATACCCCACGATCCATGAAGAAATGGTTTACATTGGTTGGAGTGGAAGATCTTAAGTAGCCTGCTATAGAGCTCTGACATCTATAGAGCTCTGACATCATGTTTATTATAACATCAAAAGAAAACTACATGTGTTAATAAGCGTCGAGTAAACTACTCACAACCTCACTGCACAGCTTTTGTTCCTGAGGAGACATAGGAATCATTCATACCCAGCACTTCACTACAACATCTCTAAATCATTATAGTATAATCGCACATATTATGAGGTTCCTGGTTAATTCCTGAGCTCTGATTACTGTCTGTCAAGTCAAGTTTATTTCTATAGCGCTTTTCACAACAGACATTGTCTCAAAGCAGCTTTACAGAATTTAACAGTTAAGGTGAACGATGTGTATTTATCCCTGATGAGCAGCCATGACGACTGTGGCAAGGAAAAACTCCCTTAGATGTTATGAGGAAGAAACCTTGAGAGGAACCAGACTCAAAAGGGGAACCCATCCTCATTTGGGTGATATCAAGAGTGTGATTATAGTCTTTAAAACAATACAGAACACTGGAGAGTGAGAACTAACATGAGCACAGGAGTGTAAGATTATGAGTAATGTTCTTTCTACAGTCGTATACAGTCATTGTTTGTGTGGAGTTCCTAATTCTCAGGTTCCCTTAGAGTTTTCAGGTGTTCTTTCCACCTCCCAATAGTTGTGTAATTGTAACTATAAATCGTCTAAGAATGTGAATGAGGAAAAACGTGATGTGATTGGCTAGCCATAATTTAAAAGCCTTTAATCTTTTGGAAAATTTCAAAGAATTATCTGAAAACGTTTCTGAGAAAGACAGAGTCACTAAATTGACAACAATAGTATTCACATTCTGGCTCCTAGTTGTTGATCGTTATAAGTGTTTGTATTCAATTTGTAGCTTCAGCTCCAGAGTAGAGTCCAAACTTGCAAGGCCACAGAGAAACAGTGTGTTTTTCAGGTTCATGATTAAACCTTGAATTATTTTTTAGCTATAATAATAATAATAATTATAATAAATATAATTAATGATTTTTATTACTATTATTATTATTTATTTATTTTTTATTCGCCTGCTAAGGCGCGAGAGAAGCTGGAGTGCTTTTTCAAAGGCTACGTCTACACTAATTTGGATACATTTGAAAAAGGCGTTTTCCTCACTGAAATGTTTAAAAAGGTGTACATACCTGTACTGCACATGATTAAAGCGTTAAACGCTTCAAACCGCTTCATTTCCCCCTGGTATATATTTACTTTCTGGCTCTTTAAAACATTGCGGCAATGGTGAGGAAAGGCACCGTCACATGACAAAAAATTTGTCAGCATTTTCAAAACGCCACTGTTTTCACGATCCGAAATTTAACGCGAAAACCGCGTTTTTTTTTTTTTTTTTTTACAAAAACGTATTAGTCTGGACATAGCCTAAGTAGACATTCTTATTGCTAA
Source organism: Silurus glanis (assembly GCA_014706435.1). NCBI lineage: Eukaryota > Metazoa > Chordata > Actinopteri > Siluriformes > Siluridae > Silurus > Silurus glanis. Next base: position 1,580,945 of record JAAIIK010000059.1, on the reverse strand, counting down.
AGCTTTTTGAATCTTCTTTATAGGAATAAGGTTTGATGAGTGTTCTCCAAACAAGTGTTTTTTTTTTTTTTTTATCAGCATTGAAAATGAGGAAAAAGAAAAAAAAAAACGTTGAAACTTTTATGGGGCACAAAGTCATGACCAGCACAATCAATACACCCTGGTGTTGAGAAGATCCTGTTCCTTCTGTGCCTGTGTGTAAACTTTCTTCTTACAGGTCAGGACCTGATCGAAGTCATGACCCTCTAACATTTAAAGATTCAGGACAAGCAGGACAAACTTAGCTGTGGGTTCCTTTTCTTCTGTTTGCTTTTTATATTGTTTTTGTTTAACTAAAAAAAGATCTCTAACATTAACCTAAGAATTTTAATGTCTCTTTTATTTCAAAAAAAGTAATTTTATCTTTTATCATTTTTATTTCCCTGATATTCTCTACTTATATAATTATGCAGATTTTTTAATAAATAATTTAGACAAATAATACTACAAACTAATTAATTTTATTCTATATTATAATATTAAAATAATACTAATAATTAAAAAAAAAAACAATTTAATAAGCAAACTCATATGAATGATTGTTAGGTTTCAGGAGAAAATGAGCACCGAATCAAATTTCCTCACACAAATGGAAGGGGAAAAAAGGGAAGCTTTTTTTTATCTGTAGCAGTTATGAATAACACAGCAAATTTCACAACACAATTGTTCCTCCGCAGTCACTGAATTTCATTTCGCATACAGTGAAAGAAAAAAAAAAGAAATGTATATGAACGTGCAAAATGAATTACTGTTCCGTTCCTGTGTTTGTTCCTGCTTTCAATTTGTTTTCGATTGCTAAAGCAGCAGAATTGCTCGGGTTGGGCTGAAAATGACTGCCATTTACAGAATTCATGCAATGTTTAGGAAATTGTCTGAAGTACATTTTTTGTCATCAGCAGATTTGCAGCAATTTGTTAATAATGTGATGAACATCATTTTCAGCACAGTGGCAGGATGGAGTTTTTATTTTTATTTTATTTTAACCCACCCAGGAAACAGTGTGAACCTTTGAGACCTGAATAGCATGATGAAGTGCAGGACAGGGCTTTTTAACATGCATGCCGTGGAGTCTCGGCCTTTCCTGACTTGAGATTATGCTCTATTAAAAGCAATTTGCAGCGAATGAGGTGATGTTTTGATTCAAGGCCTCAAAGGATCAGGGATGGTTTAGGTATAAAAAAAAAAAAAAAGGGACAAACAAAACAGAACATGACCTCTGTATAAATGAAGGGCAAGACATGAGGTACCACATAGACAGAGGCTGAGTAAAAGAAAGGGACTGGTGTAAGAATGAGGTAATGGCAAAGAGAAAGGTTTCAATACCTGTACAAAGAAGCGGCAGGAGCGCTCCCTTTTCTGCAGCTGAAAAGCCAGAATAACTTTATTAGAACTTCATAGCAAAATGCACACAACCTCTCGCATTAACTGTGCTTTTTATTAGTGCCTTACCTGCGTTCACACTAAGCTTGTATCATTTTTTGCTGGTGTACATGGTCCGACAAGCTAACTAATCAAACACAAGGCATGCTAGCCTTGTTCATGAATTGGCAAAACAAGCTACACTATATGGACAGAGGTGTGTGGACACCTGATCATAAGATTCTATATGCTTTTTGAACATCTCATTGCATATTCGGTCCCCATTTGCTGTTATAATAACCTCAACTTCCTCTTCTGGGAAGATGTTTCTAGATTTTGGAATGTGATTGTAGAGATTTGTGCTCAATCAGCCACAATCAGCCAAAGGTAGTAAAATCAGGTGCTGATGTAGGGTAAGGAGACCTGAAGTGCAGTAAATGTTCCAATTTATCTTAGAGATGTTTACTAAGGTTGGGGTCTCCAATATCTACATGGAGATGGTTTTGTGCACAGGGGGATAGTCATGCTCGAATGGGTCTCTTTGGTTTAATAAAAAAAAATTAAAATCTACATCATCAAAAGACATCCTGTACAACTGAGTGCATTCGAGTTTGTGAGAAGTTTGGGGAAGAAAAGTCAGGTGTCACAATACTTTTGTACTAGTGTACTTGTATCGCTACTATCTTTCCATATTTATAAAAAAAAAAGGCTGTGATGAGATAAATCCATGGTTGGTTAGGAACTAAAGTTGTGAGCTGGAAACTGGAAAAAAACATGCGTTAGACCGTAGGCACCATAGGCTTATGGTAAAGACCAATTAAAGCTAATGGTTTTGGATTTGTCACTTTATTACATCACACCCAGTTTACATCTAATTAAGAAAGTTTTTTTGTACTTAGTAAAAATTGAAACATTCGTTGAATCACTAGCGTGAACGTAAGGCAAAAAGGCTTTACAGAAGAAATTAGTATGATGTAAGAAGAAAGAGAAATACATCAGCATCAAAGATCAAAATGTGACAGCATTAGTAAAACAGCAATATATAGAGCAATACAGTGCAAGGGGGAATCTTTGACACATGAATTACAGAGCAGTGCAGCGCAAGAAGCACTGGACAAAAAGAATCGGCGGCAAACTCTATGCCGGTCTAGTCACTACCTGCCAGAACGTGCTAACATCTTCTCCTAAACTGTTATGATGGTCGTCTTGTACTGGAGCTAGGCCCGCTGTTCTGCGCTGAGGCATTCTTCTGCATTATCCTCCCTGTTAGCATCACTGTTGGCAGCTCTGACGCTTCTTTCATCTGCAAAGTGTCGAGGAGCTCACGGTTTGCAGACTCAACTGTGAGCTAAACCCACTGCACTGCTATCAAAGGGATCGTTCCTAATGCTAGCGCAGCGTGACGAACAAACCCAGAGGCTAGCGTGACATTTGGGATGATACGAATTATACAGGGAAAAGGAGTGCCGGGAGAGAGGGGTGACCTTGAGGAAGCAAGCCTGCAAGATGAAGAGAGAGAGAGAGAGAGAGAGAGAGAGAGAGAGAGAGAGAGAGAGAGAGAGAGCGAGAGAGAGAGAGAGAGAGAGAGAGAGAGAGAGAGAGAGAGAGAGAGAGAGAGAAAAGGACTTTCTTTCCCTGGAAGTCTTGGTTTCTTGTTATTGTGGGGAGGGGGGGGTGAAAGCATTTCCGCCTAACTAACTTCACAGTCTGAAGTCTGAGCCTTCGGTTTTGACTGGTGTATGGATAGAGCTGATGTTTTCCAGGCCTTCCGCTGGATACACACAATAATCAAACACAAGGACTCATTTGGTGGATATACTGTAGAAGCTGAATTGAACAAAAAGATCGTTTATCAATTTCCTTTTTTTGGATACCAGAAACACATAAAAAATGTTTTTTGAGTGGAAAATTGTGTCTTTTTGTTGTCTTTTTCTATTAAAGGGGGTCAATTCATTTGGAACTGGTTATACTTAAACATATTGTGTAAATGCATCTCTAATTATATTTGCATACAGTCCTTCTTCAGGCCAGCTGTGTGACAATCGAATCGTCACGCTGCGCTAGCATTAGGAACGATCCCTTTGATAGCAGTGCAGTGGGTTTAGCTCACAGTTGAGTCTGCAAACCGTGAGCTCCTCGACACTTTGCAGATGTGGATTGAAATAAATTGTAATGAATTGAATCGAATCGAATCGAATCGAATCAAATGGAATGGAATAGAACCCACATTGTAATACAATGGTAGATTGTCTAAATCATTTCGTTTGGAAATATTGTACGTTTTTACGATGTATAAATATACCAAAGAAATATTCGTAAAAATTCAAATCAAAATGCGTCATCATTGGAAGAATTGCATGAATTTTGTATCAGTTACTCAAGCGATTAGGCTGAATGCACACGGCAGAATTCAGCAGTACCATAACGGTTCAGGAAATCTGAAAAGCGAAGGTTCGTGGGTTCTGTCCCTAGTGTGCATCATTGGATGTGATTCTTACCTCAGTCATCTGTTACTAATGGAGTTCCCACTGAGCGCTGCTATTCTGCCCCTGTGAGTAATGCACTTAACCCCTGAGTATCCCCATGATGTCCTGCAGCTAAAAAATTCTCCGTCCACGTTTCCTGGAACTATAAAAGCCTTCTTTTAAAACATTTATGTTATAGTAGTGTGTATATATAGAAACCTGTCCGAACTGCTGTAGCCTATGGAACGATCGAGAAGCCGCCGACTCGAACTGTCAAGTTTGGATCACAGACTGAAAAAGCTTTGACTATACAGTAGGACACAAAGTGTAAAAAAAACAAAACATGACATTTGTGTGGTTTTCTTGTCTAAAGGAGATACGTACAGGCCATCTGTTATTTTTCATGCCACATCGCGTTGTATATCTTCTTCTTGAACCCTTTTCCTCAGCGTCAGTTAGAAAGAAACATGATTTACAATAACGCTAATGATGATCATGATCGACTTTCAAAATGGGACAGGAAGCACACTGGCGGTTTGCGTTGGCTGCTCCGAGCACCAGAAGGAAAAGAAAGGAAAAACAAGCTCTAAGGATGTATTCTCGGGAGTTTGTCGGCCTCCATGCTGAAAGTGTTTTTATTGGCCTCGGAATGGCAAAGCCGAACGCAGAGGGATCGTTCGGGCTTGGCAGGGATGACCATCATTTAAAAAAAAAAAAACCTACTGTTTATCTCTCTCCACCAAATACCCATTTCCAACACTGTCCTACTTTCAGGCATGTTGAAATCCCGCAATCGGAACTTCACAGCCAACCATAATTGCTTCCCTACACCCAAATGTGTAATTGCCAGCAAATATGTATTAGTCTGAAAGAACTTGACTTAAAGAACTTGACTGGACTCAGAGACGTCGAAGCTGTCACGGATTCCCGTCTCCATACTTGTCAAACAATCTTAGCGCCGCATGTGATCACTTCCAACTAGCCGCTGCTTTGGGTTTGAAGCCTGCTTGGAAGGTATCCAAACGTTGAACAGCTTGCTATGGGAGCTAAATCAAGTGCGGCGGCTGGCCCACAAAATTTCATACTCGTATAAAACGTGTTTATAATCCATACTCGAGGACTCTACTGAGTTTAGAAAAGCTTCGGTAGAGTGGCTGTGATACCTTATTGAGACTGCGAGCGGCGCTGTCTTTGCCCCCGGGTGTGAGATTGCGCAGCTGGACGTCTAGCAGGTCCACCAGCTGACCCAAAGCTCGCACTGTGTACGTGATGTCTCCGGAGTGGATGCGGTTCTTGGTCTGCTCGGATAGCTCGCGTGAGATGATGGCCGCTGGCTCGCCAGCTCGGATCTGCGAACCAAAGCACAGGCATCAATTACCCTTTAATATAATATCAAATCTCATGATTTTTAAATCTTTATCTCAGGATGTACAGTGCTGTAAATATCCACACTGTGATTTTTCTCCTCTTCTTATGTTGCAACCTGGAAATAAAATGGATTTAATTTGGATTCAATGTCATTAAATTTTACAAAATTGAAGCATGATGATGGGAGCATTCAGTGCGTTGGGAGTTCATGTTGAAATGATGTAACCAAATGCATCGGCCATGTGAACCATGTGTTATTAACGGATACAAATACAGATGCAAATAGGAAACACCCTATAGACTTGTTTTTTCTTTTTCTCTCACTTTTTTGCTCCAGGAGCCTAAGTGAAATTTTGGTTATTTTATTTGGTTTCTTTCCCATTTATACAATTTTATACTTCATTTTTACCAAATGAAACAGTTTTGAGGAAATCTCGATGGTGCTTAAAGGACTCTTTTGGAAGACACTGCTTCTCCTAATCGTAGATTTTGAAAGAAAGAAATTATGAGCAATTATGAGCAAATCGAAAACCCGAGACTACCCTAACATCACTAGTAGGGAGAAAGGAAGAAAAAGACAAGAATAGTGAAAGACAGGCAGGGGAACAAACAGGGGAGACAAAAAGGAAGGAAGGAAGGAAGGAAGGAAGGAAGGAAGGAAGGAAGGAAGGAAGGAAGGAAGGAAGGAAGGAAGGAAGGAAGAAAAAGACAGGGATAAAAAAGGCAGATAAAGGAATTAGGGAATGAGAGAGAAAAGAATGGATAGAAAAAAATGAAGAAAGAAAGAAAGAAAGAAAGAAAGAAAGAAAGAAAGAAAGAAAGAAAGAAAGAAAGAAAGAAAGAAAGAAAGAAAGAAAGAAAGAAAGAAAGAAAGAAAATCATTCAATCAATCCCTCAATGTTCAGTCAATGAAGTTTCACTTTAAATTCGAATTTGGATATTTGATGTATGAAACAGATGCAGTCAGAGTCACACCCTTAGTGCACAGAAATGGACTTGGAGATTGGCACAGGCTGGATATTATTATTGCTGAAGACTTTTAGGCTTTATGTGTCCTCTCCAGTTAAATGCTCCAGCCATGTGGAAGGAGCACAATTTTTTGTCTCGTGCGCTTCACGTCTTGTCCGCCATGCAACAGCTGGCCAAATCTTTCAGTTTTCCAAAGACTGCGGTTTTAAAAAGACATCAAAAAGCGATCTTGTCCCCTGTGGGCAACGGAAAATACATTCCTGTCTCAATCGCCTTTGTAACTTCCTGTTCGAGGCAAAGTCAGAATCGGCAGCCAGTTCTGAGTGCTTTTAAGTGCAGAAAAAAGAATTTCAGAATACGCCTGCATGGACTGTGGTGCATTCTAAAGAGCGTATGTGTGTGTGTGTGTGTGTGTGTGTGTGTGTGTGTGTATATGTATATATATATATATATATATATATGTGCATTTTTTTGAAGGGAAGGATTTAATTAAAAAGCTCCTCCAGCAAAGGAACAAATGTGTTTATTTGCTAATGAGAGTCGTGTAGATGGTGAAGAATAAACTGAAGCCTTGTAGTAGTCTGGCCTCATTGCTGGCACTTACATTACCGTGCATATCTCTGCCAGGCAGCTCCTGTAATCTCTCTCTCACACACACACACACACACACACACACACACACGTGCCGACAGATTGTTGCAGAGCACTGCTCCAATTTAGACAGAAATGTTCCAATTCAGTTGGGAAGAAAAAAACAACACTTGTTAGATCCCAAAGCCTTGCATCGGGATACAGGAGACGAGTTATCAAATCAGTGACTGAGGCTTGAGTGTGAGAGCGCAGGCTCACGTACTTCCCTCGCACACCAGCATCGCAGCCTGGGTTTGAGCAGATCAACACTGGATGATGATGGATATGGGCGAGTTCAGACCCGGCTTGAGGAGTGGACCTGTGGGTTCAGAGGCTCTGCCGCTTAATGAATTTCAACAGACGGGATTAAAAAAAGTGTGTTTGGTCCCCTCGGGATTAGATTAGCTTTCATGTTGATTCAGTTTGAAAGGTGCTTTTATACAAAGCAGGTCAGACAGAAAACAATCCTAACACAGAGGTCTTTTCAACACAGAATCATAGACAGTCATAAGACACTGTGCTTGCGAAACATTTACTGATTTGTTCTGGCAGACAGACAGACAGACAGACAGACAGACAGACAGACAGACAGACAGGATTAAGTATAGACATTGTGTTATAATAGCGTAATGTTTGATAATAAATAAATGAATACAAAAATAAAAGCTATGTGTTATTCCCTCTATGTGGAACAAAGTCCCAAGAGAAGCAGCCCTAAAGCACGATGCTGCCACCACCATGCTTCACTGTGTGTAAAGTGTTTTCTGAGCGTAAAGGCTTTTGTGCACCAAATATACCACTGGACAACGATCTTCCACTTTTTTTTTGTAAGCAGTTGGATGAAAACAATCAAATGTCAAGAAAATCTTTATTTGGGATGGAATAAGATCTAACATGGTTTGTCTTCTTTCCTTTTTTTCTACCCCAGTTTAGAATTTGAGATCCACTATAAGTAGACAGACAGACAAATTGGCAAACAGGCAGACAGATAAATAGACAGGATGATAAACCACACACTGACCAGCAGCCAGACAGACTACCTATTGTGTCTGCTTCAAACCCTGCATTCTCTTCTCCTCTGTCCACCTACTTATCTTTTTACGCTTTTCACCCTCACCCCTTGCCTCTTCTTGTGCTCTCTCTGTCTCCATCTCCTCTGCTCACCGCCGCTCGCCCCGTCTCTCAGGACTTACTCTGACAGCTTGATCCTCATTTGAAAGTCTAAGTTTTTTTCCCGCTGTAGGTTGATGGCCGCATCACTTGCACATAAATTTGCCTAACAGAGAATAATAACACCTGCAGTGAAACCGAGCTCCTGTCTTATAAATCATTTGTGCCGGGTTAATGAAGTATACATAGACCCCCAAATCCCCACCTCCCACCATAATCACCTGACACTTTGTACGAAGCTCCATTTTAAATGAGCCAATTTCCGTACTTCTCTGTTGATCGTTCTGTATTTTTCTCTTCGAGGGAAACAAATAAGGTACAAACAGCAGAGAGTGTTGACTGTCTTTAGGGGATACTTTAAATGAAAAACCATAGCAGGAACTGGAGGTATTTTTCTTTCTCATGCAAAGGTTCTGTAGCCACACACACACACACACACACACACACACGGTTTTGCACTCTCTCTGTGCCTCAATATTTTGATAATGGTCCATTGAGAGGTTCGCGAATTGAACGCTTGTGTAACATCATACTGTAAGTGTTATTGCCCGCAGGTTGTCTGTCTCTCCTCAGATGGCCTGGCACCATCACCGGGACTTACTGTGTGTTTGTAGGATGTTCTTACCTTCTGGTTAATGATGTTAACCCAAGCTGAAGTGCAGTTGCTGAGATCAGGACCTTGTAGATCCCACAGGCCTTCGGGACCCATGCACGCAAACGAGGCATTGCCTACAGGGGAAACAAACAGCACAATACAGCTTAGTGTGTGTGTGTGTGTGTGTGTGTGTGTGTGTGTGTGTGTGTGTGTG
>JAAIIK010000059.1:1557559-1571842 GCA_014706435.1 Silurus glanis | reverse complement strand
ACACACACACACACACACACACACACACACACACACACACACACACATACTCTTCATTGACACCTGGGATCAATGAATACAAACCCTGTAAAACCATCCACATATCTGTTCTTATATGTAAATCTATGGAAATAAAAACAGACAGGTAGAAAGGAAGACATGAAGGAGCTGGAAAGACCCACAGCTGTTTAAAGGACAATTATAGCCTGGGCACCACAAGGCTGAGCTTCATATAAAATTGTTAAGAAGAAATAAACATATGGAATCCAATGATGGCTTTTTAGTGCCACGTTAAAAAGGAAAAACAAATGGAAGATTATGAGAATAAATTAGTAATATTTTGAGAAAATAAAATTATCATATGAATCCATACGCCACAACGCGCTGGGACCGAAGTTAAAGTATAAATCGAGCACGCTGGTGTTTAACTCCTTCTTGGTCGATTTCTTTGATCATCACCATCATAGTCATCATAGTCATCATACAACATAGCACGCAGATGTAACCTACGATAACCTTGGAGTCGACTACCGGTTGCCATTTCAGACTGCACAAAAGAGGCAATTTCCTTAATGTCTGTCAGATTTTTTTTCTTCGGAATAAATTACGTTTCATACATAATGGCTGCAGTGTCCGTTTACTATGTATAACTCCGTGCTGATGCACCGAAAGACAAAAGAACGTCCTTATTGCTAAATCCTAAAGTGAAGTAGGATTTAACCAAATCCTTTACATCCATTTTATGCAAAACGGCTAAGCGTTCTCGCAATTCTGTGATTTTTCTCAAAATATCATCGCTTTAGTCTCGTATTGCTACGGTTTTATTCTCAAAATATTTTGCCTTTATTCTCGGGAAGTTTACCTTTTTTTTTTTTTTTTCAAAATATTGCGACTTTATTCTCGTATTGCTATGACTTTGTTCTCGTAATCTTAAATAAATAAAAAAAATAGCCAAAAGACAGGATGGAAAATCAGCAAACATCTGAATTATGCCCTTTGTCTAGGCTTCCTGGACCTTTATGAAGATAAAATGTACTGAGAAGCATGATGGTGTGAGAGAAGAATCATTTCGTTAGAATATTTATCACAAACAGGGACTAGGAAACATGTCAGAGGTGGTAAACTAGCATTTCCCAGAGACTGGAGGGGAGGTTCACTGTAGAAAAGGACAACAACCCTAGAGTTACACTAGAGTAATTCACTAGTGTGAAACAGAATGTCTTAGAATTGGTCAAGGAAAGCCTTAGCAATGTGACTGAGACTGTGTGGAAATACCAGGAGTCTCCAACGGGTCTTACAGAGAGAATGTGGATGTGCAAAGTGATAACGATAGATAGATAGATAGATAGATAGATAGATAGATAGATAGATAGATAGACACTGTGTGTGTGTGTGTGTGTGTGTAAGTGTGCGTGTGTAAGTGTGCGTGGGATGGGTCTTTCAGGAAAGGTCAAATGCAGCCCCTGAAGGGATGCATCTAATTCGAAGCACTAATGAGGGATACTCACACTCTAATGACACGAGCATATCTGGGGTTTTATTTGCACTCAGATATACAGTATACATGCAGACCAGAAACAGTTTTCTTGTTCACTCTGTAGATGTTGGTGATTGTAATTAGCTTCAAACTAATCACCAGTCATGGAGGTAAAAAAGAAAAAGAAAAAAAAAAAAGAAGAAGAAGAAGAAAAGGAAATGCAGAAACCAGCCAGTGTAACAGAGCAGCATGGAGGAAAGGGATGGAGTGGAACTGTGACAACATTAAACCGATATAAAGTTTGACTGGCACTTCATTTCCCTCTACCCCGAGTCTCTCTTTAGCTTCAAGCAGATAAAGAGGAAAGCAGACAGAGAGAGGAGGGTGAAAAGGGGGGTTGGGTGAGTTCGAAAGTAGTACAGAATAGAAAGACAGCGAGGGCAGGGAAGAGGTGATAGACGAAAGGAAAAGGGTAGAAGACGGAGCACAAGAGGCAGAATAAAGCGCTGTAGACGTACAGAGAAGAAAGACAAAGAGATGAAGCAGAATGTGTGTATGATAGACACATACACGCACATTTACGCACACGCATGCACATATATACACTAGTGATTGAGTGTGGCTGTAGATCTCCTGGCTCTGATGCTTTGAGTGGTGCTTCTAGTTATCTCTGAGCACGCAGTGTCCCAGACGACCCACATGCACCACCGATTCGCTAATGAATGGCATGACCAATAATAGGAGCAACACACACACACACACACACACACACACACACACACACACACACACATCTACTGTCTCCCTGACCTCGACACACACACCGGTAACACACACACACACACACACACACACACACACACACACACACACATATACACAGGACAGCATGCACACTACTACACTACTTTACACTTCGAGAGTAGCGCCACTCAAAGCCCTCTTACTGTATTCAGAAAGTTCCAGAAGTGTAAAGGCAGGCCAATAATGCAGTGCAATTCAAACTCAGCAAAAATCATGGAAAAAAAAAAATCTGCCGGAAAAGGATGCAGTTCATTTCTAGTTCACGGTTGAACTAAACGATAGCAATCCCATATAATAAAGAACAGTGCGGTTTTGTCAAAAGCCGTTGATACATTTTCTACAGCAGCTCTGATGACATTAAGTTTGTAGTAATATGTTCCCTATTCAATATTTGTATATTACAACTTGTATGGCTTGTGAGAGAGGAATTCGTGTTTAAGTGACGATGATGCCTTCTTTAATAAAAAATGCGCCGTGGTTTCACGTTTCAAAGCATTTCTTTTTGCATCACGCTTTTTATTATTTTCTTACAGCTGCACACGCCATTGTTTTTTATTCTGTATTTGAGGAATCACACTTACACTGGATTTTTGCAGCCTCTACTACTATTATTACTATTATTATTATCATCATCATAATCATCGGGAGAGTCGTAGCTCAGTGGTTAAAGCCCTGGTTAGGAAGGTCGGGGAGTTCAAGCCCCAGAATTGCCAAGCTGTTAGTCTTGGGCCCTTGTGCAAGGCCCTTAACCCTCTGTGCTCCAGGGGCGCTGTATCATGGCTGACCCAGTTTCCAAGTTTGGATATGCAAAGAAAAAAGAATTTCACTCAGCTGTAATGTATATGTGACAAATAAAGGCTTCTCTATTATCTAACAAATCAAATCAAACGCATGTCTAATTGTGTTTAAAATTGGTGCACACCTGATCATAAAATGTATATGTGCTTCTCGAACATTACAGCATATAACATATAGTCTCCATTTTGCTGTTATCTTCTTTAAAGGTGTTTCACTAGATTTTGGAGTGTGCTTGTGGAGATTTTATTTATTCAGTTATAAGCGTGTTAGTAAAGTCAGGTACTGGTTTAAAGTCAGGTACTGTACTGGGAAAGTAAGGAGGCCTGGGGTGCAGTCAGCGTTCCAATTCGTTACAGTAGGGTTGAAGTCAGATCTCTATAGAAGGCCACTCAAGATCTTTCACTCATTTTGTACAATTGTGTGTCTCCAACTTTGTGGTAACAGTTCGAGGAAGAAGCAAATATGGCTGGGAAAGTCAGGGGGTGCCAATACTTTTGTTCATGTAGTGAATGATAGGATAGTGCAGCAATGCAAATCTATCTAACAATATACCTATTTTTCCCTACAATATATAGATAGAGGAGCAATACATTTGACCTATTGTTGTTTCTTAATACAAGTATGAGAAGTAAATAAATAAATACAATAACCCAGATTGTGAATGTCATAGATATACGCACGCGCAAGTGTGTGTGTGTGTGTGTGTGTGTGTGTGTGTGTGTGTGTGTGAGAGAGTGTCAGCAAATTAACCCTGCATTAGCTGATTCAGCAGCTTGTATCCTCTGCTCACATCAATGTCCACCAAACTGGATTATTGACTGAAGAAAATCCCTCTCTTTGGCTCAAATCTGGATTTGGACAGATTCCTAACTACAGATTTTCAGTTAAATCGCTTGTCCTCTTGTCCTCTTTCTCTCAGCTATTCGTGTACATGTGTCCTTGTGTGTGTGTGTGTGTGTGTGTGTTAATGTCTCTAAAGACAAGGGTTTGCCTTTTTTTTCTGCTTATGAAGTTCTTTTGTTCGACTTTATGTCTTTATATGTGCCTTTACCAAGCTATTAACTCTGACTCCAGAGATTATAACTGTATCATAGACGCGTGGGCTGAATATTGAGGAGGCTCGGTCAACAAGATAACAAAAATGCATATTGTATTAACAGGCAAACATGGTTTTGTGATTAATAATACAACATAGTGAAAAATGTGAGGAGAAAAAATACAATTAAAATACCAAATACGTGCACTAGGAGGGCAAATCATTATCAAGGACAAGTTAATCCTGTGCTAAGGTTGTATTAGGAAAGAATTAGGATTGTATACGGCATTTGTTACCTATCGTTCCAAAAGGGCATGGCTGTGTAGCGGTGAGGCCTTGCCGAGTTTTTGGCCATGTAAGCTCTGCCTCGACAGTAGGGTTACAGAACTCCGCGGCGTTGTTGGGCAGGACGGAGGAAGGCGGTGGGCGTGTGCTGAAAAGGGGCCCGGAACCGCTTGGCGGTCGGAGTTCGACAGTGGTGGTGTGCGCCCTCGGAGTTAACACGCTCAGAGACGGAGATCTGGTAGTGCTAGAGATGGTGGTCGTAGTGGTAGAGGTGGTAGCTGTGGACACTGTAGTTGGCCGGGTGGTCGTCCTGGTGGTGGTGGTGTCCATGAGGACGTGAACCGACGAGGATGTCTCTGCAGAGGGAAAAGCAGAGGAGAAGTAGCGATTAGGAATGGGAGATAGTGGAGGATGCTGTGGGACTAGCAAAAACGTAATTAGATACACGTTTGTATTAGGAGCACGAGTGCACACCTCATCATGAGCAAGAGAGAAAATGCAAGAGGCAGAGTAAGAGGGAAAGGGGGAAAAAGAGAGAAAAAGAAAGACAGACCATCAGCTCCTAATCAGCAGTTCAATTAGACTTGACAGGTTTCTACATGAGCATACCAGTTGACTTTACAAACAGCGTACATCCACACCTAAAGAGATAGACAGCTACAACATGTTCAGTGTAAACACACACACACACACACACACACACACACACACACACACAAACACACTAAGGCTCTCTACTTAGGCTAACAAATCAATAAGAATGTTCAACTTTGCCTCAATAACAAAGTGACCCTGAGGGAAAGAGGTCTTCAGCAACAACAACAACAAAAAAAAAAAACATTTTGTCTCACTCACTTGTTTCCTTCACATTTCCCACACGCACACGTACACACGCACAAAAACAAAATCCTGTTTCTGACGCTCGTTTCGTGATGTACAAATGTCTTGCGCTCGGTTCTTCCACCCAAAATGAAATGAAACCAACAAATAATATAGCTTTAGGATTAACATAGTACAATTGCAACGAATGACCTTGAGTTACAGCGCCACGGTCATCCACGTGGTCTGTAACCAGACACAGCGATCATAACGTGTTTAATCAGGACAATATTTGCACACTGAGCCCGTCCTATACTGCTCCATCAGACACCGGTTTGTCAAACATGGCTGCCGCAAAGTATGCCAGCGCACATTGTTTCCATGGCAACTACACTTCCATCATGTGGTCGGGTAGAAATTAAGAAAGACTTTGACTTGAAATGGACTTTTTAACAAAAAAAAATAAAAAAAAATGAAAACAGCAGGAAAGGCAAATTCAATTTTGCAATGACCTTGACCTTCCTGAGAACTACTTTTTCTGTTATTTTATGAATTATAAATTGCAAAAGAACAAATTACTCCAGTCCGGCACAAAGCTGTAGGCTGCTGTCAATCAAAACATCCAAGGCCGGCAAGCTGGCAAGTAGACTGACGCTAATGTTAACATAATAGCTAGCTGCTGTTTGGCTAAACAATACAGTCTGACAGAATTTGTTTTCCAGCTTAGTACTTTTACTCGAGTTGCCAGAGGTGATGACGGCTCTTCAAGCCCCCCATTTTGAGTCTCTCTTCTTTTTACCGAAATAAATCTCAGCATACTTTGTTCTAATATTTAATAGCTATTATGAATACGTTTGTTTTTTCAATTTTTTGCTGCATTCAGAAAACAACACAGCAAGACACAGTGGGGCTCATTTGGCCATATCTGAAGGGTATGGGATTTGTGAGAGAAATTATATCCTGGAAGCAGATTGTGTCTGGGACAACAGGGTGTCATTAATTTCGTGTTCTGTGTGTTTACTCAACACACTGGTAGATTAGGTATGCATCACTTGAAGCCTCTCTCGCAGTTGTATTAGGTGTATAGAACAAACATTATAAATCATACAACACTGCAGTGAGGTGTACTGAAATGAGAATTCTACAAATTCTGATCCTTTGGTTAATATCACTGCTGACCATTCATAGCCTAGAAATACAGTCCATAATACCCACACAAATACATACAGACACACCAACACCCCTACATACAGACATGGTAACTGCAAAAGAAGGAGCTGAAATTTATTTTGCCAGACGCAATTTATTAAGGCTACACTGAGCATCTAATTAAGACAGACGGAAAGACAGGTTGACAGAGAGAGAAAGCAGAAGAGAGTGAATGAAGGTAGAAAAAAAGGGCATAGATCACATCCATAAGAAGCTCTATAATATTCTCAGCAATACAATAAAATCTGTCACTAGCACACTCTGCCAAACACCAACACCTAGCATCCAACCCTGAAATCAAAACATACCAACCAAACATTAGCATTTAGCATCATTCACGAGCATCAGCTGCCCATAACCAACGCTCACAATTAAAATCCAACATTCCTGTAAAACGGCAAAACACATGACTACCACTGAATGCTTTTTACAATTATGCATTTACTACAAGAAGTAAATGTTCATCAAATGCACTAATGGTTTCAATAACCAAAAACAACAATCACCATTAAAACCTCTATCGGGAATCCACATTTTCCATCAAAACACAAATGTTCACTGTCAAAAAAACAGGAGTCTACATTCTCCATCAAATCTTCGCCTAACAACAACAACAAAAAAAAGTATGAATATTAAAAAAAATCAGAAATCACATCGGGAAATCTTTGACCATCGAGAATCACCAAATCAAATACACAAAAGTTCACAATCTAAAACAACTAACACTATTAAAAGACTATATCATCAGGAGTCGGCATTCTCCACAAAATATTATCAATAAACAAAAAAACAAAAAAAATTATAAAAAAAAAATTATAAAAAAAAAAAAAAAAAAAAAAGACTTCTAACATTAGACACTTTCACTAACTCAACTCAAGCTTTATTGTCTCCAAAACTGCAGCTCTTATGGGATGTTCCTGGTCTGCAGTGGTCAGTATCTATCAAAAGTGCTCCAAGGATGGACCAGTGGTGAACCGGCGACAGGGTCATGAGCAGCCGAGGCTCATTGATGCATGTGGGGAGCGAAGGCTGGTCCGTGTGGTCCGATCCAGCAGACGAGCTCCTGTAGCTCAGATTACTGAAGAAGTTTATGCTGTTGATGCTCGACGGGTCAGAACTGTTTTGGCAGCAAAAGGGGGACCAACACAATATTAGGCAGGTGGTCATAATTTTATGACTGATCAGTGTACATTCTCCATCAAATACACCAGTGTCCACCATTAGACACCTACATTTACCATTAAGAGTGTACATTCTCCATCAAATACACCAATGCTCACCATCAAAAAACAACTTTCACCTTGAACCCGTTACCATGCACCAGAACACCTGCGTCCTGAATATTTTTTGCGCTAACCTTCATTTATCAACAGGAGTCTACATTTTCCTTCAAATACATCGGCGTTCATTATTAAAAAAAAACAACTAACACCATTAAACACCTACATTTACCTTTAGGAATCTATAGTCTCCATCAAATACATCAATATTCAATATCCGCTATTGAACACAAAAAAACACGCTGCCCGTAATCATTCACCAGCGTTCACTATCAAAAAAACGAAACACATGAAATCCCACTGCATGTGCAACACTTACATAAAACATTCACTACTATTCACTTCCATCTGCTAACATTACAATGCTGTCAGTGTTCTTTAGGAGGAAATGACAAGCCGAATAACCCGGTGTGAAAAGGTGAAAGAATTCTTTGAACTTTTTCACTGATCACACACAGGAGCACCTCTCAAACAAAGTTTCTGGTTTTGTTGACATTCGATGGAGAGTTTTTGTGTTGGCACCCTCGGAGCTCTAGTTACCATGTCAGATCTGAAACGACCTCCGACACGTTTTGTTGAACCTCCGGGTCCAATTCACTTTTCAAACACTGCAAACTCAACAGAACTGCACTGAAGAGGCACATGGGTCCAGAGCCAGTATCTCGCTCTCACACACACATACAAACACACACACTGATACACACAAACACACATATATACACTTGGCTCCCCATAAATACAATGGATGTCGAATAAGCAAAAAAATAATCAGAAAAAAAATGACTAAAATGTCTAAAACAAAGTAGTGGAAAAATAATAATACAGGAAACTGAGACTGACCAGTGATGCAAAGTAAGAAACACAAGCATGTGAAAGTGTGTGTATAGGAGCAAGTGCGAGAAGCGTTACAGCTAACACTGCAAAGGTGTGTGTGAGAGAGTATGAGAGACTCTGGCACACTGTAATTCCTCCTACTAGATATGTCATTCACACGTTTGTCTCAGGAAAGTGATAATTATGGCACTTCCATCTGTCTGGTGACCATATGTAAGCACTAAAAGAGCAGCTACAGTGGGAGAGTTTGTCGAGAGAGAGAGAGAGAGAGAGAGAGAGAGAGAGAGAGGGAGGGATAACCGAGTTGTGGAACCTATCCATATGCTTGATGAAAGATTAGCGGAGGAAAATGGATTCTTAATGAGTAATCTGCAGGAAATCCTTCAACCCAGGAACCAAACTTCTGCTATTTCTATTTCATTTTCAACGCATCGAAGTCAGCATTAAAGCTCGTTTTTCCGCAATACTATATCACAACACAAACAGAGCAACTCATCCTACATAATTGATGTTGATCCTCTTGGCTCTGGCCTCTGCTACTTTAACCATTAGGCATAGGTTCCCCAAAGGTTCTCTGGCTAGTTCTTGGCTTCCCAAAAGGGATTTACTTGGAACTCTGAATGGGAAACATTTCGATACAACGTTCTACATAGAATATTTGAAAATCCCCCAAGAAATAAACCAAACGACCATTTATGGAAATGAAAACTTTGTTCTAGGAAGAAATTCGTAATTCCTTCCTTTGACCTCTGTACAAAATAATCCCATTAAACTAGTTTTTAAAAATGTTGTAAGCAAACTTTTCAGCGTTATCCACTCATCTCTTGTGGTTTAACAAAAGATTTACAGAAAGTCGCTTTCCATCACTTCCATCTCATATTTCTATTATTATCTCTATTATTAGCATGCTAACATTTACAAAAAAATCTGATTATATGAAATGACAGAAAACACCAATTACACCACATCATTCTGCAATCCTGTTTTCCATTCGCCTGCCAAAGCTTCATTCTTGTAAATTTCGAGCTTTAAAGATTTCAGCCTTGCTTTAATTATACCAACCTTTCCTTGTCTTCCAGCAGAAAGGAATCTAAGACGCACATCCCTCAACTCCTAGGAAGGCCTAATTACTGTGCAAAGCAGGCCTTGTCATTTTTAATGACTCGCCGCATCAAGAAGACCAGTCTTCAAGATTTCATTTTGCCACCAACAGTGCAGGAGGTCCTTTTTTGTCAGTCAAAACAATCGTTCTTGAGTATTCCAGAGCTCGATCTCGTGTCAGTGTTCCATGGCAGCTTGAATGAGTCACCAGTCAGTGGGGGCACACTTTTACAGGAAAATAATGATCCCCTTTCAGCTCATATAGTTTGATACATAGAGGAGACGCAGCATAGATTTTCGATTTTTCCACGAACAAAAAATGCAGCAAACTACCAAATATCAATACTTAAATCAAATTCTGATGATTCATAATTAATCACAAAATAAAGCATTCATCACTAGCAACAAATACCAAATATTTATTGAGAAACACCAATATTTGGCTCTGAACACCACATGCTTTAATCAGATATCAATCATTAAACACCTACATTTCCTATTACCGTATTTTTCGGACTATAAGCCGCTACTTTTTTCCTACGTTTTGAACCCCGCGGCTTAAACAACGAAGCAGCTAATTTATGAATTTTTCCTGGGTTTTTCCCGGTTTCACAAACTTCAAGCCAAAAAACTGAACCCCATAACATGTCCAATGAAATTTCCGAATGGAAACGAAAAAACGCACCTCACCTAAGTTCTGAGCTGCACAGCATCGGGAGAAAAAAAGTTTTTCTTAAACGCACGACGATGCCAAAAGATAAACTCCTGAGAGAAATAGTTGTGAAAGGAAGGAGGAAGACAGTGAACAATGACTTTCTTGGTAGGCTACTGTTTATATACAAGCCGTTGTAACGTGTTGAGTCTGGGTCATGGGATAGCTCGCTAACTCCAGTTGCAACAGAAATCATATAAGCACAGACAGGTTTCCAAAACTCGTGCTTTTTTTATTATTCTTGGCAACAGCGTTACGGGTTAGTCAAAGAAACTTAGAAATGAGCATCAGAAAATAATAAGGACATAATCCTCGGTCTCCACACATGCAGTAATAGCGGAAAAATGCGGCGCCAGGCTATTCCCAAAATACCGCTCTGCTCCTAAAGGAAGCGCAACATATTTCACCCATTACACCGTGTAACAGACACTCTCTTTCATTAAAGCCTGTGTAAAGTTCATTAGTTTCAATGTAGACACCTGCGGCTTATAGACAGGTGCAGCTTATTTATGTTTAAAATAAAAATCTTTGTCAAATTCAGTGAGTGCGGCTTATATATGGGTGCGTTTAATAGTCCGGAAATTACGGTACTCCTCCTATCCTATCTACCACCAAATAAGAGTGTTCACAATCAAAAACCAGTGTTCACCATGAAACTCGGAGCATAACCTTCAAACTTCTACATTTACCTTTAAACACCTATATTTATTACCACTACCACATTTAAAACCAAACAATAGAGTGGCTAAAAAAAGCAACGCCATCAAAGCATAACAACCATCTGTTACTATTACTTGTCAACGTTCGCCATCAAAAACAGAAATTTACCACCAAATACCAACATGAACCATTAAAAACATGCATTTAATATCATCATCATCCACCATCAAACTCCAATGCTCAAAGTCAAAAGATATAAGACAGTTCTTATATATCCTAGAACTGGTTTATTCAAAAAGCTGTATTATAATGCCAGTGTAAGTTGGCATTATAATACAGCTTTTTGAATAAACCAGTTCTAGGATATATCCGAACTGGATTAAATTTCAGTGTTGCATGAGTCACTCAGTCATTGGGGGCTACAGGATTGTTGCAACATTCACTTAAAATGATTCCCTGTCAGCTCAAATAAAACGGTACGTGGACAAAACAGGACCTAGGCAATTCCCCCAATTCTGGGAGAGCTCCAGGTCACCGTCCAGAGGCACCACATGCAGACAAAATTAGGTCAATTACCCTCTGGCTGAAGTGCATTTTCAGAGCTCGACTTCATTCCTAGGTTCCATGGCTATCGTTTCTTGTGTTTGACATGTGCCCCCAAACACTGGGAGATGGCAGCGGTAGGCTATGACATATGAGACAAAGCTGTAGTCTGCCGAGGGGGAGGTCAGAATGCAGGATTAGCATATTACAAGGAGACTTTCAGTCACAAAAGCTAGCCTGAATACCAAATAGTCGTATGCTAGGTAAGCACTTATAATAATTGATACTGTTGCTAATATTGCTAATGTTCCTAACAGTCTGAAAAGCAGATCATATATTTGGCCCATGCTAGGCAACTATTTCAATAATTGTTCACATAAATGTGGGACAAAAAGAGGCAAAAGGTTTTAACTTTAGATTTATTTGAGGCGTAGTATTAATTAGCTGTGGCTTACGGACCTCACAAAGATAACAAGAGGAGAAACGTTCAGGAGGAACGTTGTTTTATTTCACTGTGTAATGCGTCAGCTATATATGGTTGAAATGACAATAAAAGCTTCTTGACTTGACTTGACTTGAAGACAAACGTTTTACCTCAGGACTGACGTTATAGATTAGCATTAGCTCATACCTTCAGTGCTGAAAGCTAATCTGTATACCTAATAAGCCGGTAAATACACAAAGTGTTAATACTTCACTTGAGCTATTGGTAACATTCATATTAATGCTTATGTGACTAAAAGCTCAGGAGGTATCTAATAAGTTTGGCCCCTGCTTAACAGAATAGTTTTCTAATTACATCAGTGGCAGATCCCAAGTCCTTTAACTCAAGGCTAGCATTTGTGATTAGCATTAGCAACTAGCTGCACGCTATTAGGCTGATGTTCATTTGGCAATTTAATGTGACATGATACAGCGCTAATGACCTGAACCAGGCTGCTGTTTACAGTTCAATCGGTCAAGCTGCTTTCATTAGATAAGCCAGGGACATGGAAAAGGTGTGACATGTATAGACACAAGTCTGGATATAAACACACACACACACACACACGCACACGCACACACACACACACACTCATTTATATATTTCAACAAACATGGACATGCATTAATAAGCTTTCAGGTTAGCTGTTATTATCTTATTATCTCTATTTGCATTTTTCAGTGTAATCGATGCTGCCTCTGTCTCTCTCTCTCTCTCTCTCTCTCTCTCTCTCTTTCTCTCTCTCACGTACACACAGAAAACAGAAAATAAATAGTTGTATATTCCTTCTTAATATGACTGTAGGAATACTCTGGGGTTTTTTTACTGCTAATTACAAAGAGCTATACCTTCACAAAAAAAAAAATAATAATAATAATCTGCTAATTCTTTTTAACAATGTGTAGATCCTCTTTGAGCAACCAAAACAGCTCTGACCCGGTGAGGCTTAGACCTCACCAGACCTCTAAAGGTCTACAATGGTTTCTGGCACCAAGAAATTTGCAGCATTCCTTCTAAGTCTTGTAAGTTGCATGGTTGAGCCTCTATGATTTGGATTTGCTTGTCCAGATCATCCCACAGATACTCAGTCTGTCCACATAATTTTCTCCTCACAAGAAACAGTAAGTCTTGGGTGCTCATGAACCTTTCACTGGTTTACCAATTGTCCTTCCTTGGACCATTTTTTGGTAGGTACTAACCACTGCACAATGAGAACACCCACCATTTCTAGTCGTTTGGAGATGTTTTGACCCAGTTGTTTAGTCATCACAATTTGTGTGTATATGTATGTGTATATGTTTCATGAAAATGCCCCTGCGCACAAAGCCAACTGAATGTAGATATGGTTTGGAGAGAAAGATCATGAGTGGCCTGCTATAGACCTCTGACCTCATCCCTACTGGACACCTTTGGGACGAATTGGTACACTGGCTGCACTCCAGGTCTTCTCACCTCACCTACATCAGTACCTGACTTTACTAACACCGTTGTGGCTGATGAACACAAATGTCCACAAGCAGCCTCCAAAATCAAGTGGAACATCTTCCCAGAAGAGTGGAGGGAATTATAATGTGGATGCTCAGAAAGCACATACCGTACTTGTGACCAAGTGTCCGCAAACCTTTAGCAATACAGTGTATGACAGGTCTATTACATCAAGATAATCAATGTTATTCACTTCACCTGCCAGTGGTGCCAATGCTTAGAAAAGAAAGAAAAGAAAATCTAAAACACTCTGCCCTTGCAGGCGCTGACCAGACTGTTTGAGATCTGCACGTGGAGATTAAAGTCGTCCTGGTTGAATAATAATGGGCAATTGGAAATGTCTGCAGAACTTCCGCCGGCTATACAATGCATCATGTGGAAACTTGGAAAGCTTAAAGTATCTCTGAAAACTTCTTTGGAACTTCCTGTGTGAAATCGTTCAAGAGAATCTGAAAAATATCATCAGACTCAAAAGAGAGGAAGAGGACTACAGCATGAAGGAGAGAGGGAGAGGGAGAGGGAGGGAGAGAGAGAGAGAGAGAGAGAGAGAGAGAGAGAGAGAGAGAGAGAGGGAGAGAGAGAGAAGGAGATAGAGGTAATGTTTGTATGCTATAATTACTTTGAGAGTGCTTACCAAAATCCAGGGTTTCTAAGCTGCTTTACAGAATACACTCACAGTTCCAGTCTCTCTTCCGCTCTCTCGCGCGCGCACACACACACACACACACACACACACACACACACACACACACACAC
>JAAIIK010000059.1:1505023-1518905 GCA_014706435.1 Silurus glanis | reverse complement strand
ACACACACACACACACACACACTTGCTACAATTTCTTCGAGCTCATCATGGTGCTCCGGGAAAAATTCCCAAAAGTCTCAACAGACGACGTTTCTGTGACTTTGACCCAAGCCGGATTTGACATCGGGATTAATGTAAGGTTAGGAAGACTTCGGTCCTGGGTCAGCGTTTTAGGTCAAGTCTTCAGAGATTCTCTCTGTCAGAGCTGGACTTCGAGGACAGGAGAGGAATTGAAAGACGGCTTAGTCAGTGTGAGGCCGTTTGAGCTGCTGCGCATTGGTTGACAAGACTGGTTTCTAGCTCTAGAGCTCACAGAAGTGTGAAGTGCTCTTATCATACAGAACGGTCTTCGCTTTCAATTACGCCCGGATCACTGTTGAGAAGGAGAGGACGCTGCTTTGATTGGACGGACAAATCACTGCAGTAAAAGTCAGATTTGAGGAGTTTTAATAAATGATCCCAAGAGCATGATCCACATGATCTACACCGTGAAGTGCTGTAATCTGGTTATACAAAAAACACTGCAACATCAGTAGGCTACAATAGACATATTTCTTTGTATCATAATGTGATATCATCACATAACACAGTATTCTGGAACAAAACAATGTAATATAACATACATTATATTGATAAAAGTATTAGGACACCTGACCTATGCAGGCATATGTGGTTCTTCCCCAAACTGTAACCGCAATGTTGGAGGAACACAATTGTATCGGATGACCTTGAACACAGAAGTAGACCCAAAACTCTTCCAGCATGCACAAAGCCAGCTCCAGTAAGATATGCTTTACATAGGTTGGAGTGGAATATCTTAAGTGGCCTGCTATAGAGCTCTGACCCTAATGAATAACTTTGGAATGAATTGGAACGCTGCCCCCCCCAGGCCTCCTTAGGCTCCTGAGTACCTGACTTTACTTACGACCTTGTGATTGAATGAACACAAATCTCCACAAGCACACTACAAAAACTAGTGGAATTCTTTCCTGGAAGAACTGAGGTTATTATAACAGCAAATTGTGACTAAATGTATAATAAATGTAACATGAAATTAGCTTTTGCTGCATGAATAAACACATATGGTGCATTCGGATCTGTGCTCTGTATCACTAACCCTGATGAAAAAGCTGACCGATATTACATGCATATTCATGAACTACTGATTCCCTATACGGGCTATAACATTGACTAAATTGAAGGATTAAAAAAAAAAAATGTCCCCAAGCCCATTAGCAAGGTTTTAACCTATAGATTTGTTATTGATATGTTCCCAGCTTGCGGCAAATCCAAAAATCTAAATCCAAATCAGTAGTACAGTATTGTCAAATCTTTACATGCATAAAAGGAAAAGTTTCCAGTGTCCGGTAAGTACTGATTCAGGCTTCAGTGATCTTAAGGGGCCACTTTAGATTCAATGCCTTTCAACTGCACAACTGAATGGACTCAGTTTGATTGGTGGCGGGAAGGAAAAAAAAAAAAGTCGCTTAACTACCAGCTGTAAATCCCTCCTTTATTATTCTGTTAGGGCCATTTGATTATTTTTTCTGCCTCCAGAAACACTATATAATCTGTCCAGAGACACGGTTTAGTGCCAGTTTGACCACTCTACATGCTTGGAAATGGAACAATATGAGAACAGCAAAAAAAACCCAGGCACTTTCTACTCTAAACATGATGTCAGTACATTTACAGTATAGGGTAATCTAAAATTATTTACCAAAGAAAAATGTGATTTTACCCGTGTTGTTCATTTTCTTTTTAAACTTCTGGTCTTCTAACCTTGTGGTACGACTCTGTTGTAAAAATCTGATGTTTATAAGCTAAGCATAGATACATATAGTACACTATATGGACCAAAGTTTGTGGACACCTGACCATAAGATTCATAAGTGCTTTGTGAACATCTTATTCCTTTCCCCCCCCTTTGATGTCTTAATAATCTCCACTCTTCTGGGAAGATGTTCCACTAGATTTTGGAGTGTGTTTATGAATTCATTCACTCACAAGGGTGTTAGTAACATCAGATACTGAGTGCAGAGTGAGGAAGCCTGGAGTGCAGTCAGCATTTCAATTCAACCAATTATGACTAAATGAATGTACATATGATAAATAAATATAAATGAACATTTACAATTCATAAACACAAACATTTATAATATATAGCAAAATATATCATTTTTTTTATTAAAGGTGTATTATGTTAAGATGTATATCTAATCTGGTAAAAGTCATTCTGGAAGCAAATGCATGCATGAATTTCCAAACCAAAGGGCATGTATTCATTAAGTGTGTTTACGCCCAATTGAAGATGAAAATTTCACACCCGAATTAAGACAACCAATTATTTATTTATTTATTTTTTTTTACAAAATTACATCTTGATAAATGATTAGGCTTTAATTAGAATTTTATTTATAAAAGATTACAGTTTTTCTCGGTTGCTTTGGAGCGTTTCTCGATTCATCCTTAATATCAGCAAACAAGTCACCGCATTTTTAAAACAATCTGTACAAACAGCACAACACATTGGATTTCTTGCAGAAGCCTGTACTCTTTTCAAAATCCTTAGTTCTTCTCTCAAAAGTAAGTATTTGTGTCGACGAGCATCTCATTCCCATTAGAATGAAAAGTCCCTTTGTCAACGTTCACAAACAAGGTCGTCAAAATGTTTCGTCGTGTTGTCAGTATCAAAAATGTAATTCTGTGTTTTGCCAATTGAAGGTTCACAAGATTCACCTTTGACCTATTTTAGAGAACTGGTTGATTATTGGTTGATCTGATGCCGTTCACTCGCTTTCATTAGTAAAATTCGAAACTGATCTGCACACTTCATCAGTTCAAGTCACATTTACAAAAAAAATTATTTGTATAGAAATTTAAGCTTGACAGATTCTGACAACTGGTTTAACCATTTAGCATTCAATGACTTATTCAATGAACTGATGCCGAGATGTTTTGGAGGTTAAGACTATTCAGGTGTAACCAGTATAAGATATTTTGATCAGCATCACATAAACAACTGATAATGTAGGAAACAGCAGACACTTGTACACAATCGATTAAATGAATGTACTAAAGCATTCGCAATTTGATCAAAGCAACAATAAATGTTCTTATGATGTTAAACAAGTAGTTTTGAGAATTTCATTTCTGATCTGAGAAACGCTCCAAAACAACTGTGAGACCAAAAATGCATTTGAATATAGGTGTGAAGAAGAATGCATATATAAGAATGTATAAACATGTATATGTTAAAATTTTGAGTTCTGTAGAATATTATACCGTATGATAAATTTAATACATTAAACACATAAGGGTGGTGGTAGCTCAGTAGTTAAGGCTCTGGGTTACAGATCGGAAGGTCAGGTATTCAACCCCTGGTATCGCCAAGCTGCTACTCTTGGGGCCCTTAACCCTTTGTGTTCCAGGGGCGCTGTATCATGGATGATCCTGTGCTCTGACCCCCAGCTTCTTAACATTGCTGGAATATGCGAAGAAAAAATTGCACTGTGCTGTAAAGTATATGTAACAAGTATAAAGCACCTTGCATAAAAAATAAGATTAGAATAGATTTAAGGTACTGTTTGTATTCTTAGGTTGTGATTTTTTATTTTACTGTACATTAACTTAATACATTACTAACTGACTGACAAACTGACTAACCAACTAACTAACTAACCGGATCATTATCGGACTAAGTAACTAACAAAATAACTGACAGAATAACTAACTAACTGACTGAATGAATGACTACTGACCCACATTACCATGCAGCATTATTCGGCTTGAATTTGTTTGCACAGAAGTCACATATCCAAAATTGCACAAACTTTATTCCTTAAGTTTTTTGCAATTAAAAGATTTTCAATTGTTACTTACATTTCGATCTTTTTTCAAATAGTGAAGTGGTATAAATGCAGAATGTCTTTCACAGAGCATTCCAATAAAAAGTGGATGACTTAATATGTTGCATGCAAAAAAAAAAAAAATGTCTATGTGAAGTGGGTTGCATGTTCACACATCCAATGCCAACAGCAAACAAAGAGAGCATTATGAAAGGCTTGCATGTGTCTTTACATTTAACATGTGGACATATTTCACACTTGTTTACATACATATGTATATTTTGCCTTTGTAAAATATTCCGAATACATATGTGATGTGCTTGCCAACTTTAAACAGCATTATGGGTGGCATAACGTAAGAGCTTATTGTGGATAAATATGTACAATGCGTACGTACTGTTTCAATCGCAAATTTTCATTCGTTCAATCATTATTCGTTCTCTGTCCATAATCCATATTAATCCAGTTCACACTTATTGACAAAATCGGAATCAGGAGTATAGCCTGGATCCGACATGTACCTACATTCCCCTTACACAGAGGAAAAAATCGGCTGAAATTAGACTACAAATTGGAAACCGACATGAAACATGAAAACTGTACAAAATTTGACACTGTCCAGAAACAGAGCACACAGTTGAACGTTAAACCCTGAGTATATAACATGGGAGCTGTGTCTGAAACGAAAGGCAGCTGCTTCGAAACCTGCCTATGTGGTCTCTTAAATTAAATGAAATTCAATTTTCAACACTAAATATTACAAAATATTCGAAAATTAAACAAATCCGTGACTAACATTTTCTGAACATCTAATATTTAAATTTTTTTTTTTTTCCCCACATTTCATTAAATAATCCATGGTTTGAAAATCTAACTAAAACAGTGTGAATAGGAAATGCAGGAGAATTTTTTATATTAATATTTTGGATTGAATTATTATTATTGTTATTATTATTATATTGAACAATCTTGATGTTGCTTTATTGGAAAAAGCCAAAATGTTACTCGCATACTTCCTCTAAATTGAACGGCTTTCCCCCCCCAAAAGCTTGCCTTGTTTTAAAACTTTAAAACGATTTCTTCCTTTTCGTTGCTGTTCCTCTTTCATTTTGTCTGGCGTGTGTGAATACTGCATGTCAAAAACCTTTCTGACTCACAATGTGTTTATAGTGTATAAAAGGAAATGGGCACTGACCCACGTTCAACAACACTGTGATCTATCAGTAGCTAATAAAATTAGATTCAAATGATATTATCCGATGCCAAATTTCCATCCGGCTCATGGTATCCTCGTGTGAAAACTTCGCAGCTCTGCTAATTCAGTCTGTGGCGAAGCCGCAGATGATGTAATTGCGGAGCAGTCGGGATTCTGTTATCAACTGTCCAAACAATCGCCCAACCTAATAGGTTTTTAATCTGTTCGTGTGTAAATGCTTCCACCCACTAGTGTACCGTCGAGACTCGGCCACCCACTGGAGCTGGAGAACCGGAGTCAGGCCCGTTTGATCCGCTTTGAGGAGGAGTAGGCTCGGCAGGCCCGGTTTGAAAAATGATTTATGGTCAGCAGCAGGAGTTTCAGTGTTATTGCCAGAAAGTCGATGTCGAACGCAAGACGGCTGAGGTGTTCTGGGAGAAAAATGCGGCGTGATTTAGAGAGCGGAGACAAAAGAGCGCTAAACTGCAGCTGAAAAACAGAATGTAGCCTACTTAGCGCAAGACAGCCCTGTTTACATTGCTGAAAGTGGATATTGGGGCAGTGTGTTTGCTTAGGTGTGTGCGTGACCGTATATTGTGCGCTTTTATGGCTGAATGTGTCGAACATGGTCGTAAAAAGTTCTGAATTGAGCGCCGAGTTTCCTTTAAAGGACTCGACACGGTAGATAAAATCGACGACGCACACACAAACACATTCGCCACACAAGACGTTGAACAGAGAGAGACCGATGGGACGTCTTCGAATAGCGATGGAGTGTGTGTTGGTGTGTGCGTGTGGCTACACAGAGACCCCACACGAGTCGAAGACGTACTTGAAACTGGAATGCATGTGTACACATGTAGCATAGCGCCCATAGACCTCCGTACATTCTCTCGCTCGTACACACTGAGGACTTTAAACACACTGTTCTGTTGAATTGAATGTATCCATAGTAACACTAATGTCTGACTCTAGAAATGTTGGCCTACACCCCCCCCCCCTCTTTCTCTCAACCTCACTGCCGAATTCCTGTGCAACAGTTACCATTAGGGACGTGTGGGACAGCTTTAAAAGCTAATTGCTGATTCTGGAACAGCGAAGTACACAAGTTTTATTTCTTGGTAATGAAGCCAGGGCAAACACAGAGAAATAAAAGAGAGAGAGAAATGTGATAGTAAACTAAAGGACGAGTGAAAGGAAACACCCAGAGATACAGGAATCGCAGTTTCGTAATGTTCTCACTACTAGAATAAATACAGAAGGAAAAAATGCAACGTACTTATGAATAAATGCTGGAAGGAAGCCAATTTAATGGGCAATAATGAGAGATCATTTGTCTCTATAAAATCCAAAAAAAAAAAAAAAAAAAAAACATATTCAGGAATGGGCTGATTAAACTTACATGGAAATTGCCAGACAAGAAAATTTATCTCATGAGGCAAAAATATTAGATTTATTGCCTTGATTAAAGCTATTTGCGTCTTAGTATGTGACTTTTTGCAATTTCGGACAAAAAAAAAAAAAACAAAAGACGACATTACAAAATGCACCCTACAGCCATTGGCGCCAGAGCCTTGCTTATTAGATAAACTTAATCAGCCCTCCAAAATGGCAATTTGTCCGAGACACTGCATCATTGACAGGCTCTTGGGTTTTTAGTGAACTTTAAACGCAGGAGAAAAAAGGCATACAATGTCTCGGGCTTTCAGATTAAGTTTAGTTCCAGACTGTCAATGGAAAATTGATAATGCAGTGTAGTTTAGGCTTAATCAGTGTCTGGAGAACTGAGTCTCAGGCTTTAACACAGAGAGCCTGAGTGGACGGATCGATAGGAGTCTCATCAGGGGAGCCCGAGGACATGAGACAGGGATGGACTAGATGCTGAGGTATTGATAGGTTTTAGCCAGAGCAGTATCACGGGCATGCTGTGGACACTACAGGGCTTTAAGGGCAAAACTTGACTGAGCCTGCACTATCGCACTGTTCTCAAACGCTCATCGCTTTTTCTCTGATAAATGGAGAATTTTCTACTGCATTTCAAAAAGACGGATCAAGTTTGGCATAAAATTGCTCCTGAGAACATATTCTTTGTTAAGGCAAATGATGAATATGCAGTTCTTTCTCAGTGACATTTTAAAAAATGCCTGGAAGTCCCACATTATTTTAAGGCACTATTCCCCATTCCTGTTCATGTGAGTCCCCGAAGGACTGCATGCATAGTGTTTCTCTACTCTAACAAACCTGACTCTAATCATCAGCTCATTAGCAAACCCTTCATTAGGATAAATGACTGTGTTAGAAAAGGAAAACAATACAAAGGGCAATCGAGAACGACTGAAGGGGCAGTGTTTGGGAACCGATAGAACAGGATGCATTATACATATTATGCTCAAACTGGGTGGACATCCTATTCCAAGACCATGGTCATTCAAAACTGACCTTTCTCTGTTGCTGTAGTAACCTCCACTTTTTTTTGGGAATGCTTTCCACTAGATTTTGAAGTGTAGCTGTAGGGGATTTTTGTCCATCTGTCTATCTGATGTTGAGAAGGCCTGTGGTGCTGTTCCAATTCCTCCAACACAAAGGTGTTCGGAGAGGTTAAGGTCATATCTCTGTGCAGGTCATCCAAGTTCTTCCATGTCAACTTTGGCAAGCTGTGCCACAGCATACACAGATGCTGTCAACAACAGGAATGTATGCAATCGAACGAAGTGAAATAGAATCGAACGGATTGAAAGGTATTCTATATAAAGTGATTGAGACAGGACACGTGCAGCCGAAAGACATGGAATGTGGTAGAACAGAATCAGAATAACACAATGGAATGGATGGAAGACAACAGAAAGGAATGAAATGAATACAATTGAACGGAGTTAAATAGATTGCAATGGAGCGAAATGGTATAGAATGTAATAGGCGTTATATAGTGGAATGGAATTGATTATTTAAATGTTTAGTAGACAGTCAATTATACTGTTTCATCTGCAAAGGAACCACTTTTTTTTGTTTGTCCACACGTATTTATACCTAAGAAGAACCTAAAGATAAACCCTCCAGGGTTCTGCATGGTATGGATCTTTTTTTCTTTTTTCTGAGTGTATAAATTTTTTTGGTAAGAAAACCTATGACCTTTAGAGAGAAAAAGTTCGATCTGCTCCAAAACTCCTTTGGAGTAGATCCTAGAAACAGTGTGTTCACCTCACAAAAATCTATAAAGGATGCTTTCTAGAGAGAAATTTTTGCAAAGCTAGAACAAGATTCTTTCAGGTACTCTTTTCTTTAAGAGTATAGAAGAGAATGGAAAAAGAGAAGGGAAAAAAGTTGTAAGCTGTGAAATGTTTATGTGAGAGCAAGAAAAAGAAAAAACTATGAAAGAAAAAGGAAAACTCAGTGTGTGGTACCTGATTGATAGGACCTGAAGTAAGATACCAGGCGAACCTGTAAGCTACAGGCACACAAAACACACACAGAAATACACACACACACACACACACATATACACACAGTCTGCGGCAAGCTGGCAAGAAAGGTTAAACTAACTCCGTAGCACTGGCCCCATCTAGAGCTTCCTGTTCATGCCAATTTGTGAGTGTGTCAGAAGAGTTTGACAGGCTTTTAACTTCTGCATTCAACCCTAAGCTGCTTGTGACACACATT
The DNA here is from genome assembly GCA_014706435.1 of Silurus glanis. Lineage (NCBI taxonomy): Eukaryota > Metazoa > Chordata > Actinopteri > Siluriformes > Siluridae > Silurus > Silurus glanis. Next base: position 1,510,205 of record JAAIIK010000059.1, on the reverse strand, counting down.
CACATTTTTCCCTTAGGTAAAGAAAACCACACTATTGCTGTGTGGGATACAGCTAAAGAAAGGTTAAAAAAAAAAAAAAAAAAAAAATAAGCACCAATAAGGGTCAATCCTTTCAATGCTATGATTCAGTTGCTCTAGACTAGAGGTCACCAACTGGCGGACTCCAGCCGGACCGTGAAGCCTTTTCACATAATAAAATAAATATATGCCGAACGCTATTTTCTAATAAAATCAAATTTAAATCAGGCACATCAAGGTCAGATCAGTAGAGCCGTTTGGGTCCTACGGTGGCACGTGTCGCTAATACAGTTACTATGCTCACTGTTGCTACGATCAGACGTGCAGTTGCACGGGCAGTGAAGGCAGCAGAGGGCGATGCACAAATAGATTAAACTTATAGTGAGTGAAAAAACAATCGCATTCTCAAAAACAAGGAACGTTGATGATGAAAACCGAGTTTTATCGAGACACTTTCATCCTTAAGTTCTCCTCACTTCAGCCTGATTTTATGAAATTTTTATTTGAGGTTATTTAAATTTTGTATGGATTAAATGAACTGTACAAATGAACAGATAAAGGGTTTCTTTATTTTCTAAACATTAGATACAATCAGCTAGACAATACGTAAGTTGAAATGTGATATGAAATTTCCATTTTTTTTTTAACCAGTGAGGAATGCGTTCATTACTTATTATCTGTAATCTCAGTTTAGCAGAAACAAAAGCACTTTAGCTTTTTCTTTTATTTATTTTTTCTTTTATTCATTTAGAATGTGTCCAATAAAAATGTCTACACTCCTTTCTTTAGTCTGACAATAAGCATCAATTTATGTTTTTAGGTATAAGTGTCTGGACCCCAGCTGGCGAGGAGGGTTCATTTACTGGACCTCAAGCAATTTTAGTTGAAGACCTCTGTTCTAGACTGTGTCTCAGTGTCTCAGTCTCGGTGCCACTTGAAAAACTACAAAACCATAATAATCATCTTGTTCTTCTACACACTAGTATTCCAGTAGAAACATGGCCAAAACACAAATCCAGTCCATGATAACCACAAAGCACCAAGGCTTTACAACAGTCCAGCATTGTGACCTTGGTGTAAACCAAGGCAGCAAGAAGGCCGGAGAGCTGGAGAGGGTGTTAGGACTCCCAATGAAGATGAAAAAAAAAGTATAATAATAAATCATGAGCTTGCTGTCTCTATCAGAGGTAAGAAAGAATACAATGATAACTATGTTTTTACTCTCTTGCTTCTCCTTTAGCTTGCCTTGCCAGTTTCTTTATGCCATTCGTTTTCTGCTGTCTCTCTCTCGCTCTGCATGCCTTTTAGTACCAGCGGGGGAATCAGAATAAGTGAGACATTTGTTAGACATTTTCCTATATGTTTCTATCATACGTGGGCGGAAGTACATGCACTACGGGATTAAGAATGAGAAACTAGTAACAAACCATTGGATACTAGCGAGCTGATAAGTCTAAAAGTATAAATACTGAAATACAGATCTCAACCATATGCTAGTTAATTATCATGTCATTTAATTGAAAATGAGATAGTGCTGTTGTTAACATGAAGATTTTCCTCTGAAGTGCTCGGAAAAGACTCTACAAAATGGTGGGCACTAGTGAGATGGTTATAAAATGGTGGGTGCTAGAGAGGTGCTAGATGGTGGGCTCTAGTGAGATGCTAAGTATAATACGGTGGGAAACAGCGAGATGCTAATTATAAAACAGTGGGCAACAGTGGAATGCTAGTTAGAAAGTGATGGGTTTTGATGAGATGCTAGTTATGAAATGGTGGACAATAGTGAGATGCTAGTTATGAAATGGTGATCTACAAGTTGCCAAATGTGTTATAATGGTCCTTAATGGCATCCAATAGACTGACACACCACCAGTAGCAGACTACAAATGACAACTTAACAGTTTCCATTAAAATCAATACCACCCCCAACACAGTATTCTATAGAGGGTTCAATTGTTGATTGTGTTCTCAGCAGGGAAAAAGTAACTGGTTTGGAGTAAAACAATACATTAGTTCATGAGTTTTAGAAGGCACAGATGGGTAAAACCGTATACCATGATATGCCCTGTTTGACAAATCAAATTTCTGTGCTCTAAATATCGATTATATCTCCCATCCCGCTCCAGGTCATTTTGTTCAACCATTTCATTTCCTTTTTTTATCCTTCACATCCTTTTTAAGTTGCCAGTCTCAATATTCCTGTTTGCTTCACTCGCTTTAGCTCCTCTATAGCTCTTTCTCTCCTTTTTTTTCTCTGCTACATCCATGCCCGTGTTGTGGGAGCAGTTCCCCTGCTGGCTCTGATTGAATTAAGCTCATGAATAAGAATGTGTCTCTCTCCAGAGCTTCCAGCAGAGAACTATTGACATCCACAGCTTTGGCATGCTCTGCTACTAGTATTCAGGCCTCACTGGGGGAGTGCAGGCAGGTTAGCTAGCATCACAAAAGCATGCAGTAGGCTAAAGGCAAACCTGCACAAGCTTGCAAGTCTTCTCCCAATTCACATTTCGCAAAGCTTGCCTAAAGTACACATCTAGTTAAAAGGAAATGACAGGGTATGCACACATTGTTACATCTAAATGGTCTATTTTTTTTTTCCACAGAAGACATTTGAAATGGAAAATGCTACATCGTAGGCGTTTATGCTAAGCACATGCATGAGGGCTGAAAGTCACAAAGATCACTCAATTATTCATTAATATCACATGTTTGAAGGTTTCATGGGTGAAAAGGTTTTGTCAGGCATTCTAAAAAAAAATGTTTTCATATATGAACGCAGTTTCATATAGGAAAGCGTTTTGTTACCTGCTTGTTACACGTTGCATGGGATTTATGCCACAGGAATAAATGCTAAACTATAATCGAGAGATACTTGTCTCACCATAACCACACACGGGAAAAAAAGAAAAGATACATGCTGAACTATTATTCCCAGTGTGCCTCCTACATCACGGTTCTCCTGCCGTCTCCCCAGGGGCGCTATTGGATACAAGCGCAAACTACAATCCTGCAACCCAACACAGGCTGGCAGCTCAAGAAGACAAGAGCAGGTGAGGAAGAGAGAGAATGACAGAAGATAGAGCGATAGACGGCTGGAGAGAGAGGAAAAATGCGGGAGTGATGCTCAGATTGGAATGCGTCCCAGACAAACAGCTTGAGTCACTGTTTGACTGTGATGAGGGCACCTACTGAGGGTGTACACAAACTCACAAAGTTGTACACACACACAAACCTGAGCTCTTTAAAGCACCAGCAGGATGTTTCTGCCCCCTACCTCAAATTTATTGCTTGTAAGAGCACCACATGCAGAGAGACTAAGGGCAAAAATGGAAAAAGTCAGAACAACGGGCTTAAGAAGATTACCCACAACAATACAAACCACAAAAAGGCATCTTTTGGTGCTAGTAGGAGGCCAAGAATGAACAATTTAATGATATTTGACATTTTGGATGCTAGTTAGGTGCAAGGTACAAATCATCGGATTCTCATTATACGCCTTTAACCAACCGCTCAATGCTAGTTATACAATGCTGGAGGATAAGTAAATGCTACTGAAAGTTAGGATCTAGTTAGGATAGATCAGATCTAGTTAGGATATGATTTTCAAAATGGTTAATATATATTAGTAAAAGCTAATCAAAAAATCCACCAAACAGAAATTCACTGTAACCTTAGACACACAAATATTCAGTAAATACCTTATGTGGATAAACGTTTTTATGGCACCTGACTTCCAGCTTTTCTATATTTGCTTCTTCCCCAAACTGTTAACACAAAGTTGAGGCACACAATTGTATGTCTTAGTGTGGTATCATGAAATTTTCCCTTCATTTAAACTAGGAGATCCAAACCTGTTTCAGCATCACAATGCTCCTGTGCAAATTAAGCTCAATAAGATGCGGCCTGCTATAGCGCTCTGACTTCAACCCTATGTACAACTTTTGGATGAACTGGAACACTGAGTGCACCCCAGGCCTCCTCACATCACCTACACCAGTATCTGACTTAATAACACCCTTGAAGCTGAATGACCATAAATCCTCACACAACACTCCAAAATTGAGTCCAAAAACATGTCCACAGAAGAATGGAGAATATTTGCTATATAAGAGTTGGTATATAAAAATGTATATTTATATATTAATTTTTTTATTTATATATAAACAGTCAGTATTCAAATGGCAAAATTGCTATTTGAAGAAATTCAGATCCCAATCAGATGTTAATTTCTAAAGCTAATGATTTAACTAACTAGTTATTGTATAATGACATTGGGAATGAGATAGTGCTGTTGGGAACATGAAGATTTCCCACTGAAGTGGTCCTAAAAGTCTCTGCTAACACAAATACTACTGTAATTTCATTTAGCTTATGCCCTATGACAGACTGGTGTCATATCCAAGCTGCTTATTTAGTCAATTATCCAGTGAGCCATGTGGTAGAGATGCATTTTCTCGTAATCACTTAAATACAGGTCAAAAGCTTTAGTTCAATTTCATATCAAACTTCACAAAAAGCCAGAAAAAAAAATCCCCTGCATTCATGGCTGTGGTTGCCAATGGGCCACTCTTTACAGCTGTAATGTGCAGAAAAGCATCTCAGAACACACTGAATCTAAAGGAGGAAGACCCCACATCCTGTTCCACTCCTGTCAGCCAAGAAAAAGAATCTGCCTGAGCACAGGCTTGATGTTTTTTCCACATTTTTGGTGTGGTTTCATCTGGTCTCATGGTCCCACCCCTATCACTGAGAGTATTCTATTCAGTTTTGTCTTTTGAAACTGTGTTAACGTTGCATACATATAAACCGCTTGGAACGGAATAAAAATAAAAGTGAGGCTATAATCTGCAGTCGCAGATTTAACGTCCGTTCGTCCGTTTATTATCCGTTTGCTCATTTCTTTGTTTGTCCATATGCGTTCGGTTTGGCACAGATACTGACTTGCCTTGAAATGAGACGCAAATAGAGTGAGATCCACTTTTTATGAATCATCCGCATCTTATTTCCCTTCCGAGTCCAGCATTTCTTCCTAATGAACAGATTATCTGTAACCTTGGATTCTGAGAAAAGAGATATTTAAAGAGAAAAAGAGGAAGATGGACAGAAAGAGTTGCTATGTATGTGTGTGTGTGTGTGTGTGTGTGTGTGTGTGTGTGTGTGTGTG
>JAAIIK010000059.1:1490380-1504395 GCA_014706435.1 Silurus glanis | reverse complement strand
GAGAGAGAGAGAGAGAGAGAGAGAGAGAGAGAGAGAGAGAGAGAGAGGGATGGACAGAGAAAAAAAAACCCACAAAGAGCTTATGCTATGAAATGAAAATTCGCCAAACAAGGCAGTGAGTGTTATTATGCTTATTTGCTTTCCAGGTGTGAGGTATGCGCCACGGGGTCCAGTCGATAAGCAAGACTACAATAGATGGGAAAAACATCCCACAGAGTCTCTGAACACCTAATGTGAGCGCAAAGGAAAATGCCAACACATCATTATGGGGCTGAGTTTAGTCGATTTTCACTGCTCATTCAAAAAAAAAAAGAAAAGAGAAAAAAAAAAAAAAAAGGATTCAAAGTACACCTCAAGCCAACGAACCCAGAAGCCAGAGTAAAGCAAATGACCGGCAGTGAAATGAAAAATTGTTTGGAACTTGAAGGCGGTGAAACTAAAACTGGAAGTCGATTTGAGAGTATATTAAATGCATCTCTTCGCTGTCAGGGAAACTATCCGGTCCCGCGGCCGGGTACAGACGACTGGGGTCTGGCCGTAGAAAAGGGAAGACGTAAAAACTTGGCAGATAAGTAGGCCGTTCGAGCCCAGTCAGGCAAGACAGAGATGCACTTAGTCTTTCACTGCGAAAAACACTTAAACACAAGGAAAATATCCTTTAATAAACGCAGCTCAGATTACCGCCAGTTGCTCCAGGAGGAGAATCTGCTGATTATGTTGCAGCTGTTGCTGTAATGTTTGATGCAGTGTAGAGTGGATGACTACTGGCCCTGACAGTCCTGGTTTTGGACAAATATCGATATGAGTAAGGAATAAAACACGGCGGCGTGTGCACTTATCCGAGCGTAATCAACATCAAGATGGCCTGTTTTTTCTTGTTATTCTGTCATTAAAAATAGGTCTTAAAGCGTGTTATTCCTTTTATGCATCTTTCAAAATTAAATAAACAATAAATAATGACAACCTCCTCACAGAAACGTCATTAACAATTACCCTCTTGTTTATTCCATGTATTGCATTGTCTAATTTGCAGAAATAGTTGAAATGAAAGAAAACACTCTACAATACATTTGCTATAATATGAGATGCGGTATTTATTTCACAACGCCTTATGAACTGCCTCGGCAAATTTGCCTCGAAATCCCGAACTTAATTTAGAGAAAGCGAAAGACGAGAAAGAATAAAAAATCAACAGATACGCAGCACTGCAGCTCCTTTATTATTTTCTTAATACACAATACAATGAGATTAGGAGTGCACGAGTATGAGTGTGAGTGCGTGAGCGCGCACACATGAGATTTAGGTTTAAACTCGAGTAGTAATGACAGAACACCAGAGTGCTTTTATTTCTGCCATGTTTACTTTGCTCCTCAGAGAGATATACCAATTTCTCCTGTCAAAAGCTCTTCCCTCTGATGCCTCCGTTCATATCTGTCATTTGCATGCCAAACCAACATCTCTGCTTTTTAAATTCCATTCTGTCACATAAACACAGCACATGATAAGATTTTCCAGATAAAAAGTATAGGTCTAGGGGGTAGGGGGGGTTATGTGTGTGGATGGGGGGGGCCACGTTTGTTTCATAGAGCTTTTGGTTCAAACGATGATCACAAAGATTGTCATTTGTTTTATAGAGAACGCTGTAAACAGTATTCTGCTTTATAGTATAGAGTTCGAGTGAAGGGAAAATTCAATGCCATACAATTGTGTGCCTCCAAATTTGTGGTAACTGTTTGTTTGGAAAAACACATGGCTGGAAACGTCAGGTGTCCCAATACTTTTGTTAGTTAATGGCCACCAGGAACTACCATAAAAGTGTAGAGATTCTCTCAAAGTCTAGGAAACTACCATGTAATGCAAGTTATATCAGTTTCAGTTTTCCTGTATTCTAGAACGGGGACAAATGGACTTTTTTTCCATTTTCACCCTTCTGTGCTTCATTTATATATTTTTCGAAAGTATCGTATGAAAATAATCACCAAAACACCTACTGTGTATAGTGCTTAGTTGGTAAGGTAAATCTATGCTCAATGAATTAACCAATTTGTGAAGCAATTGTGTGCCGCATGTCCACCACATGTCCACCACATGTAGCTACGCTTTGTTCGTATCAAAGTGTTCTTTGATTAGTGATGGAAAACATATGCTATACGACAATCATTTGCTGACACCTGATCACAAGATTTAAATGTGATTTTTAAACATCCTGTCCCACATTTGGTCCCACTTGCTGTTCTAAAAACCTCCGCTCTTCTGAGATGTTTTTCCACTAGATTTCGGGGTGTGTTTGTGGAGATTTGTGCTCATTGAAGGAGGTGGTAGCTTAGTGGTTTAGCAATTAGACTTTAGATCTGAAGGTCAAGAGTTCAGGTTCCAGCCACACCAAGCTAGCACTCCTGGGTCCCTGGGCCCTTAACCCCATAGCTGTTCAGTTATATGAATGAGATAAATGTAAGTCGTTCTGGATAAGAGCATCTGCTACTGCAAATGCCGTGAATGTAAATTTTGTCCAAGTGTGTTAGTAAAGGCAGGTACTCATGAAGGTGAGGAGGTCTGGTGTGCAGTCAGAGCTCTACAGCAGGACACTCAAGATCTTCCTCTCCAACCAATGTAAAGCATATCTTCAAGGTTTGGGTCTCTTAGTTCAAGTGAAAAGGAAATGCTATGCTTTCATATCCAAAAGACACACGATTGTATGCTCCAACTTTGTGGTTACAGTTCGGAGAAGAACCACTAATGGCATTAAAAGTCAGGTGTCCCACTATGTTTGTGTGAATACTTTATATATAAGTATACTTATTGAGAGATAAGTACACTTCAAGGCACTTCTCTGTTCTGGCACCAAGATGGTGGAATAAACTTCCCCTAGATGTCCGAACAGCGGAGTCCCTGGCTATCTTTAAGCGACGGTTGAAGACCTAACTCTTCCTGAAACACTTAAATTACCACTTTCCAAGTTTGCTTTGTAGAATTCAAGAGTTATACATATATAAAGTTCGTAATCTTGCGTACCAGTGAAGATTTACTCATTGCTAGAGAAGCACTTTTGGGCGTCTGCTAAATGCCGCAAATGTAAATGAAAATTTATATATAATTGAGTCAGAGAGTGAACTGATTTGTTGTTAACTAGTTTGGCAACATTAGCAGTAAGATAGTTAGTCAACTAGCTTAATTATTCCACTGAATGTGTCCTAGCTGTACACCAACGTTTGGGTTTATAGGATATTTGATCAACCTGGTGCCCCAGGCTCACTGGAGATTCAAAATCATTTTATAATTCAACTCTCTTTGGTTGCTTACCAATGGAAAGGGTTAACCATTTGGAAGATAAGCCTTCTCAGACTATACAAACATCTTCATTTAAAGGTGTACTACAGTACATGTCCTTCACAACTCAGTCACATATTAAGTTTGAAAAGGAAATACCATTGAAATCTTTAGGTCTTCTTTCTACAACACCAATATTTGATAGAGGTGTGTTTCTTTAATACAGTCTGCATTCAATCTTTAACCTATTGAGGATTGATCATTATATGTCTGAGAACTCATTAGCTAGTGTTTGCCCCAACCAATCTATATGAATTTCTAGAAAGCTAAGCAGCCCAAAGCAATGCTGGCTAGATTTTTTCATTATAGAGAGTTTAGACCTGGGGCTGTATTAGCTGGAGGCTGAAATTAGGCCCATATGGTACATGCTGACCTCTGGATCCCAGGACTGCACAGGTAGTCCCGGTTTTTATGCGTTCCATGTGTGACCCACCGTGTGTTGCCGTCCTTTCCGTTGGCGTGTGCGCCGTTCCATAATTATTTCAATATTCCGAACTTGAACGCGAGTCACGTTCAAACTGAAATGCGGGCCTGTGATTTACATGATGGATGTAAGAGAGTTCGTCTTATTTAGAGAGGTCATACGTAATAACTCAGGATAATTACATCAGATCAATGCAGGGACTAATACTCCTGATGCAGAGATGTCGCTCGCTCACACGTCCTGTTTGCAGAAAAACACAAACCAGATGGCTCCGAGAGCGACAGAGCGCTCGCCGCCGTTTTCTTTTCCAACATATACCCACGTTTGTCGGAGGAAATGTGAAACCCAGACGCAGTGCAAGATGACAAAATGTGGTGTCATGTTTGTTCCGTCTCCTCACATCACCAAAAGGGTGTTAAGACCCTCCCGGTCCTCCAAAGCAAATAATTCGGGGTGGGTTTTGGATAGAAACTTGGCTTGGATTTTTGAAAAAAGGAAATGCCATCCAGTATACTGTATATATCTCAAGTTACAAATGTTATATCCATGGCCGAATGGAAGGGATGAAGTGGACTGAGAATGAAAAGACATTTTCTATCTAAGATCTTTCTTTTTCTCATCATATCACAGTCAACTTCAAGGACAAGGCATGCCACAAATATCCTGAGACGACCAAGACGCAGTTTTCTGTCTATCAAAAACACACACACCGTCTCTCAAGAGTCAATTTTTTTTAACTGTCATTTTATTTGCTGTATGCTTAGATTAAATATCAGGTTGCAAATAGTGTGGTGCAGCTTCTTCGGTGATACTAAGCCACAAAACTATATAGAGATTTTTCTGTCCTGACTGATTCACTGATTCAACAGTTGGCCAGGAGAATGAACCAGTACTACGTGTCTCATTACTATATTCCATAAGTACAGTAAAAATAATAGAAAAGACATATTATAGAAGACTTAAAAACAATAAAAATGAAAAATGCTTTTATCCATTTAAGATAACCTACAAAACCCATTGCTACAGTACTTCCTATAGCTATCTGCATTAGAACCCAGTCTATAACAGGGTTTTTAACTTGATGGTATCATTAGACCCCCTACATGTTATATAACTTGCGCTTATTATTGGGAAAGTGGCAGCTCAGTGTTTAAGGCTCTGGGTTACTTATCAGAAAGTCGTAGGTTCAATCCCCAGTATTGCAAAGCTGCGTGGGGCCCTTGAGCAAGGCCCCTAACCCTCTGTGCTCCAGGGGTACTATATCATGGTCAGGGTAACTGCAGGTGGCACTAAGTCAAATTTAAGGGTTTTGAAAACCTATTTAAGACCATTAACAATAGAAATGTAAGACCTATATCACAACATCAAAAACACACAAATACGTTGTTAGCAACTGACCTTAACTGAGCCCTAAATTCATTTTTTTTTCAAGCCAAGTATCGTTAAACTTGCACTTCCCCATAGCTGAAAAATAAAATGCGTTTTACGTCAGTGGTACAATCCAAGAGAGATTAGCGCCAATAACAGAAAGCGAATTTTCTGTTGCATGTTGGTCTCAATTGTAGTCGTAATACAGCGAATTATATTTGGGCTAGCGAAAGAAACACCAAGGAAGCAAACAAAACAAAACAAAAAACATTCTAAAATGAGCATTTGTTTGTAATGTTTAAAATTATTGAAGTCCTACAACAGCGAATTTAACTGTTTAAGGTCTCAAATAATTAAGACTCAGTAAGACTCCACAGAAAGCCTGCATGGGTGATATGTGCTTGGTCCCCAGCTTCATAACATCGCTGAAATATATTATGTTCTTAGTATATATATATATATATATATATATATATATATATATATATATATATTTATTCATCTGTATACTACATTTATAGTACATATACATCTTTAAATTACTGTTTATAGTCTATATTACCCTTCTATTTAACTATGTAAATCGTGTAAAAACTGTATATCCTGCACTTGCTGTTATTGCACTCTGGTTAGACCCAAACTGCGTTTCGTTGCCTTGTACTTGTACATGTGTAATGACAATAAAGTTGAATCTAATCTAATCTAATCTAATAGATAGATAGATAGACAGACAGACAGACAGACAGACAGACAGACAGACAGACAGACAGATAGATAGATAGATAGATAGATAGATAGATAGATAGATAGATAGATAGATAGATAGATAGATAGATAGATACTTTATTCAAATTTATGGTAAGTATACATTGGTTTTTTAAATGGATTGCAAAGCATATTATCAGTTATTTAACAAATAATAATATTTGTTGCTTAACATGGTGAGTATCTTTACAAGGATGTTAAGTTCACCTTCATTAAAGGAGACTTCAGGGTCAGTGCTTCATTAGAGGCAGTTTCTGTGAAAGCAAATCTTCAAGGGTTTCTTGCCAGTGGCGTTAATAGGAAAATAAATGTTTCATAAACGGTGGTTTGTTTTCATTCGTTTGTCTTGTACTCACATGCATCTTAGATAATAGAGAACTTTTTTATTACCGTGCACCTCTTTTTCTCTCTCAAACCACACATTTAAGGCAAACCTGTGACAGTGGGATATAAGGGGGGGAAAAAAAGAAAAGGAGTGATATATTAGAAGTGAGATATTTCAATGGATGGTTTTATGAGACGCAGATCTGGCAGAACACTTAAAGGAAAGTATCAAGCATCTGAAGTGATTTAGTGCGGGGAAGCTGACTAAGAGAGAGCTTTGCCTCTAATTTTTTTCTCTCTCTCTCTCTCTCTCTCTCTCTCTCTCTCTCTCTCTCTCTCTCTCTCTATCTATCACAGACTAGCATTAAGATAGACAGATGTACAGTAGCAGTAATGTTGGCCAGGCTACCTTTTATACCGTCCAACAAAATACATCAAATGAAATATACTTTTCTTACAGAAAATCCAAAGGACTTGCTTATTGTGTGTGCGTGCATGTGTGTGTGTGTGTGTGTGTGTGTGTGTGTTCGCACAGACACAATCAGAATCTTTAATAGATAATTTAACAATACATTGCTAAAAAGACCATAATATGCAAATAGAAAAAGACATAATTTCACTACTAGTATAAGTGGTTGAAGAAACTAAGAAACTAGTAAGAAATTTTTACATCAATTTTATCAACGTAACAATCCAGCCTTCATGGGTTCTGTTTGGGCCATAAGACTGAGTCTTTAGAAGTGCTGAGGTGCAGAAGACAATCAGACGGTACTGTAACCTTTACAATTCTGAAGGCTGTGGCCAGAAAAGTGCCTTTTCTCCTTGGCTCATAAGCCTGAGTCTTTTTACTGAGCCAAAAGTCACCTAGATAAAAAATTTAGCACAAATCTTAAAGTAACCAGAACCGGAAAAAAATGCCTTTTTCCCCCTGTGGTGAATTGTTTATTATTATTTTTTTTTTTCCTTTTTTATTGCGATTAGCACTCGGCTAGTCTGACTAGTGGTTCATCTGATAAAAGCCTCAAAGTGTAGCTGCGAGTTTGTGTACATTTGTATACTATAGCTAACTGTAGATCAGTCAACATTGTATATTAACCAGAAAAAACGAATTAACTAGGAAACTATGACTTACAATCATGTTACCCAGCTACCCCTCATTTTTTTTTTTATTTATAATAAAAAAAATAATAATTTTATTAAATTAATTTTTTATATATTTTTGATCATTTCCAGCTAATTTTAAGATTCATTAACCAAATCATAAATTAGAAAACAATACAACTTTAAAGTTCTAAAATGTTGCCATTCCTTTGAGTTTATAACACATTGAAAACCAAAAATAGATATTTCTGTAAAAAAAAAAAAAAAAAAAAAAAGAAAAGAATAAGCAATGCTAACTTGGAGACAAGTAGTATCACAAAAAGGCCTGGTGTATTTCAATAAGCACAGCCAGAACCTGCCTACTTTCATAAGTATAAACCATGGTAGACAAAATTTTCCTGTCATTTCCTCATTATTATCAACTGATTAGTGAATAGTTTTAAATCCAGTAACAAAATCTTTCTCCAGAACACTTACTCTGTCACAGTGTTCAAAAGGATTCCTTTTCCAGGACACACAAGTGCATACACATGGAGGTGCACAGAACAATCAGATTACATCCTTCAAGCTTCTGAAAGTTGTGGCCAGAAAAGTGCAAAAGATATAAAACATGCACCTACTAATGTTACTCTGTGGATGGAACAACAGTTTGGTCCATCATGTCTCAACAATATAATGATATCGATGCAAATACACCTTCTACTTGCGTTTGGAATAGGAATTGAGTTGAAAATAAAAACAAATTTCAGCAGCAAATGTCGAGCGGTGACGCTGACTACCAAGAGAGCTGCCCTCAATTAAAGATCGGGACAGGACTCGGTCCTTTGACGCTCTCGAAACACTGCTGAACATACAAGAAGGGAGCAGACACGTTGGCTACAGTCAGATATTAACCTCTATTCGAAGGTTTTCCTGAAAAAAAAAAAAAAAAAAAACTTAGGCTGGTGACTAACGTATTCATGGGTAAAATAAAAATACATTGATTTTATTCCATGCTGAGACGAGGACTGACAAACGTCCCAAAACAACGAAAAAACGTGATGTGTAACACTTTTCCAGTCTACTCACAGCACGGGGTTAAATATTTCACCATCCCTACTGCAAAAATCGGAGACTGGAAACTATTTGCACATTGATTCATGGTCAGAATAGTTTCCCCTGCACCTTAAATCGTGTATGACGTGCACACACACACACACACACACACAGAAACACACAAATCCCCAGCTGTGAGGAACCATCCCATGACATTTTAAACAGCTGTAAGGAAACTCAGGCCAAACCAACAGGCTCATCATCTATGAAAATATCTTGGCAGTAAAGACTGTACATGCTGTTCAATTACTAATCAAAATCTCAAATGTGGAAAGACGTATATTCGATTCATTGCTACAAAAGGCGCTTTTTGGGGGGGATTATTATTATTATTAGCAGTAGCATTGTTGCAGTTGTTCTTATCATCAGTGAAATTACTACTACAACTACTACTAATAGTAATAATAGCAATACAAGTAATATAAATACAATTGTTATTATTAGTAGTAGTAGTAGTATTACTATTATTATTAGCGTTATTATTATTATATTAGTTAGTCATTATTTTGCTCTTATCTTCACAATATCTACATGCAGACATGCTGAAAATCCCACTACTTAAGACATCATGACGGAGTGTTAAATCGGTATTGACAGGCGCGAGTCCTCAGAGGTGCTGACGGCCTTCACTTCACATAAGCACTACCCTTTGATATTAGCACCTCCGGTTAGCTTTCTGGTGCTAGATTTGTGAGAGTGTGTGTGTGTGTGTGTGTGTGTGTGTGTGTGTGTGTGTGTTGGTAAAAAAGCCTGTGTGTTAGTGTGCTTTGCATGAGTGCTGCCAGGAGAGTGGAGATAACTCAAGCAAATACAGTGCACTCAGACAGGTGGCCTGCAGCCCGGAAAACCAACCCCACTCCCACTGGAGTTCAACAGAACGCTAGGAGGAGCAGAGCTTCCAAACAGTCAAACTGTCGGACAAGTGTGTCCAGGTCATGTTTCAGATCCGACAAATCCGCATGAAATTTCAAGGTTATATGGAAGTGATCCAGGTGTAAAGCTTGGCTGTGTCCTGCTAAAAAGGTAAACAAGTCACAAAGAACTAGAGAAAAGAAAAGAATATAAATATAAAGGGCCGGTATAAAGGGTGTTCAATCCGACACGTGCCTCTACCCACATGCATATGCGCCTTAGATTATGTCTGACAGAAGATCTCACTCCAGCTATTCACTAGCTTAAAGCTCCGCTTTACCAACCCACAGGACTTCTTTTGAAATGTTGTTTGTGTGTGTGTGTGTGTGTGTGTGTGTGTGTGTGTGTGTGAGTTTGGATAGTTCCTTCCTTGTCTTCTCTCTAATAGGCTTACACGGTGAGAAGGATCCTAGCAACAGCTGCGGCAGGCGTTCGAGTCCGGGGGCGCCGCTAGCCGACTTCGCGTCGCGTCAGTTCGCTTTTCATTCCCTCACATGCTAATGAAGCAACATGGTGAGCAGTGTTTTACGAAAAAAAAATAATAATAAATAAAACTAATCCCAAAGATATTCCGCCCACTCTGTAGTCAAGACGTCACACACGCTCTTTAGTTAGATATCAATATTTAAAAGTTTGAAAAAATTTTTCTCGTTTTCGGTTTGGGAATCAGGATATTTGTTGTTAGCGATACTCTCTGGCCGTGGTGTTGTTTTAGTTGCTAAGCATTTGTAGGGTTTGACTCTTCCGGGTAGGCTTATACAGGAGTGTTTGTGCAGCAGTGGAACACACAAAGGATCAATTATCTCAAAACACACACAAACACACAGCCTCTCTGTAACCTGTATCTAAAGCCAAGTGTCTGTTTTACCAGGCTGGTTAATGCTTAACAGAGCAATGCTAACAATCCGCATTCTTGTTGTCACATGTTGTCTTTCTGCATGACCAGCTTTTGGACACACTACTATGACATACTTTTATGTGGTCAAACATATAAACGTTACTCGCCTTTTACTACACATTAGTTTACTCAAAATCACAAATTTGTCACATTCAGAAAAACAAAGCAATAAATAAAATAAATAAATAAAATAACAGTAGAGAAACCAAAGAACCCTTAGGAAAGTGTGCATTGTAGTTTCTAAAAATAAGCTAATATACTGTACACTGATCAGACATAACATTATGACATTATAACATTATGAGCAGTGAAGTAAATAACACTGATTATCTCTTCATCATGGCACCAGTTAGTGGGTGGGATTTATAGGCAGCAAGTGAACATTTTGTCCTCAAAGTTGACGTGTTAGAAGCAGGAAAAATGGGCGAGCGTAAGGATTTGACCGAGTTTGACAAGGGCTGTGATGTGATGTCTGTGACGTCTAGATGACTGGGTCAGAGCATCTCCAAAACTGCAGCTCTTGTGGGATGTCCCTGGTCTGCAGTGGTCAGTTTCTATCAAAAGTGCTCCAAGGAAGGAACAGTGGTGAACCGGCGACAGGGTCATGAGCTGCCGAGGATCATTAATGCATGTGGAAAGCGAAGTCTGGCCATTTGGTCTGATCCAACGAGCTCCTGTAGCTCAAATTGCTGAAGAAGTTAATGCTGTCAATGCTTGAAGGGTCAGGACTGTTTTGGAAGTAAAAGGGGTACCAACACAATATTAGGCAGGTGGTCATAATGTTATGCCTGATCAATGGTCATAAAGTTATGTCTGGTTGCTGTACATATCACTTCAGAATCCTGACAGATTAGTTTACATTAAACCACCTATATAGTACCAACAGTAAAGATGATAAAACATGACAAACCAAATGAATAAAACCAGTACTTTGTTTTAGCAGTATATAATTAGCATTTGTGAATTCTGTTAGGTTAGCTTGTGTTAGCAACTTGGCAAGCTAGAATCAATTACAAAGATTGAATTAACATTTATTAACATGAGCTAACAAAGTGTTTCAAACTGCATTAAAATTAGCATCTGAAATCGTGGAAATTAATGAACCAACAAAATGTATTATGTCTTTGTATGTATTTCTCAATGCCATGCTCAATGTTCGCATCTTTGTGAACTTTCCTGGCTTAGACAACTCACTCAGCAAAAATATCTCAACCGTGAAAACAACTGACCCATGCAAACAGATCCTAATCGTTTCATTCGGCCACTCCCATGAGTTCTTAAAGTGCAACGGAGTGAGTTCACAATCCGAACCTTAGCTTTAAGTAAAAAAAAAATGGTGGAAAGCTTTCCAATGAGTGCAAGAAAAATCCAGCGTTGATCTGGATGCATCACTATCAATAATCTGGTTTTCCTTTTGTTTTGTTTTTTTAAGCAGATTGTGTCTGGACAAACTGATCTGAATGTATGCAGTAGAAAATTGTGTATGTTGTGTTTGTAAGACACGTCATTCCAAGCATTTGTTTAGCGACTGCATAGACGTTGGCTTGAATGTAGATAAAGATCATGCTTGAATCAATACTGAATAAATAGTCAAAGAGCTCAGCATTTATCCACCAGATTGCTCAGAGACTATGAAAACCAACAGTGGCATCTTGAGGCTTTAGAAAATCCACAGAATATTTGCGTGTTTTAATATTGACCTATTACATGTGAGCATCATACCTCTGGCTCATGATCTTGTAAGCGTCTGGAAGGTAGCAGCGCGTGTTCTCCATCTGCGCAGGGTCTGCGTCGCAGATCTTGTCATCCGTGCGTCCGTAGTTGGCGCTCTCGATCATGATGACGTCAGTGCCTGGACATCGCAGCTCGATGGGGTAACTCTCACACGATAGCTCTCTCCGGACAACGGCCATGGGCACGGGGGCACGGCTAAACGCTGTACACACAAACACAGACAATTTTGGATGATGACTATTGCAGAAAACTAGCAGGAACAATGTAAATGTGCCATACACTGGTCCTTCATGTCCTTTCCGGTACCACAATAGTGGTTCCTTTACATTAATGTTCCACCAACTTAAGCTGCAAACGAGGTATCCGTTAAACCACCATTTAGGGGCTTATTTGGCTCCCTAACATAGAAAATGTTAAGTTACTTTGTACTTTCTATGTTAATGCATGTCTAGGTCCTCCAACAACATACAAGGATTGATAGCACTGTAGTGACATATAGTTATATATATATATAGTTATATATATATAGTTATAGGTATTCATAGTTAAAAAATGGCAAATTAATTGCAAATTACTTTTTCTTTCAAGGAAACTTTTCCATTTTCGAAGCATGCTTTTTACATTCTCTTGGTCTATCTTCAATCTTAACCTACACAAACTTTTTAACCCTGTCAGTAACCCTCTCGGGTTTGCATAACAACAATTAGCAGCGTTATCAACTTGTAAATTAAAATTAAAAAAATCTATTCGGATTATCTTATAGGTATGATATATTAGCAACCATCCGGGAGTGAATATGACAAATTTAGGAGTCATATTTGTTTAGCTTAGCTATGTAAATAACTATTCACATTTAAGAATTTATAACTAGAATTATAAATCCAGTAAAAAATATCCTGTCAAGTTAGCTTATATTAGCCAGTCAGCTACAGGTAATAGTGAAAGTGATAATCAATTGTAAATATAACAAAAGAATCCTGTCAGAAATTTTGATTGATTAGTTAATATCATCCTTCTAGCTCACAATATCAGACAATAACAGACAATTATGAATTTAAAATACTGTTTAGTTTCTATAAGCAATGAATGTTAGCGGTATAAGTTCAAACTTTTACGAAGTATTACCGATATATGACTTGGAAAAAATTTTAAAAATATTTATAATTATATCTTAAATTTGCAGTAAATGATAGCATGGTGCATGATTTGCATTTATAAATAGGAATGACAAATCCTGTCAGACGTCCGGTCAGCTTAGCTTATGCTAGTCCATCGATCTAACAATAGCCAGTGGAAATAACAGACAATTAGACACATTATTCAAATAAATATCTAAATTAAATCCTTTCAGAAATTTGGCCAGGTTACCTTAAATCAACCATTTAGCTAATCTAGAAAGTGAAAATGCTAAACAACAGCAAAAAAATGTCTTTTTAAAAATTAATCATTACTTAATTATAATTATGTGAGAAATACTTTTTTTCCAATTAGCATTTATAAATATAATTTACTTGCAGCTTATGCTAACCATGTAACTAGCCTTATCAGTAAAAACAGCATTTAATTAGAAACATAAATGAAAAAAATAAAAAATAAATCCCAGGTTCGCTTATAACAAGCAACAGTGAAAACGCTAGACAACTATAAACTTCAACAGCAGAGTGAATTATTTCACTCTGAATGAAGCATTTATGAACATGACTTAAAATATCCTTCCAGATAGCCTGTCAGATTAGATGATATACTAACATTGTAGCTAGCATTATCAAATAAAATTAGAGACATTTATGAGTAAGAATTATCCTCAGTGTCTTTTCCCCCCTAAGTGACTCCATTATAGCTATTACTGCTGTGACTATTTGTTCAAAGTGTTGTGTTGCAGTCGCAGATTGAAAGATGAGACAGCAGTATGAGACATGATTGAAAACACTTTCAAACTTTGAGGATTTAATAGATTATTCACGACACTGCATTTTTTCAATTTCAAACTACACACGATGAACAAATCACGCTTGATTCTAATGTGTGTGTGTGTGTGTGTGTGTGTGTGTGTGTGTGTGTGTGTGT
>JAAIIK010000059.1:1445923-1457157 GCA_014706435.1 Silurus glanis | reverse complement strand
CACACACACACGCACACACGCACACAAACACACACACACACACACACACACACACACACACACACACACACACAAACACACACACACACACACACACACACACACACACACACACACACACACACACACACACACACACACACACACACACACACACACACACACATAAAACACACTGTATGATGACAAAAGTGTTGCCGGATGATTCTGCCTGAAGGGAACGGTTTGAAGCGAGGCAGAGAGACTGCTTCCCCTCGACTTTCTGCTTCACACTATATTTCCCTTGCGTCCTTTTCTGCAGTCTTCCACATGCACAATGTCTACCTCGACCGCAGTAATCAGGCCCTTCCAGGAATAGGTGTGGGTATTGTGATTTAAGGCGGCTCCATGGTGGAACTGCCAGGGTCTGGATGCTTGGACAACGGCACACGCCCAAATCCTCCACCGCACAGAGCCTGGGCAATATCATTCAGGCGGACAGTGACAAAGTGGACATGGAGGGGAATTGAGCTTGGACACGGCCGCCAGATTCAACACCATGATCCGTGAACCACCAAGGAAGTTCCACACTTTCGGTATATTTGGGTTTGGCAAGTTTGTGCTGTCTTGGAAACCGAACTATGGGGTATTCTTGATTCCGTACGATTGGAAGATCTGACATAACTAAGGACTTGAGAACCTGAGCGGATTATTTCCATCCAGGCACAATGCCAAAGTCTGTAAACCGAGTTCTTATGCTTATCACAGTCAATGATTACAAATGTTAATTTCTTTATGGATAAAACTTCACCTCTTTTTTTCCATGTATAGTTAGATTTCGTGTTATGGAACATACAAAAGGAAAGTACATTCCTGCTAGCAGTTATGTTATAGCAACAATAACCATAAAGAGCAAAAAAAAAAAAACCTTCAGTGACAAATTACAGGGAAACCAGAAAGCATAAACTCTTGTCCTGAAGTCTTTACAAAGCCCTATGGCAGACACTGACCCCTGAGACTCCATCCATGCACAATAAATAAATGTCTCCTAACAATAAACAAACAAACACAAATATATTTTACTTCCTGGTACTTTGTGTTGGGTGTAAGCTTACCAAAATGATTATTTCTGTATTTTTGGTTATTTTCCTTTAACATCACGCCTTAAAGATCACTCTCCCTTGTTTTTTGTATTCAAATATTAAAAGTATTGGGACACCAGACTTTTCCATCCATATGTGCTTCTTCCCCAAACTGTTACCACAAACTTAAAAGCACACAATTATAAAGGATGTCTTTGGATGTAGTGGTATAACATTTTCCCTTCACTTGAACTAGGAGACCCAAACCTGTTCATTACATGGTTTGGACTGGAAGCTTGCTGAACACTTTTGGGCTGAATTGGATCTCTTACTGCACCCCAGACCACCTCACATCCCCTACGTCATTACCGGACTTTACTAAGACCCTTGTAGCAGAATGAGCAAAAACCTCCACAAACACACTCCAACATCTAGTGAAACATCTTCCCAGAAGAGTGCGAAATTGGAATTAGATGTTCAATTATGGTCAAGTGTCCACAAACTTCTATCTATAGCTTTCATCCATTTAACTGATTGTCAAAATATGTGTGTCCTATCCAAAAAAATCCATTTGTAACATAATGCTGTAAAGAGTACATGAGGAACAGCAGAAAAAAAAATATGATGCGCATTAGTCTCTAACTATACACCAACAAGCCAATGAGAAGAACACAAAACAAATGAAATGAACTATTTTGCAAACATGCCGCATGTAGATCCACTTAAAATGCGTCCAACCTGTTCCTATCTTTATTAATGACTTCACACTATCAAATGAACTAAATCTTCAAGACCAGCGTTCCGTCTACCAAGTCTTCTCTTACTCCCAGAGTGGAGCTTAATCTAAATTCAAATTAATTTATCACTCTCTGGCGCTGGCGGAATTCATTAGCCAAGCTTCAGGGACATTTTCCTGTTTAGCCATCTACTTTCGTGCTCAGTTGTAAGACATCTCATAATCCTGCTTTATGAATAATTCAAAAGTTTGCAGGGAAGATTACTCACCCAAAGCCGCAGGGCCCAGCAGGCTGGCCAATAGGAGCATCCGAAGCGCCCACATGGCCCCACCCCTTTTCCGCTCCCTTCTATTGATTGGCCAATACAGGTGCGAGATGCTGAAACTCGACTAAGCTCAAGATGGGGACGGGGGTACGCCACTAGGGTGTCGCCTGAACACAAACACACAAAAAAAAATAGCTTTGTTAGTAAAAAAAGAATATTCAGTGTTTTCCAACATCTCAGTTCGTAGTGCACTGAACAGTTCATGATCTATACACACCAGGTTCAGTTTATAAACAGCAGTTTAGTAATTAGCTAATCTGATTCAGGTGTATTACAGTGGGGAAAAACAAGCGTGCAGTGCGGGAGAGCCTCCAAGTGTTGGCGAACGCTGAGCTGTTTCAAAAGTGCAACGTCCCTGAACAAAAGGTGTTTTTTCTTACAGTCACATTGGAGCTTTTTAAAAGCCGGAGTAGACGCTTGGGATCAATTTAGCGATAAAAATAAATAGAAAAGTGGGGAATACATTTTTTTTTTAAGGAAATCTTAATTGCACAGACATTAGTGTTTGAAAATAAAATAATCACACGACAATTAATACATTTTTTTTTTTTTTTTCGTCCTCAAGCAATCACAATTTTGTCCTTCCAATTGCAACTCTGTTGGGAGAAATGAGCATAAAGTAAAATGAATAAAGAAATAAAGAAATACATTTTATAATTACATTTACATTTGTTTTGTCTATGTATTTATTATATATATTAAAAAATAAATTATATTAAAATATAAAAAAATCCTCCCAACATAGTTTAGGCTGATGGTCCCATGTTTGCAACTTAGTGAATCAGTGTAGATTTATTCATTGATAGAGGTTTTGAAGCACTTTTGTACACCGCTCTGGATAAGGGCGTCTAGTAAATGCCGCAGATGTAAATGTAAATGCAGTGAGAGAGATCGTTTTCTTTTTTTTTTTTTTCATTTCACTTCAAGCTGTATCCTGCATATAACTATGTTTGTGAAAAATCATGAAAGGATACAATATGCATTTGGTCAGCATGTCAAACCCAGAGTATCTGTTTTGTGTCCCCATATGCTGAATCTAAACCTAACAATCATTGCATGTGTTATTTATAATCATACACACAGCAACCACTTTCTAAGGAACAACTGTTGCTCATTCATCCAGTTGTAGGTCATGAGCTTTATAAAACATCAGAATAGGGAACGCTGACCGGCTGGTTCTACAAAATTCTGGTTTGATTTCCAGAATTTAAAGTCAAGTCAAGAAGAAATCAAAAAGCTTTTATTGTCATTTCAACCATATATAGCTGATGCAGTAATCTGTGAAATGAGACAATGTTTCTCCAGGACCCTGGTGCTACATAAAATGACATAGAGCTACATCACACATCATAGAGCTACATAACAGAACACAGAGCTAAGACTGAAGTAAGTTGTCCACAAATTACTCCAGTCCTAACATATCATGTGATTTTGTCACACCAAAAAACAAAACACAGGCTGATATCAGAAATATCTTATTTATCAGAGAGGCCAAGAGAATAAAAACTAGAATAAGTTGACTTGACATTAAAGCTACAGTAACTCTTTACGACCATGCTGAGCAGAAAAGCATCTAAAAATGAATCAAATCTTGAAGTGGAGGAGCTACAAAGGAAGCAAATAACATCTGGTTTCACACCTGTCAGTCAAAAATCTAAGGCTTCAGTGGATAGATTTACAGAAACAGACCAGCTATAGAATGGAAAAAAAATATCACAAAGTCTGACTCACTGTTATTAAAAAAAAAATAAATAAATATGAGAGAATGAAAATGAAAATGCATGATCTAATGACGAGGTTCATCTCTGAGCAATGGGAATATCAGTCACACAGTGTCAGGCGGAAGAACGTGCCGGAAACCGAAGTGCAATTCACGTTGTTTAATGAAGAAACAAAGGGCAAATGCAGAAAACGGCAAACCAGAGCTAAGCTCCAGGTTTAGCAAAACCTGGTGAATACTATGACCGGAGAAAGTTCAGAGAACTAAACAGAGTCCCGTAAAATATGAAAACCAAATCAACCACGTAGCGTACGTAGCTTGGGTAGTCCAGCAATGTTCATCAGCCTAAACTGTAGAACGGACAATGAGCTTGGTGGGGAACGGAGGTTATATAGTCTGGAGGCTGATGAGTGCCAGGTGTAGATGATTAGTAGGTAGGAGAGCTGCTTGGAGTGATAGGTGGGTTAGGTGAAGGTGTGGCTGGTGGATCCCTGACGCACAGACACCAGGAGGTGTACGAAAGATATCCGATTGGTTTATTGACAGAGAGAATGCATATACCGTATAGACCTCTGTAATGATAATGAGATGATTAAGTTACATATCAGTGCATGATGACGAAAAACATTATTGAAGGTCATATTGTTCTTGTACAGTTTTTGCCACATGTGTAATTATTTATCATAAAGATGCGACAGTCGCAGCATGCTAATATCGCAAAACTAAAAAAAAACTAAAAAACTAGGTTAACTCCTCCTGGTAAAATAACTGAATAAGTGATATGGAATATTACCTAACATCTAATGTTTGAGACATTTTGTTTGCACATGGTGTCAGTTCAATGAATCACACATCTTATTTTTTTTATATTAATTTTGGTTTATTTTAATGAAGAGTGCCAATATTTTTTTTTACGGATTTTCACACCGATCGCTTCCTACAGGCTGTACACTGTAGTCTAGCTTGCCATGATGACGGTTTTCCATATGAAATCGCACCACCCTGCTTTTGTGTTGATGAGATTCCACGTAAACGTTTCGAAACATCTTTTTTTCCTGTCCCCGAAAGAATCTTTTGTGCGAATCCCGTATGTTGTAAAAGACTATAATTTCTGCACAAAAAAAAACCAAAAAAATGCAACACCCCGTGAATTTAATCACATTCGACAAATGATCAGAATATTGTTTGGCGGGAAAGTGTTGATTAGGACTCGTAGCGTTCGATGCGTGACAAACATCTCATTACATCATTACAGAAACCTGGTTTGGCACGCGTGTGGAAGAACAGCGACGTGAAAAAAGTGTTTGCTTCACGCTTGTTGTAACGTAGACTTGCCGTTGTTTCCGTAGTGTGTATAAGTGGTGAAAGAAAATGTGATGTTAGGGGAAAGGGGGGGGGGGGGAAAGTGTGGGTGTTGGTGAGGTTGCTTTCCTTCCAACTTCCTTCCTCTCTCACAAAAATCCATTATTTTTTATCCCACACATGAAATCCCATCATGAACTTTTTGACCCCACCATAGAAATGATTTTATATGAAATGAATAATAATGTGCTTTGTGGTGCTCATTTAATAATTCGTAAAATTTATTAATTAATGTTTAATTAATTACTTAATAAACAGTTTAAGTTTAATGGATTAGGGACTACAATCACTATGAACTGTTTAACACTTGAGTCTCCATTAGCAAGCCTTAAAAATGAACTGTAATGAATGGACTTTTGGTTTCATCCAAATGAGGACGAGTTTCCTTTCGAGTCTGATTTATTTTACATTTACATTTGTGGCATTTAGCAGATGTCCTTGTCCAAAAGTGCTTTGAGTCTCTAGCAATGAATACATCTACAATGGTATGCAAGATTACAAACTTAATATAAATATAACTTGAATTCTACAAAGCAAACTTGGAAAGTGCTAATTTAAGTGTTTCAGGAAGAGGTAGGTCTTCAACCGTCGCTTGAAGGTAGTCAGGGACTCTGCTGTACGGACATCTAGGGGAAGTTCATTTCACCACCTCGGTGCCAGAACAGAGAAGAACCTTGAAGTATACTTATCTCTCAGGAACCCTACTGGTTCCTCAGAGGAGTTTTTCCTTGCCACTGTTGCTATTTTGTAATCTATTTATTTCTGTGAAGCTGCTTTGGGACAATGTCCATTGTTAAACACACTATACAAATACAATTGAATTCATTTGTTGCTGTATTTCCAGAGTGAACTCCATCGTCAAAACTGACGATGTCACAGGGAGACCTAAAAGAACCCAGACGTAAATTGAGACATCGGTGCAATCGCTGGAAGGTCCCAGAATGCTATACAGCACAAAGGCTCGGTTTGACTCGGCAGATGAGAAGCCCGACTGACTAAAGTACTAAAACTACATGGGTTGGTTCAGGCTGACATGAAGCGACGGCTAAATCCCACCGGTAGTGCTAACGGCACTGTGAGTAATGTAGCAAAGTGAAAACAGACCAACACGTCGATGAAGGTCATCTCTGGGTGGCTTGTTCGGATCAAAATAAATAAGAGAGTAAATAAAACAAACATATTCCTTTCATCAACACAGTGTACACTACAGCAGCAGATCAAAACGAAGCCGGTTGCGAGTATCGCTCTGTTAAGGCTGTTGGGAGGGCCAGGAGGATCAGAGAGAACAGAGTGCCTCTTGGGAGATCTGGAGCGGCGAGTGCCACTGCTGAATCCCTGACGTCAGCATGTGTGTATGTGTGTGTGAGTGTGTGTGCAACTTTGTTAGGCTTTTTTTTTTGTTGTTGCTCGGTTCTGATTCCCGGGCGTCAGCAAATGCACTGTTCTTTTTTTTTCTTCTTCTTTTTTTTGCAGTATACGCCAGAACTGTCACAGGGTTGTCGGGCAGCACGGGGAAGAAACTAAAGGCCGACTCAGAATAAAATCTGAATAGAAGAAAGTATAATAATGAGTAAAATCCAGGAATAAAGGGTACCAGAAAGTGGTGAAGAAAAAAAAAATTATCAATGACTAAAAAAAGACTTCTAGATGAGAGAGGCCCGAAAAAAAACATCTAGAATGGGTTGAATTGACAGGAAAGCTACAGTAACTCAAATAGCCACTCTTTACAACCTTGCTGAATAGAAAAGCATCACAGAATACATCTAACCTTGAGGTGGATCAGATATAAAAGAAGGAGATGACATCTTTTCCCACTCTTTTATGCCAAACATAAGGATCTTAATCTATAGTAGATATAGACTCACAGAAACTAAAAGGCTGAAGGTTGGAAAATAGCTGGTCACCAGGTCCTTTTTGATCTTGAACTGTTCCATTAAAGTGGTCAGTGAGTGAAGTGAAGTAAAATGTAAATCAATATTTGTTTTAAAACTGTTAATTATTAGAGTTGTTTGTCATTTCAGGTAAAAAAAAAAACAAGCGAGAATTATATTTCTTAATATATCCATTGTTAATTGCATACAAATCTTTTAACACAGTTTTGTTTTTTGTTTTTTTTACATGAGCACAAGTTTACATTTTTAATTATATCTTTACCAAGAAGAAGAAAAACAATTTTTAAAAAAATTTGAAAATGATAACTATAATAATGAGGATAATAAACTGCAATAATATACTACAGCGTCTTCTTCTTCATCTTCTTTCGGCTGCTCCCATTAGGGGTCGCCACAGCGGATCATCCGTCTCCATACCACCCTGTCCTCTACATCTGCCTCTTTCACACCAACTACCTGCATGTCTTCCCTCACCACATCCATGAACCTCCTCCTTGGCCTTCCTCTTTTCCTCCTACCTGGTGGCTCCATCCTCAGCATTCTTCTACCAATATAACTCATGTCCCTCCTCTGCACATGTCCAAACCATCTCAATCTCGCCTCCCTCACCTTTTCAGCAAAACATCCTACATGGGCTGTCCCTCTAATAAACTCATTTCTAATCTTGTCCATCCTCGTCACTCCCAACGAAAACCTTAACATCTTCAGCTCTGCTACCTCCAGCTCCACCTCCTGTCTTTTACTCAATGCCACTGTCTCTAATCCATACAACATCGCAGGTCTCACCACAGTCCTATAAACTTTCCCTTTCATTCTTGCAGATACTCTACTATCACAAATCACTCCTCTCACTCTTCTCCACCCACTCCACCCTGCCTGCACTCTTTTCTTTACTTCTCTAACACACTCTCCATTACTTTGCACCTTTGACCCCAGGTACCTGAACTCCTCCACCTTCTCCACCTCTTCTCCCTGCAACCGCACCACTCCACTGCCCTCCCTCTCATTCACACACATGTACTCTTACTCCTACTGACTTTCATTCCCCTCCTCTCCAGCGCATACCTCCACCTCTCCAGGCTCTTCTCAACCTGCTCACCACTCTCACCACAAATCACAATATCATCCGCAAACATCATAGTCCAGGAAGACTTCTGTCTGACCTCGTCCGTCAACCGGTCCATCATCACTGCAAACAGGAAGGGGCTCAGGGCTGATCCTTGATGTAGTCCAACCCTCACCCTGAACCAGTCTGTCGTTCCTACTGCACACTTCACTGCTGTCACACTGTCCTCATACATGTCCTGCACCACCCTCACATACTTCTCTGACACACCTGACTTCCTCATACAGTACCACAGCTCCTCTCTCGGCACCCTGTCGTACGCTTTCTCTAAATCCACAAATACATAATGCAATTCCTTCTGTCCTTCTCTATACTTCTCCATCAACATCCTCAAAGCAAATAAGGCATCTGTGGTGCTCTTCCTCGGCATGAAACCATACTGTTACTCACAGATGGTCACCTCTTCTCTCAGCCTGGCTTCCACTACTCTTTCCCATAACTTCATGGTGTGACTGATCAACTTAATTCCCCTGTAGTTACTGCAGGTCTGCACATCTCCCTTATGCTTAAAGATCGGTACCAGCACACTCCTTCTCCATTACTCAGGCATCCTCTCACCTTCCAGAATCTTGTTAAACAATCTGGTTAAAAACTACACTGCCATCTCTCCTAAACATCTCCATGCTTATACAGGTATGTCATCTGGTCCAACCGACTTTCCACTCTTCATCCTCTTAATTGCTGCTCTCACTTCCTCCTTACTAATCCCATCTACATCCTGCTTTACCAACTCCACATCATCCAACCTTCTCTCTCTCTGATTTTCCTCATTCATCAGCTGCTCAAAATACTCCCTCCATCTTCTCAACACACTCTCCTCACTAGTCAACACATTTCCCTCTCCATCCTTTATTGCTCTAACCTGCAGCACATCCTTCCCAGCTCGGTCCCTCTGCCTGGCCAATCGGTATAAATCCTTTTCTCCTTCCTTAGTGTCCAACCTCTCATACAGCTCCTCGTATGCCTTTTCCTTGGCTTTCGCCACATCCCTCTTTACCTGCTGCCGCATCTCCTTGTACTCCTGCCTACTTTTCTCATCACTCTGTCTATCCCACTTCTGTTTTGCCAACCTCTTTCTCCTTATGCTCTCCTGCACTTCCTCATTCCACCACCACGTCTCCTTGTCTTCCTTTCTATTTCCAGATGTCACACCAAGTACTTTTCTAGCTGCCTCCCTCATCACTCCTGCAGTAGATTCCCAATCACCCAACACCTCTTCACCACCACCGAGCCCCTGTCTGACCTCTTCCATGAACCTCACACTACACTCTTCCTCCTTCAGTTTCCACCATCTTATTCTTCTTTCAGTCCTTACTCTCCTTCTCTTCTTCTTCGCCTCCAAAACCATCCTACAGACCACCATCCGATGCTGTCTAGCTACACTGTCCCCTGACAACACCTTACAGTCTCCAATCTCCTTCAGGTTGCATCTCCTGCATAGAACATAGTCCACCTGTGTGCACCTTCCTCCACTCTTATACGTCACCCTATGTTCCTCAGTCTTCCTAAAATACGTATTCACCACTGCCATTTCCATCCTTTTAGCAAAATCTACCACCATCTGCCCTTCCACATTCCTCTCCTTAAGGCCATACCTACCCATCACCTCCTCATCACCTCTGTTCCCTTCACCAACATGCCCATTAAAGTCTGCCCCAATCACCAATCGTTCTTTCCTAGGTACACCATCTAACACTTCATCTAATTCACTCCAGAATCTTTCCTTCTCCTCCATCTCACAGCCGACTTGTGGAGCATAGGCACTGATGACATTTATCATCATCCCTTCAACTTCCAGCTTCACGTTCATCACCCTATCAGAAACTCTCTTCACCTCCACTACACTCTTACTGTACTCTTCCTTCAGAATCACCCCTACACCATTTCTCTTTCCATCCACACCATGATAGAACAGTTTGAACCCACCTCCAATGTTCCTGGCCTTACTCCCTTTCCACTTGGTCTCCTGAACACACAACATATCTACCTTTCTCCTCTCCATCATACTTACACTGCTCCTTTTCCTGCCGTCTCTGTAGACGTCTTCCTCCTCTCCTTCTCCTCCTTCGGCCAACAGTAGCCCAATTTCCACCGGTACCCTGTCGGCTAACGATACCTGTGGCGGTCGTTGTTAACCCGGGCCTCGACCGATCCGGTATGAAATTCTCATTTGTGATCTGCATATTTGATTTGGCACATGTTTTACGCTGGATGCCCTTCCTAACGCAACCCTCCCCATTTACCCGGGCTTGGGACCGGCACTAAGAGTGCACTGGCTTGTGCCTCCCTAATGGCTGGGTAATGGGCAATAATATACTACATAAAAAACTTTAATACTATATAACACTATTGATATATTAGAATGATTTAATAATCTTTTTTCTGTGGATTTATTTACATAAAAAATTTTTTTCTAGATATTGTATTCAATTGCAAATGTTATGCGTGCATTAAAAAATGGCATAAATGGCGGACGATCAAATTAGGGCTGTAACGATTCCTCGAGTAACTCGGTTGTGCAAACAAACGCTTGACGTGGTGCTTAGAGGTGCAGTGCTTTGTGGGAAACGTAGTCCCTGTCCATAATCCTCACAATTATTTTTATACCATAAATACCACAGACGCTGCGAGTGAACATTTTTGATGTAATTTGACCACTTTTCCTCTCTCATCTCACATGCCTGAAGCATGAAGGCAGAAGCACGCGAAGCAATCAGAATGAGCCAGGTATCAGAACAAAATCTCATTAAGCCCTAATGAGCTCTGGATGTGTTTTCATTTGACATGTGAAAAATCGAATCATATCAATACAGGACCAGAATGTTTTTTTTTTATGTTTTTGGTTTTTATTAAAGGATTTCACCTTGAAGTAAGTCTAGAGAGACAAAGACTAAGCACATAAGACAAGGCAGCATCACTGGTGTTCATTAACACGTTCACAGACAGACAGACATGCCAACAATTACACACACACACACACACACACACACACACACACACACACACACACA
>JAAIIK010000059.1:1408660-1435479 GCA_014706435.1 Silurus glanis | reverse complement strand
CTCTCTCTCTCTCTCTCTCTCTCTCTCTCTCTCTCTCTCTCTCTCTCCCCCTCTCTGTCTCTTTCTTTCTCACCATCTCTCTCAGTCTCTTTCCCTTACACACACACACCCACACACACACACACACACACACACACACACACACACACATTAATTTGTTCAAAGAGAGCAAAACCACTCAATGAAACCAAGTAGTCAGAAGGTAAATCCTCTTCCTTTTCAGTAATGTGATCTCCTTTTAAATGACATGAATCAAGACTCCACTTTCCCTACTTACTGTTATGGGCATTAATAAAACCACTGCAATACAGGAACGGGTAAGTGAGCGCAGGATAGAAAGAGAGAGAAAGAGAGAGAGAGTATTTTTCCATCCATTACCAACATTTTATGCTTTTTCATACAGGAGTAAAGCAGAGCTAAGTAAGGAATGAAAAATGACAAGAGCGCCGTTATAGGAAATAAATTCATGACTGTGCAGCGCGATGCCGCTCGACATGAAGCAGAGTTGCTGTTACCACCGCAAAGTGGATTATTTTCCAATACCTGCTTGTCCTGAAGTTATTTATTCTATACTTATTACACACGCAATAAATAGACAAAAGCATTGATACACCTGACTTTTCAAGCCAAACGTCGTTCTTCCTCAAACTGTTCCTATAAAAGTTCCCACCACTGGGGCACAGAGTCCCACCACTGTGGTTGTGACAGACTGAAATATAATTGTGTGGTAGATTGAGGTATTTATTTAGGGAAGAATCATGAATCTGCAAAAACAGTGGAGATTCTCTTTGAGTTTTTCTGAGAAATGTTTGTTTTGGAAGGTTTTGGTTCATCTGAGATCAATTGGTTCGGCACAATAAGGTGCGCGATCTTTTGTTGAACACAGCTCAAGAACTCACTGGGTTTCTCTACTGCACATAAAGTTTGCGATTGAGAAACATTTTTGAGTGTGACTGTGCCTAATCTTCTCCCCCTATTCGGGTATTCAATCAAATTCTTTGTTAAAATGGTGTGATTATTATATGATGGTTAATCATGTGTAGATGTCATAATGATATCTATTACGTTTTAATGAAAATGTGAAAAAGCGTCATTAGTTTGTAGATACAAAGCTTTAGGTTGAGCAATTAGCATGACTTATTTAGTACGCATGTTTGTATTTAATGTTTAATTATGTTTTATTAATGCTATTCGATTTGAATATGCTAAGAAATGTAACTGTGAAAATTGAACTAACAGAGTGCACAGTACATTGTATGTCACCTTTGTTGAATAAATGCGGTCTGTGCAATAAAGGTCAGTGTTGCTGTTAGAAAATTAGTTTGTTAAAGAATTTGTACAAAGTTTGCGGTTTTGGGAAACACTGTTGAGTGTGATTGCACTAATCTCCCCCTTTTCAAACGTACAGAATATTTTTATTGCCCTTCTATTTTATCCAATTGCGAATTCCGTTTTATTCTTCATATTTAGTTTTTAAACTTGTGAATGTTTTATTCTACTCCAAGTACCATTTTTTTCCCCTCACAAAACAGTCGTTCGAAAGCATTTCACTGCATGCTGCAGTGTGTATTGATATCTCACGCCAAATACGTACATTTTTAAAAAAAAGTAGTCCCTGAGTTACAATGGTTTGAATTTTTTGGGTCTTACGATGACTATTGCTGAACAAAATTTTTTAAAAAGGTGGTCCCGAGTTACGATGGTTCGACTTACGATTTTTCGATCTTACAATGATAATAGCGATACGACAAAATTGTAAAAAAAAAAAATTATTATTTTTTCTATTTCAAACAGCAATTGTAGTGATAAAAGCATGTCTTCCAATCGCCTAAGTATGTCTCCTGCTTCTTCTTCTTCTTTTTTCGGCTGCTCCCATTAGGGGTTGCCACAGCGGATCATCCGTCTCCATACCACCCTGTCCTCTACATCTGCCTCTTTCACACCAACTACCTGCATGTCTTCCCTCACCACATCCATAAACCTCCTCCTTGGTCTTCCTTTTTTCCTCCTTCCTGGTGGCTCCATTTGCAGCATTCTTCTACCAATATAACTCATGTCCCTCCTCTGAACATGTCCAAACCATCTCAATCTCGCCTCCCTCACCTTGTCACCAAAACGTCCTACATGGGCTGTCCCTCTAATAAACTCATTTCTAATCTTGTCCATCCTCATCACTCCCAACGAAAACCTTAACAACTTCAGCTCTGCTACCTCCAGTTCCAGAGCTGAAGTTGTTAAAAAAAAAGAGGAAAGCCATCAATTTAGTGCAAAAAAATACAAATTCAGAATGAAGCAAAAAAGACTGTCACAGTCATACTACCATCCTCGACTTACGATAATTTTAACTAACGATGGGGTCGTCGTAATGAATCTCCATCGTAAGTAGAGGACTACCTGTACGTTGGGATTCTGTCAGGATGTACGCATCTCCTGCCTTGTAAGATGCCTTAATCTCGCTAGCGGTCAACAGAGTTCAGTTGTCTCGGTTTAGAGGGCGTATTTTTTCTGTGCTTTTGGTGTCACCATAGTAACGATATTCTATTCGAAGGAGTTTCAGTATACAGTAAACCTCATAAGGCCTGCTATTCCATAAAAAAGTCCCCACCTCCTGACTAATCAGAGCAAAGGATTCAAAAACACTGTGGTACAGAATGCAGTATGTATACTACAAGACAGCGATTTGGTTTACGGGTGAGGATCGAGCGCTGAATCAGTGCTGTGTACCTGTAAATGATTAGCGAAGTCACTGCACATACCCCTACGCTTCGTTTAATCCACTGCCACCTCCTGCTGGAAGGACAATATGGTCGGCATAGCAGGAGGTCTGATTGGCTGCTGAGTCTTTCAATCACTGTCAGATTCTCTTTTCTCGCCACTTTTCTGATGCGTCTTCCTTCCCAACAGGAAGCACGCGCGACCTCCACCGCAACTCCACCCCCTCTCAAGCTCCCTATTCTTTCCTAGATCCATTTGCAGAGCCTGTACCCATCTGAAACTCATTTCGACTGAAAGTCTCCTACAGTGCCACCGGCTTTGCTGACTTCCTGGCAACAATCTACCTGAAAACATCTCTCTCTCCATCTCCGCCTCTCCTTCATTCTCTGGCATGCTTCACAGAGCAGTTGGTTTTCAGATCCTCTGGCTTCTTGGCTGCTCTCTCCTTTCAGCTTTCATGTGTGTTTACTAGCTCTGCAGCTCTTTCGCCCTTTTATTGCTCAATATGTCTGTTTAACATTAGGAGAAAGATCTTATTAGAAACGGCGTTCCAATGGACCCGGGAAAGCTCGAGATGAAAACTGGAGGCATGCCTGCAATGCGAAAAGGTTTGGAATACATTAAGAGGAGAACAGTATAAGTGGATGTGATGGTCTGTGTTGGGTGTTGGCTGCGCGAAGGTAACATTGATCCACAATGCTGAGCGATCGTGACGCCCTGGAACATCAGGAACTGGTTGAACTGTCAGGGTTATCTATATGTCTAAGCCATAAGCTCAGTCAGGTCTTTTCAAAACTGTTTTGTTTTCAGCATAAAATTAATTTTTACTGAAGGACCAGACGTAAATATTCAGGCTTTTGATACGCCTGTAGTTCGTCGCAATGGCATATCAGATCTCTGGAAGTAATAGTGTGCAGCAGGATTGTAGCTCACAAATGTTTAAAGAATTAAAACAATCTATTACATACATCAACTCTCATTACTTTGTATAAATACTGTGAATGGTTTGGACATGTTTTCCAAATGTATACGGTAAGGTGACTTGATCTAATCAAAAAGGATTTTTTTTTTTCTTCCTATATTTAGTCCACATTTGCTGTTAGAATAACCCCCACTCTAAGAAGATATTCCACTAGATTTTGGATTTTGCTTGGGGAGATTTGTGCTCATTCAGCTACAAGGGATGTTAGTAAAGTCAGGAACTGATGTAGGTGAGGTGAGGAGGCCTGGGGTGCAGTTAGGATTCCAATTCATCCCAAAGGTGTTTAATAGGGTTGAGGTCAGACCTCAAAATCTTTCACTCTAATCCATGTACACCATATCTTCATAATGCTGGCTTGTATGTGGGCATTGTCATGCTGGAAACAGGTCAAATAAAAGAAAAATTTGATGCTATCAAATACCAAGGGCATCCTGTACATGCCTCTATCTCTGTAGTAACAGTTTGGGGAAGAAGCACATATGGCTGGAAAAGTCAGGTATTCCCATGCGTGTGTCCATATACACCGATCAGGCACAATATTATGACATTATAACATTATAAGCGGTGAAGTGAATAACACTGATTATCTCTTCATCGTGGCATCTGTTCGTGGGTGGGATTTAATAGGCAGCAAGTGAACTTTTTGTCCTCAAAGTTGTGTTAGAAGCAGGAAAAATGTCAGAGCGTAAGGATTTTAGTGAGTTTGACGAGGGCCAAATTGTGACGTCTAGACGACTGGGTCAGAGCATCTCCAACACTGCAGCTCTTGTGGGATGTTCCTGGTCTGCAGTGCTCAGTATCTATCAAAACCAAAGAAAGGACAGTGGTGAACCAGCAACAGGGTCGTGGGCGGCCAAGGCTCACTGATGCATGTGGGGAGCGAAGGCTGGACCGTGTGGTCCGATCCAGCAGACGAGCTCCTGTAGCTCAAACTGCTGAAGAAGGTAATGTTGTTGATGCTCGACGGGTCAGGACTGTTGTGGCAGAAAAAGGGGGACCAACACAATATTAGGCTGGTGGTCATAATTTAATGCCTGATCGGGGTAGTTATAGAAAGGTGCATTTTTCACCTAATATATCATCTTCTAGCTACTGACTAGCTTTATCTGTGCATACATGTTAATACAAACTATTTGAAGCTCAAAAACAGTTTAAAAAAGGTGTTACAATTTTACACTAGTATCAAATGCATTTCTGAATACCTTGTCTGGTCTGGTTTTTTTTTTTTCTCCTGCGTTATTTCTGCTGTAGTTTATAACATTACATTCTTTCAACACTGCCTTGATATTGAAGGTGGTGAAATTTGACCTGCAAGTCACCTCCAAAAAAACCCCTGTAAATATCACTTTCACACATGGACCCTTTAGGTCATGTGACCCCGGTTTAAAAATATAAAAAATAAAAATAAATAAAGAATTTTTCACACTCCACTGAATGCATTGCGAGTGTGAAAATCATCCTTGGTTACAACCTGTTGGTGCGTTACAAGTATCTCAATTAGAGTAATGAAAAGTCAGAGTTAAAAGGTCAGAGCATTGCTAACTGGAGATACCGGGAAGAAGATGTGTTTGCTCGAATCAGGCTCATTTGTTATTCCGCACCTCTCCCCTTCTCCCTCTCTGCATGTCTTCTTCGTGTATGACAATCTCTCCTGAAAATGCATTACATCTCTCTAGGCCTTAAGGAATCTTAAGAAGGACAATTTTCTCCCATACCCCCCCCCCCCCCCCCCCCCTCCCAGTTATAATTAGACCCATTCCTCTAATTTAGTCCAAACATTCTGACCCAAAATCATTTCAATAATAAATAGCGACCGAGTTTGCAGAATTCCGCAGTGCCAGTGGATTCCGTGCTGGGAATACGGCGATCAGGAGTCAGCAAGAGTAAATAAATATCAGCATTGTCGCATTTAACGAAGCAATGAACCCTTTTACATGTCCCACATGCTAATGAGTCAAGCAGGTTACCATAGCGATGTACGGCATTTTTTCAGTGAGCGACGTGTGATTTTTTCCTTTAGAGCATGCCGTATACCTACACACCAACCCACACACAAAGCTAGACATAAACACATACACACACACACACACACATACACACATTCAGCAAAATAGAAAATCAGCCTAATTAAGCCTAGCTATACAAACCGAGGCTGTGATTATGGGTTACTCTGATGATGTGTCACTGACAGATTGGACACACAAGACAAACAACAGACTCAACTAAACAGCAATCCAAAATGCAAGCAGACAAAT
Organism: Silurus glanis; assembly: GCA_014706435.1. Taxonomy (NCBI): domain Eukaryota; kingdom Metazoa; phylum Chordata; class Actinopteri; order Siluriformes; family Siluridae; genus Silurus; species Silurus glanis. The sequence goes on along the minus strand of JAAIIK010000059.1, from coordinate 1,429,527 downwards.
AAACACGGCGCCCACACGGCAAAATAGCGATGGCGTTTGGGCCGTCATCGTTTTTTAATTCTTTTTTTTTTACTTTACTACAAGTTTCCTTGAATAAAAAAAGCACACACATTTTCATGATTGTGGATATTTAATATTATCTAAGAGTGAAATTCTCGATTCTAATTGTTTGGAAGATGTCGATTTCTATAATATTCAGATATGTGGAATCCTTTATATTTCTTTAATGCACTTTCAATGAATAAAAAAAAAAAAAAAAAACGTTTAGGCTATAAATAAAATATGTAAAATATACATATAATTATATATAATTATATGCATAATTATATGTATAATGCACGCACATATACCGACCAGACATAGCATTATGACATTATAACATTATGAAGTATTGTAACACACTGACGTGAAGTGAGTAACACTAATTATCTCTTCTTCATGGCATCTGTTAGTGGGTGGATATATTTATTAGGCAGCAGCTGTACATTTTGTCCTCAAAGTTGATGCGTTAGAAGCAGGAAAAATGGGCATCAAAGGATTTGAGTTTGACGAGGACCAAATTGTGATGTCTAGACGACTGGGTCAGAGCATCTCCAATACTGCAGCTCTTGTGGGACGTTCCTGGTCTGCAGTGGTCAGTATTTATCTACAGTGCTCCAAGGAATTAACATTGGTGAACCATGAGCAGCGAAGGCTTGATGGGTCACAGGACACAATATTAGGCAGTATTATATTTCAGTCATAAGATTTCTCATTTATATAATATATACTACTCAGCACGTGAGCAATCCACATTTTTTCATTTTTTTTCCCATTCAATGACTGTACCTGTTCATCCATCTGTCCATCCATCCATCCATCCAACCCTCTCTCTAAGCCTCTATTCCCCCGGGCTCAAAATTACACAAAGCATTCCAGGAAGACTGGTGGGTCATGATAGCAACTCATAATTATCATTTATCACTTCTATGATAGTGATAATTAGACAATTATCACCACCACATAATTTTAGATAGCCTGACCGGGCCACATCCGTAATTTAGAAGAGAACAAATTACCATCCAGACAGTGTACCGTATTTCTGCAAACTCAGAGGTCAAAAAGTAGCAAAAGAAAGAGGGGGAAGTAACTCTGTAATATATGCAGCTATGTTTTTAGCCACCTGATTTTATCCATTTTTCCAAAAGCACACATGCGGTAATCCAGGCGAAAAATTTGATCGCTTTTTATCCCACCCAGTGAGAGTAGGGAAGCAATTTACAGTTCCCATGTCCTCGTCATCCCCATGTCAAACGGGCTTTAAGAAGGGCTGCGCTGTTTCTTTTGTGGTTAATATAGAGTCAGTCATAAGAAGGAGGTACGACATAAACAGCAGCTTTCCACAAGCCGCTCTGATTTATAAACACTGACACGCTGACGGATGAAGAAAACTCGAAACTAGTAGGAAGCGTGCAGCAAATTGAAATTCATCGTGCGACCGCACAATCAAAATGATTTACCCCATTCGTTCCACTGTGAAATTAGATTTCGTCAAAAGTATCATGATATCAATTTGCTCTGGGTTCTTGGTTAAAATATTTAGATACAGAACGCCTGAGCAGCTCCAACCTAGAACCAGGAAACACTTATCTCGTGTGGGCTCGGGAGGCGGTGAGGAGATCAGTTGTACGTGCTCGCTGATTAACGATTCACCCTTTTAAATCATGTCTCCATGACTTCGAGACATACACAGTGCATCGCTCTTTATGTTTAGCTTATGTTTGCAATAGACAGGTGGCTCGGTTGTGAGATGTCCATCAGGTCAAAACAGACCTCCATGCTTGATGATGGAGGCTTTGAAAATTCCCTCATGCGCTTGCTGGCTTGGCTTAGCCTCCATTTTGGATCCATACATGCACACACACACACACACACACACACATATGCTGGCTCTCTTCTGCCTCTCTAATAAAACGGATATATTCCAATCGGCCGAGCGGGAGAGGTGAGATTATGAAGTGTGATTTTACTCTGCAGCTGTGGCTCATTTTTCTAACAGCGTGATTAGGTTTGACAGGAGAATATTCAAGGGAAGACACGCTGCCTCACCAAAAACTACATCCATTAATCTCACAGAGAGAAACTAAGAAAGATAAAGAACAAAGGAATGGCAAGAGAAACAATGAGCTGGTCAACACAAGCTGCCTAAACACCAAATGGCAAAATGCACCAGTGGGCAAACAAGGGAACAATGCTAGAAACGGTGGTGCAAAATCTTTCATATTGACCTCAAGATCTGAAGATTACTCTATCTCACTATAGTGTGTATGTCTGGGTTTAGTTCCTGGGCAGCGATCCAACCAGGCAATGGGTGGTCGCACATGCCAGTGCACTCTCAGAGCGGGTCCCAAACCCGAATAAAAAAAATGGGAGGGTAGCATTAGAAATTGCATGCAGTGTAAAAATCTGTTCCTCTATATACATACTCTGTATTGACAAATGTTTGTGTCTGGTTATAACCACCCCTATTTTTATGGAATGTTGTTTTCCACTAGCTTTTGGAGATTTGGGCTCATTCAGCCACAAGGGTGTTGGTAAAGTCAGGTAATGATGTGAGGTGGTCTGGGGTGTAGACAGCGTTCTAATTAATCCCAAAGGTGTTTAATAGGGTTGAGGTCAGAGCTCTACAGTAGGCCACTCAAGATCTTCCATGTAATCTATATTTTCATGAAGCTGGATTTGTGTAGAGGGGCATTGTCACGCTGGAATAGTTTTGGCTCACCTACTTCAAGTGAAAGGAAAGTGTAATGCTACCACATTCAAAGACATCCTATACTATATTGTGTGCCTCCAACTTTGTAGTACCAGAAAGGTGTCCTAATCAGGTGTCCTAATACTTTTGTGATGTTTTGCAATTAATAAAAATAAATGCCACTAAAGGCGTGATTGAGTTTCATGTGATTGAGTTTCATGTGATTGAGATTCATGTGCATGACAAATATTAGGTCACAAAAAAGAAAAAAGAAAAAGAAAAGAAAAGAATATTCCTTAGGAAATAAATGAGGTGGTCTATAATAAAACCAGAATCACTGGGGCTGAATTCCCCCCAAAAAAAAAATTACAAATATAAAATTCATAATCAGGTAACAATTAAAGAGCTATAAAAAAATATTTAAAAAAATATATAAAAAAAAATAAATAAATAAAAAAAAAACATGGAAATATTTTATTTGCATTTAAATCTTGCCTGGGCAAGTGGTATAAACAGGAAGATAATACTAATTAATATTAAGATTATAATTCGGTTTGGGAACAGACCACAAACAGTCGAAAATATCAACATGAAGGGTTTTTCCCAGGCTGCCACACATTCAAGAAATAAATTCAGACTGGACATTTTTTAACTGCTGTGGTCTCCGGACCTGTCGACGGCAGGTTGTTACAGGAGCCATGGAAACAGCTTGCCATCACTGGGGTTGAGACGTAGGGGACACTGTGTGGGTGCGCAGGAAGAGGATGGCGTCAAAGGTCACACTGACAGAGTGCTGCAGGGAGCTTCCGAAAAGGTTATTCTACCTACACATGCGTGAACTAAAGTGAGGAACAGACACGGAGACCAGCTACAACAACACTGTTCTGTCCCTCACCTCTGCTCACTCGCATCTCCTTCTCCAAAGGACTCTTTGAAGGTATTTGGGTGCCACCACCTTCAATCAGAAGAAAAGCTGTGTGTCTATCAGCAATGCTCCTTTTTTATATGAAGTAAATTGTTTTTATCTTTTGAACCTCCAATCTTTTTTTTCAAAGCTTGCAGGAAGGGTTGAGGAAAGACAAAGTAACATCCCGAAAATAAAGAATTACATGCATACATACATACATGCATACATACATACAAGCATACATTCATACATACATATATTTATATACATACATACATACATACATACATACATACAAATGAACATGGGTTGGAAGTTTATATAGGAAGTAACACACACACACACACACACACACACCTTTCATTGGGCTCGGTGAGCATCTATTTAGTTAAAAGCACGAAGGAGGTGGCCTGGGCTGTTTTTCAAAAATTGATGATGGCCATGCATAAATTATGCAAAGCTTTGCCCTTGTGCCAAGCAATGCATCAACTGAATAATAATGAGATGGATGAAGAGACTAGTGGAGAGAACGAGAAAGAGTAAAGGAGAGAAAAAAAGGAGGAAAAGAGGTGCATGCCCTTTCTTCGGCAGATCTGAAACACGACGACACTGCAGAGATTTTTTTTACGTTTTTTTTTTTTTTTCCTTGCTGCTCTGTGTTAAGCAGATAGAAGCCGGCTCTCATCGAATGTCTCGTTCTTTCGGTCTCTGTCTCTCCACAAAAGCTTCGTTACGGTCTTTCAATCGCTCTCATGTGCTTTCACTAAACAAGAAAGCTCGGATCGGTCTCCCGCCGTTGCCCTCGTCACGCTTTGCCCATGAGTCATCGCTTATTAGCTCCGAGCTGAGTTTAGATCTCTAAATCACCTTAAATCACCTTAAATATCACCTCCGTCTGTTCCTGCCTCAACGCTGAAGGACAGAGTCCTCCTCAGAGACATCGGCTTTCACGTTTTGTATAAACTACGCTAGTCAAACTCCTCAACGTTTTTCAAGAGGTCGATGGACTTATTTTGAAAGCAGGATTTTTTTTTTTACGATAAACAACGAATGCCACCCTCATTTGCATACCCTTTGCATACTGTGCCGCGATTGGCTCCAAGCGGAGTCTTGGATCTCAAGACACAATAGCAGGCCATGCTTAGAGAAACAAATTGTGTTTGTTTCTTTTAAAATGCAGAAAAGAAGCTAAAATAAATGTGATTAGACATATTATTGAGGAAAAACTTGAAGTACAGCTTCTGATGATCCACTAAAAAAAATGTAAAGTGCTCAAATTTTCACAAAGGAATAAAAAAAAAAAAAAAGGTGTTAACCTCACACAGGTTAGCTAAGGCTCTGAACTAGCATTGACTAGCATGATAACAAGCATTCAAACACATATAGTGTATACTGTAGCTAGGTGTCAACATCACAACACAACCGCCTTGAAAAAAGTAGCGTATTAAGGATTTAAACCTCATTGAAGCTACTTGATGCTAAAATGCTTACTTGTGACAATGATCATGAAAAAAAATATATATAAAGCAAAGTCAAAAGTATAAAGCATAGTTTACTTTAATATCTATAGTAAACTATGCTTCTATGCTAAAATAAACTAAACTATACCATGTAAACCATGTACTGTATAGTAAACTAAACTATACCATGCCTACTATAATATCCAGAAATTGTTTTGTAGTCAAAGCTCTATGGTCTATCAGCTCAGTCATGTTTACGTATTTTTTGCGTATTTATGTGTATTTGCTAGCTACATAGAAGCAATAGATGTATGTATAGTACTGTATAATGTATGTATGTTCTGTATAGTACAGTATGCCAAAATAAGGCCCATCAACAATATTTTATAATTTTTGTGTAGCCTTTGTTATTACAATGGCTTTCTTTAGCTCAGTTTACTCTCAGACCCTGTGTTGAATTCATTGTTGAATTCAATGATGAATGAATTCTGAAGAATAAATCAAATAGATTTCTGGGAAACTTGAAGTACTGACGCTAGCGTTGCTGACTCGGTTGTCTCAAACAGCAACAAGAAGGTGAACAATACTAATGGAAAAGATTGAACCGGTTAAATGACTGACAAAACAAACCTTACATAGAGAAACTGAGTGCAAACTTTACCCAGAATTTCAGAATAAAAAGAATAGCCTGATTTCTTTCAACCTTGAGCCAGACTTATGGGATTTACTGAGAGAAACAAATAGATATTAATATGTAGAAGGGGGTGCAAAAGTTTATACACCCCTGGGCTTTTTGATTAAAAAAAATAATAAAAAAATTTAAAAAATGATGTGCCGGGATTTTAGCCTAAAGGTGTGATAGCCTTTGCACTTAAATTAATTAAAATCCTCTGCATTAAATGATAAAACAAGATGTACCTTAATCTCATAACCCCAGACTCAAATGGAATAGAATGATGTGATATATCATATAAAAGATATATTGTAATGTTTATATGTATGCGTTTAGAAAGTGCAGAAGTTTGAACCTCAGGAAGACTCCTCAAGAGAATAATCCTTCGATTTTGTACTACATTGTATATTTTGGCCTTAAGGTGTGCATGCATGCATTAGAATTCATTTTTTTTCATGATATCCAAAAAACATTATTCGTGCCGCACCCCGGTGAGTGGCATTGTGATTTCCGAACTCACAAGAGTTTTCCTGCTCTCGTGCTCGGCCACGGGATGTTGACAGGCTATTAAACTGTCGGAGCGGATGTGTTTCGCCTAACTGTAATTACAGAGGTAGTCCAGCAGCAGTAATGCCATTTTATGGCTCATATTTATAAACTGCCTGTAACACATTAAACCTTCGCCTTTGTGGAGTGAACACCGCATCGTTAATTTGGTGCTTTTGCTTATACAAGTTTTAGAAGGTGACTGAATGTTTATGAGGGTTTCTATACTAATGGCGTGCAAATCACAGAACTGGGTATGTTGTTTAATAAAAATCTGAAAGAAATTGTTCAGAATCCTAAGGGTTGGTTGGATAAATACTGTCAAAAATCAATTTCATATAATCAAAAATATGTATATATATACTTGAGACCTATTTGTTAAATTGACCTACAGTACTTGTATCTAGGCCAACAATTAAGCTCTTGGCCTGCAGTATAGTTTCAAATCTTTCCTCCAAATACACATCACCTGACCAAACATAGCTCACTTCATTTGCCATGCAAAACTAATCTACGTATTAGCCATTGGACACTGGATAGTGTGTGTGAAACCAAATACACTGACCTCATCCTTAACTCACGTCTGCATGTGACCTGGGGTTTTGTGCAAGCGGGTGACTTCCAGACCAGGAAACAGAGTCAAGGGAGCCCGGGCGAAAAACCGAGGATGTGTATATCTGTGTCTGTTATCTGGCCTCAGGTAAAGACGGGGTCGTTCCGGTGACTTGATCCGTGTTTAAAACATGCAAGCTAATTGAGCCGAAATGAATCTTTATCACCATGGCAACACCATAGAGACCTGCAAGAGGTGTTTCAAGCGTTGTTAAGCAAGGTTTACCGTTTTGTATATATGTGTGTGTGTGCATGTGTGTGTGTTTGTGTTTTAAATAGTCACAGAAGCAGGGGAGGTTTGGGACAAGGACAGATTTAATGGTAATTGACACCTGTCACAAACACACGCACACAGTAAATCAAAAGACTTGAAGACAGCAGGTGCATGTGTGCGTGTGCGTGTGTGTGTGTGTGTGTGTGTGTGTGTGTGTGGCATGCTGGATGCTTGGCGGGGTCCCTGGTGTAGCCAGATGGCGAAACTCAATTAGACCTTCTCAATCCCTCATGCTTCCAGCTCACACAGAAAGAAGAATGGGGGGGGAGCTTGAAAATGAATGAGAGGAACCTCTCTGTTTATCTCTTACACATTAAACCCCTCCTGTTCTGTCTCTCTTTCCCTCCCTCCCCGCCTCCCGCCTTGCTCCCCGCACTTCCCTCGCTCTCTGACAGGTGTAAATGGGATTATTTTAAGGTGTATGTTACACTGCACTCAAGTGCAAGATATCTGCCTTTTATAGGAGATTGTTGACATTAATTAACCATTAAAAACTAATTACAGCCGCAATACGGCTCCTGCTCTCTCTTTCTTTCTCACCCTTTATCTCTCTATTTGGCTCTGACCTTCTTGACACATCCTCCCTCAAACCTTTCGTCCAGTCTTTTATTTTTATCATGTCTCTGTTGTTTTTTCTTTTCAAGTCCTACTTTTGAACTTTACTACAATTCAACCAGCATTAATTGCACACTGAGATCCTTTAATGGTTACAAGTACCTACAGGCTCTAAACATTGTTCGGCTTTCATAAATTATAATAGCTGACTCTGCAAGCAACGGTGATATCTGTTTCATTTGATGTGCTCAAAGCTCAATTTCAGCAGGGTTTTTTTTCTGCTGAAGTCACAATTTAAGCTGGTATCTCTGTCACTGGGCGTTCCTTTTCCTGTCCACAACAAAGGAACAAACCCTGATTCCAGTTTCACACATTCACACAGAATGGAAACTGATCCAAAGTGTCCAAGACAGGTGCGCTATTACCTATGTAGAATTAATACTAAATGCCGGTGGTGAATGAAGTACACAAACCATGTACTTTAGTTAACGTAAAGATACAGTAGGTTAAATGTGACTCCAGTAAACGTAAAAATGCTCCATTTAAACTTCACTTGAGTAAAAGTACAAAAGTATTTGCTTTCAAATGTACTTAAGCATCCAAAGAACTATGATTTATTACAGCTATAATGTTACTACTATCATTTTTGTAACAAAACCTCTGTTTAATCAACTCAGTTTATGTGAAAAGACTTTGTTACTAAGTTCTAAATAATCTATTAATATAATGATATTAATGAGTCAAACATTTATATAATTATAATTAATGATCATTTGCATTAATATATATGCAAATTATCATGAGTCCAAAACCTTTTAACGACAGGCTGTACAACTGTTCAGGCAAGTTAGAGTTTCTTGCATCATTTATTACTCTTGAAATTTTCTGCATGCTGTTTAACTGATAACACAGAAATCACCAAGCGGCAATCACAAGTTTACAACAGAGATCGCGCTCTTCCCTGATTGGTGGTTTTCTGCGGGCTTGACAAGTTTTCATCCGCTCATAAATAAAAAGAAACGACTGATTTTACAAAATGTAGTCGAGTAAAAAGTCAAATATTTGACTTTGAAATATACTGAACACTTCAGTCCACCACTGATAAAATGTCCAGTTGTAAAAAATTAAAATAAAAATGCATCAGTAATCTGAACCAAGCATTTGCAAAAAATCCTACTACAGTGACCAGCTAGAGACATTAGAATAGAGAGAGTTCCGATGTTTTATCATTTAACCCCTGGAGTTGCGATAGACAAAAAAAAGCAGGGTTTCAATTTGGATTTAAGAAAATTATAATGAATGAGGCATCAAACAAACAACAAAAAAAAGCTTCTTGTCTAGTGGTAATGTGAAGCGAATCATAATATAAACACTTCAAATAGTCCTTCTTATTTCTTGCCGTTCAATCCCCTTAGTTGCTGATCCAGATCTTTGCAAACAAGTAACTGGACCAATTTTAGTTGACAGAGTGGTTCTTTATGAGCATCGACTGTGTTTATGGTCGTAAACTGTGTTGCTCGTAACCTGTGGGGCGTTAATTTAATATTCGCCCCACTGAGACCAAGCATAAAATCTGCATTGTCAAAAAAAAAGTCGAATGACGAGGCATTTCAATTGTGACCACTTTAAACTGAAAGGTTCCTTGTGCTAGTACATCTGCTGTATTCACACTCAGCAGGGTCATTAAAGGTCAACACACCCTGCATACTGTGCCTGTATTACTACAAGTTATCAAATGTAAACTCGCGTAAAAATTATTTGTAGATATGTTTTACATTCATTTAATGACGTCATGTTACCTCCCTGTACATTCATATAATTCTACAGTCTAAAATTAACATAAAATCCAAATACAAAACATCTATTAAATGCGGTTCTAAAGTAGTAACACCATATTTATAAGACTACTTTAAGCTAACAAGAAGGCTAAAGGAACTCAAATATTTAATTTATTAATCAAATATTAAAATTATTATGAATCAATAAATATGATGTGATATGATCTTGTGATTGTTATCCATGTGTTCCTCGGAAAATATAAAATCGAATTGATTAGCATGCGAAATGTCAAAATATAGCACTGATATTTACATAATTTACATGCTGAATAAAAAATGTGTATAACAAATGCTTTTTAATGAATGTCTGGTGGGAAACATGCTAAAGATCGCCAGTTTTCCGATCAAACCTTCTGTTTTTGTAGTGAGACCAATATTAAGGTTCTAAAGTACAGCCAGTATTATTGGATTTGCAACGATATTTTTCACAGAGGAATTAAACCAGACAATGACCCAAGCCGCGCTGTAGATGCTTCGGCAAATTCGCATGCATCATCTTCATCAGTTAGCTTCATCGTCGTCAGAATCCACTGCCCATGGCTCTTTTCTCTTTTCCCAATTTATAAAACAATTTTAGGGCCGATTCCATTGCCGAGTTCTATTATAATTAATATTTTGAGGCATTTGATTTTGATCTTTAGACACAATGCAAATATAATAATATTTTAAAATCCAACCCATAGCCTTTTTGATATCAAACAGCTTGATTTCTCTCTCTGTGGTTATTGCAATCACCTGCTAGCTCTTTACAGCTGAAGAATAGTATCTCCTACTCGAACCAGCGGCCTTATGGTCCCATTAATGCCGGGTCACAGTTCAGACCCAGTACAACCAACACTCACAGTACAAGTAACACACTCGCAAAGATAAAGAAAACTTACATGCCAACTGCAAGGCTGTGATGCCTGCAAACACGAGAGCACCCACACAGACTTGATCTGCTGAACCAGAAAAGTCAAGGTCACGTCCTCTCTGCTTCATTTCACAATATATGAACGGCGCCTGATCTCCCCCAGCTAACAAACGGTCCTAACACACCATGGTGGAGTAATGCGCCCCATCATGAACACTAACGTAGAAGGGTTTCACTTCGGGGTAAAGGCCTTGTCCGTTATTGTACAGTAGCTTTGCTCTTCATGGTTAGACACAGAAACACACCCACGCACTGATAGCGCTAATCTACAAGAGGACCACTTCTGCTTCTGTTGTGTTTTTTTCTTTTATTTTCCAATGAAGTTGTGGATGACTGAATTTAGAAGATGGGGGTGTGTGCACATGTGTGTGGTGGTGTGTCTGTACTCAGCGAGCCACTGCCTACCAGGCATTAGGGATTAGGCCTATTTTGTTGACACGCCTCGTGCACACAAAAGCGCATTGGTGACTGCATGTCTGTGTTCGCAGAAGAGAGACAGGAAAGCTTAGCTATTGCAAACACTCCACACACAGTCACACACACCTGTGGTCTTAAACATACACACGACCACATAAACAGACCTGTAGCCTCGAAAACTAATGCAAACACAGCTGAATGTGGGGTTGTCAGAACAAGATTGAGAAGTAGATGTATTTAACTGGATGCATGTTGCTGATTAGCATAGATGTAAAAGCTGTGTGCTAGGCTGTGGCTAGGCTGAGGTTATCAAGCTAGGTTAGCATAGCATCTTTATAAACGTGAGCACAGTAGAAAGAATTGGTCGAGTATTTAATTTGTTCTGAGAAAGTTTCGAGCTCTTTTTTTGTAAGTTATGAGAATGCTGTGAAACACAGACTAGCTAGCTAACGACTCCAAACTACACAGGACTATTGGGAATATCAACATTCACCTCAGATATGTGGGGGAAAAAATAGAAACATTTAGCATCAACTGTTGATAGATTATAATTTTTTTTATGCGTTTTGACATTCTTTTAAACATTAAAATAAAGATATAAAAAAGTCTCATTAACACCATAAATGTGGAAAGAGGTAGTAACATAACATAAATTAAAGCCACAAAGTCATTTGCAGAACCATCATGGCTCTGGTGTCATATCTGTGTTTTAGCACAATTATTGATGATTTAAGATTATTAGATGATTACATGTTTTCAAATTTCAGAAGAGATTTCCTGCTATACGATTATGTTTGTGTAAACAGTGGATGCTAATTGTAATTACAGTGGAATGCTAGTCAAGTTTTGAGAGTAAATGTTGTCATGTATCTGAGGTGCATATTTATATTTACCAATAGCTTTATATTGCTTTTACTGACATTAAATGTAAACACTATCTATATAATGAATTCCAGCATTAGTTATTCGCTACCTCATGCCAAATTATAGCTTTTATATCTTAATAATTACAAGCTAAACTACCTACAACCTGATGAATAACGAAATACCTAAAGTTCTAATAGGACCTTCAGTTAGCTGGAGCTCCAATATTCTGCCTTCTAAACCTGTGTAAACCAAAAGAGACCTGAGCTCCATCCAGGCGATAAGAAAACAATTTGATCATAACACTGCTGTGCTCTTTAAGAGCTAGACGCATTTGAAGAAAGGCAAGCGCAAGGGTTCATTACTCCTCAACAGAAGTGCTGCCTAAAAACAGACCCGATCCTATCAATTTCAGCATGACCTATTCGCATGACATAGACGAAGGAGTGCAGCATGTGGTCCAGATGCTGCACCGTTAAATGAAAAATTCTAATTCTCTGATAACCGACTACGTCGAACAGATTCATTTAAAATTCATGTTAGATGGAAGTGACTCTTCCTTAGAGGTAAACTGATGTGCAGTAACCATGTTATGAAAGCACGACTGTCAAACATACTGTCATGACAAACAAAACGGCTTATATAATAATCAAATAATTGTTTTCTTTTTTCACAATTCACAAGACGAGTGAGAAAGCCGTGTATAGTCTTCTGAATGTAAGAGCTGATGGAAAAAAATTGTCCTGTGGCTCTAAGCATAATCCTGACACAACTAACATCAATTATTCAAACTTTTACAAGCTGGTTATCATTTCTGACTTCAGAAAACCAACAAATACTTCAATCACTTGAAGTACAGTATATGACTTTGTAGAGCCACAATGTATGAAAAACATGGGTAAAGAAATTAACTTAGCAGCTATACCTGTAGCTAAACAAATAAAACAATCACAGAAATGTAATTTATTAATTAAATATGAAATATAAACATGTTTAGACTTACATTTCAATGTAAAAACAAATATTTATTACAAAATGCAAAATATGAGTATGACCATATTACAGTTACTTACAGTTAAGAAAGTCTAAAATATAGTTTACTGTTTTTTTACCTGTTTGATGATGAAGGCGTTTGCCACCTTCATCATCAAACATCAATCAGCTAAAAGTTAATAGCCCACTAAGACCCACAGTTTCGGGTAAAAGATTGCCCAAAGCTTATGTATCAGTTGTTTACAGAGGCTCGAATGCTTCAGGAGGTTTGACCTGCTATAGAGGACAGTTAACCATTTACTGTGTAGTGCATGCCCAAACACTAAACTCAACAACACATGGCATGTTCCAGTTACAATTCGTGGAAATGACTTCATGAATCATAATACATAAAGATGTGATATGTTTTGCGAACCTGCTTATTTATATGAACTATAGAGACACGCTCCAGAAGTGCTTGTCGGGATACAATTCAGTTAACTACACTGCTTGGATTTCCAATCCGCTACCTAACACCACTGTTTCGGCAGTATAAGATGTAGTTAATGTGATCGCCAGTCATCGCCTATGTGTAGTGGACTTCTCTGAAAGACACAAAGCAAGATCAGCTTACCTGTTTCCACAAATTCAGCCGATGCCTAATGGGGGCCAAGCACTTAAGAGCTCTGTTTGCACTCGCCAGATCTCGAGTAGCGAGAAAGACCACACAGGGCTAGATCCTGATACTGTGAGGTACTGTGAGAGGACTATCTATATAACTTAAAGGTGTGACATCTTTTTTTTTTTGTCACAACTAAGTGATTTAGGCCGCGGTCATCCAGGTGGTAGCAGGACGTCAAAGGCTATTAACCTTCAACCTGAGTAATAAAAACTATTCAATTCTAATTAAAGAAAAGCACATTTCTTTGTCAAGGTTCAGGCAATATTTTTGCTTTTGTGTTTCCAAAACATACACACACTTTGCTTTATTATCCTTGTGAGGACCTTCCACTGGCATAATTATTAATGGTAGTAATAAATGCTGTGCTTTCACCTAAATTTTATCCTAAGCTTTTACTCAGCAGACAATAGGAAAACCTTTGACTCTTTTGGATTTATTAAAATAAAACAAACAAAAAATAGGGACTTATAAACACAGTGAAAGTTATATTACAGTCCTAGGTGTGTGTGTGTGTGTGTGTGTGTGTGTGTGTGTGTGTGTGTTTGTGTGTTTCTGAGTGGTTCTGTGTACGAGATGGTGATCAGTAAAGTTATTATAAGCAGGCACCTCATGGCTGTTATTGTATAATGGCTAATCTATTTTCTGCATTCTGCCCATCTCAGTCCCACATTAAATCAACAGAGTGTTAGGAGTGGAATTCACACAACAATGGCCTTTCTCCTCCTCTCTCAGTAAGCATGTGTGTGTAAGCATGTGTGTATGTGCGTTCTCAGAGCATAGGCATCCCAACCCACCCGCTCCTGTTTTCTGACTCACAAGCACTGTGAATTATTTTTCAGCCCTCCCTTTGTATTCCACACAAATGTCTCCCTTGCCATAAAATGTTGTGTCTACAGGAAGGCGTTAAGTCCACATGAATCCTCTGCATGATGAATCAGCCCGGGCTGGCACCGCTTTCGGATTAATGGGTTGAAACAATACTGAATGTTCATGTAAACAAAACACGGCACTGATTAAACCACCAAACAGCAGTCACTAGTTTTCTCCAAACTACGACGCTATAACGTCACGATATTCTCCATCATTTCTTTTGCATATTCATAAAAGTATTTCTGTCTGGAGACTTTGTCATTGTGAAGAAAAGACTATCCCTGATATTTAGTACCAGGGCTTTATATGCTAGCTAGCTATACTAGTAAGTTTATACACTACTTCGTTAGCATTTTTTATGTAAGTATGTGACAAAAAACATATTATGCTAGTGTAGCTATCAAATAAATGTCAGAGAACATAAAAACAAGACTTGGCTACTCCAAACTACTTGTATCTTCAAGTCAAACATGCTAACTGACTGTAGTTAGTACTCATATTGACGGCGAAAGAACATAGCACCATTTCAGGGCTACTGCGAAGTTCAATATTTTATATCTAAATATCGATGTAATATTAAATATAGTTTGGGCGAGGGAACAACTGTTATATCTGCTATGAGTGATTTTTGTTGTAATTTAAAATATAATATAATAAATATATAACTGTAAACATGTTTAATTGTTTAATTATAAAATTGGTATTGCCATTGGCAACAAAATAAAGCGCTTCAGGACAAATTTACTGGAAACATAATATAATTAATACAATACAAAAGAAAATTATACAATTGTATGTCTGTAAATGCAATAAAAAATTAGATCTCTTACTTTCTTACCGAGCGAGTCATGATGTATCTTGGTAAGTGTGTGAGTGAGCGGAAGTCATTGATTGGACCTGAACGCATGTTATCAGTGGCAGGTCTGGACGAGGTCGTGCACAAAGCCCTATCAGCCGCCAATTATTACCTTTTGCTCTTATCACGGCTGCGCAGCCTGTTCCGCTTCCACTCTCTCATAGAGGGCTGCATGTCCCATAATTCATCAGTTAAGGAGGGCCCCTCTTTTTTGACACATGTACAGATTAATGCTAATTAGAGGTGCGTAGCATATCGTCTATTTTTTTTTTTAATGAAGGGCTGCTGAGGTCATTTTCACATCAATTCAGGTTCAAAAAGAAGATGGTTAGAGAAATCTTTCTAAACTGAATATCCTTATCAGAGGTAAGGGATCTTGCAATGACCTGATTGTATACACACACACACACACACACACACACACACACACACAATGGGCATTAAATTTTTACCTGCAGCATTTCAATCAAATGATGAATCAACAAAAAAAAAGAGCA
This sequence comes from Silurus glanis, assembly GCA_014706435.1. Classification (NCBI taxonomy): domain Eukaryota; kingdom Metazoa; phylum Chordata; class Actinopteri; order Siluriformes; family Siluridae; genus Silurus; species Silurus glanis. The sequence continues at coordinate 1,413,860 of JAAIIK010000059.1, read as the reverse complement.
AAACAGCATTCTAATTATCTTTGATGATATAGCAGCAAGATGACATAGAAGCAATCACGTCTCCCGGATGAAACAAACCTTGCCGATCACTCGCCGAGACAGTGTGTCTGAAGTTAGGCTACCTGCTGTGTGTCAATACTTCGTCTGTCATGCCTTCACAGCGCTCTATATATTGATTAAGCCATAGATCACCGAGGACCTACAAGACATTATTTCTAATTAAAAAGTAAGCTATAAATTGTGTGTTTTATTACGCCTGGCCACTAAATAACCAGAGGGAGAAGAGAGAGAGAGGGAGTCACTATGGAGGGTTTAAAAGAGCAATAAAAAATTTGACTGAGACACTGAAGCATCCAGTAGACACACACACACACACACACACACACACACACACACACACACACACACAAACATACAGAGACACACTTAATGAGAGCTTCCTCATCATTTGAGTGAGTGAATTGCAAAGATGGTGCACTCGCTGAATAAATCTACTGTTTCGCACAAAACATGAGATCTCTTGCCGCTTTTTCACACCAGAGGCAGTGAGAATATAGTAACATCAAATCTTTTTTTATATCTCACAAATTGGCAACTCATGAAATGCTTTCTGTGGCTGAAGTTTCTAGAAAGTTCCTTTCCCACCCATTCATTTAGCTCGCCTAATCTTGTACTGGGAATTTTACAAAGCAAGCTCTCCAGCATTTGCCAGTAAAATGTTAAGCTTCACTCTACAATGTACCAGACCTGTTAACCTTTACACATTTTGCGTAGGAGCTCGGCCAGTTTAACATCAGAGTGCGCAGCTAAATGTTTTTACTCAAAACGATACAAAAAGGTGCTGTCTGTTGTTTCCTAAAAAAAATGTACCGTAATTTTCGGACTATAAAGCGTACCCTTATATAAGCCGCACCCACTGAATTTTACAAATATTTTTATTTTTAACATAAATAAGCCGCACCTGTCTATAAGCCAAATATGTCTACACTGAAACTAATGAACTTTACACAGGCTTTAACGAAAGACACTAAATGCAATATGTTGCACTTCTATTAGGAGCATAGCGGTATTTTGGGAAAAGCATGTCACTGCATTCTTCCGCTATTACTGCGTGTGTGTGCGTGTGAGACTGAGGATTATGTCCTTATTATTTTCTGATGCTCATTTCTAAGTTTCTTTGACTAACCCTTAACGCTGTTGCCAAGAAAAATAAAAAAGCACGAGTTTTGGAAACCTGTCTGTGCTTATATGATTTCTGTTGCAACTGGAGTTTTAGCGAGCTATCCCTTCACCCTGACTCAACGCGCTACAAAATAATTTCGAAACAATTTTAATTTCAACACAGAAATGGACTGACTGAAGCCTGATATACAGTATATGGCTGCGTCCGAAACAGAAATCAGCTGCCTTCATGCCTACATTTCTTTTAATATTTCACTTCTTGACACTTGACGTAAAAGCTACAGTTATGTTCAAAATAATAGCAGTGCAATGTGACTAACCAGAATAATCCAGGTTTTTAGTATATTTTTTATTGCTACGTGACAAACAAGTTACCAGTAGGTGCAGTAGATTCTCAGAAAACAAACAAGACCCATCATTCATGATATGCGCGCTCGTAAGGCTGTGCAATTGGGCAATTAGTTGAAAGGGGTGTGTTCAAAAAAATAGCAGTGTGGCATTCAATCACTGAGGTCATCAATTTTGTGAAAAAACAGGTGTGAATCAGGTGGCCCCTATTTAAGGATGAAGCCAGCACTTGTTGAACATGCATTTGAAAGCCTGAAATGGGTCGTTCAAAACATTGTTCAGAAGAACAGCGTACTTTGATTAAAAAGTTGATTGGAGAGGGGAAAACCTATAAAGAGGTGCAAAAAATTATAGGCTGTTCAGCTAAAATGATCTCCAATGCCTTAAAATGGAGAGCAAAACCAGAGCGACGTGGAAGAAAACGGAAGACAACCATCAAAATGGATCGAAGAATCACCAGAATGGCAAAGGCTCAGCCAATGATCAGCTCTAGGATGATCAAAGACAGTCTGGAGTTACCTGTAAGTACTGTGACAGTTAGAAGATGTCTGTGTGAAGCTAATCTATTTTCAAGAATCCCCCGCAAAGTCCCTCTGTTAAAAAAAAGACATGTGCAGAAGAGGTTACAATTTGCCAAAGAACACATCAACTGGCCTAAAGAGAAATGGAGGAACATTTTGTGGACTGATGAGAGTAAAATTGTTCTTTTTGGGTCCAAGGGCCACAGACAGTTTGTGAGACGACCCCCAAACTCTGAATTCAAGCCACACTACACAGTGAAGACAGTGAAGCATGGTGGTGCAAGCATCATGATATGGGCATGTTTCTCCTACTATGGTGTTGGGCCTATTTATCGCATACCAGGGACCATGGATCAGTTTGCATATGTCAAAATACTTGAAGAGGTCATGTTGCCTTATGCTGAAGAGGACATGCCCTTGAAATGGTTGTTTCAACAAGACAATGACCCCAAACACACTAGTAAACGAGCAAAGTCTTGGTTCCAAACCAACAAAATTAATGTTATGGAGTGGCCAGCCCAATCCCCGGACCTTAATCCAATCGAGAACTTGTGGGGTGATATCAAAAATGCTGTTTCTGAAGCAAAACCAAGAAATGTAAATGAATTGTGGAATGTTGTTAAAGAATCATGGAGTGGAATAACAGCTGAGAGGTGCCACAAGTTGGTTGACTCCATGCCACACAGATGTGAAGCAGTTTTAAAAAACTGTGGTCATACAACTAAATATTAGTTTAGTGATTCACAGGATTGCTAAATCCTAGAAATAAAAATGTTTGTACAAAATAGTTTTGAGTTTGTACAGTCAACGGCATACACTGCTATTTTTTTGAACACACCCCTTTCAACTAATTGCCCAATTGCACAGCCTTACGAGCGTGCATATCATAAATGATGGGTCTTGTTTGTTTTCTGAGAATCTACTGCACCTACTGGTAACTTGTTTGTCACGTAGCAATAAAAAATATACTAAAAACCTGGATTAATCTGGTTAGTCACATTGTACTGCTATTATTTTGAACATAACTGTATATTTCAGGACATTGCATTTGAATAATAAAAAAAAAAAAAAAAACTAACCTTGTTAATGAAGGTAGATGTGGAAAAGGACCAGGATCAGATTCTGGTACAGATTTTTTGTATAGTCCTGTTGATTTACTCTCCATGTCAAAAGCAGCAGCCAAACTCAATCCCTTTTAACATCTCAAATATATCCTAAAGATAATTTGTAGTATTGGGAAAATGTTAGGTGAAAGTTCAGCTTATTAAAATACTGGTTCATCATCATCATCTGAATTTTTAAGCTGGTCTAATCACGAACTACAATAGTAAAGAAAGAATATCAAAGGTTAAAAAAAAAATAACCATCACTATATCTAGCCAATCTTGAATGGCTTCCTCTTGGCCATAAATTGCACTAGAGTATATAGAGTGTGGAAGCTATTTTACTCAAAGTAAGGTGAATGCCACAAATTCCCCTTCTCAGCACTTTGTGGTTCCCTGATAATATGTCATGTTTTGTTCCTAGTTCTCCTTTTGTTAGTAGTCTGGTTTTATTTTCTCCTTCCATTCTAGTCAGATGGCTTTTGTGTGGGCAAGCGTTCTTGTTTTATTGCCGTCCTACTTTGTATGTTCTCCCAACATTCTGCTTTCGTGATAAAATTGTGTTGATTATTAAATACTTTGTGCATTTATTGTACATCCTTTATCCGTATAGGACCCTATTCTGGGATACACTGGTTTTTTTTATTACATTACCCTCATCATGCCTTTGCTTACCTCATGAATAATTTGATTGAATGGCTAAAACCATATTATGCAAAATTTGGAACTATAAGTACAACCATCAGTCTGGACATTATGCACTACAAAATATTGGTCTTGTGGGTCATTTTTCCCTCATAACACTTCTCATCACCTTAACAGCGCCAGTCTTGTCAGCTAAGGATGCCACCAGTGGTTTTAAGAGTGTTCCTGCCAATTTGATCCACTCTACAACTGACTGGCGATTCAACTACAGTCCATGGTGCCTATTTCAGAGTTTCGCCTGCCATTCCAAACAATCCCCTCAAGCAGTCCAGTATTTTACAGACCACTCCAGTGTCCCAGTATCCCGTCATACTCATCAAAGGGTCCACACAAACATTTCACACATTACAGCTGTTATCTTGGAGTGTATTCTGTGTGGGCATGAAGTACAAAAGTAACTTCAATTCACTTACAACTTGGTTTTTTTTTTTATGGCACTTTGAACAATCCAGAAATCTTGATTTAGGTGCCAAATGAGCAAATCTGAGGCAAGGGAATACACCCATTCTCATCCTCGGACACAGAATAGAGGGATTAGAAATCATTACGCCGTCTTTTCTATACCAATAAATATTAAACATTGTGTAGTCTGGCCATTCATTGTACTAAGTTATATTTGTTCAGTTGCACAAATTATTGTATTGTACTTTTTATACACACCATCAAGCCAATCCCTTTGCTTATTACCCCCTGTAACAACCCACTCTGTTTTGAAGCGTTCAGATTTTGGAACATGGTTACAAGGATTTATGCTCATTCAGCCACAAGAGCATTAGTGAGCTTGAGCACTGATGTCAAGTGAGAAGGCATTAATTCCAAAGGGGTTCAACAGGGGTGAGGTCAGAACTCTGCAGGATGCAGCAAACCTTACCTTCAAGGATATTTCTTTGTGGGCAGGGGCATTAAAATGCTTAAATCCAGTAGAAATACTGAAACTGAACTAAAATGCTACAGTATACAATGATTGTCTATACAATTGTGAGCTGATATAGGCTGGGAAAGTATAGCAAATGGGTGTTCTCAGGTATGCGTAAACATTTAGCCATAGAATATATTGCGAGGCACTAACGTTTATTCGTTTAGGCTTAGTTTAAAACCTATTAAATAAACAGCATGTTTTTTTGTACTGTAAATAACTTAGCAGGTGCACTGTCTGTCAGTGCTTCTTAGAGTGTTGCAGTGTTTCCTTATGATGTGCATAGCAGTCATAGCAGTTAATACCTTCAGATTTAAAAGTAAAGACCTCTGGGAGCCCAAATGGCCCAAACAAGACAGCACTTGAGGAGTCCACCTATGTGTGTGTGTGTGTGTGTGTGTGTGTGTGTGTGTGTGTGTGTGTGT
>JAAIIK010000059.1:1359164-1375958 GCA_014706435.1 Silurus glanis | reverse complement strand
GCCAAAAGTATTGACCTTTTATATGTGGTTCTTTTCCAAACTGTTACCACAAAGCTGGAGGCACTCAATTGTACAGGACGTCTTTAGATGCACTATAATAAAATTTTGAATTTACTTGAACTTGGAAACCCAAACCTGTTCCAGCATGGTGATGCCCCTGTGCACAAACTGAGCTCCTTAAAGATCTGGTTTACATGCTTTGGAGAGGAAGATCTTGAGTGGCCTGCACCCCAGGCCTCCTCACCTACATCAGTACCTGCCTTTCGTAACACCCTTGTGGCTGATGAAGACAAATATCCATAAGCCACACACCAAAAACTAGTGGAACATCTTCCCAGAAGAGTGGAGGGAATTATAAGAGCAAATTGGGACTAAATGTGGAATGCAATGCTCAAAAATCATATATCATACTTATGACCAGGTGACCCAATACTTTTGGCAATATAGTGTATATACACATACACTATAAAATATATACACAATAATTAGACAAAGGGAAAGGTATGGATATGACAGTGATTATTGACAGTAATCTAAATTTAAAGTGTATCAGTGTGATTGTCACTAAAGTGTGAAAGGTGGTTCATCTGAAGGTGGCAGCTCAGTGGAGGTGGACTTTTGATGGAAATGTCATGGGTTCAAATCCCTGCACCACTAAACTGCCATTTCTGGGCCCTTGAGAATGGCCCTTAACCCTCACTTGCTCAGCTGTATAACTGACATATCTGAAGGTTGCTCTGGTAAAACGGCTAATGAATATTGTGTGGCATCAAAGATTAGACGCCAAAAAAATTGCCAGAAAAATCGCTCATAAAAGAAAAAACAACCTTAATTAAGGAATATGTGATCATAATATGACTGCAAAATGTTCATGATGAAAAATTAATTGGTGAAATAATAAGAACAGCAAATAATATTTCATTCATATTTAGGGAACAAGATGTATTTGATAATTGTGGCACAGCAGTAGCCTTGCTGCCTCAGGGTAATGTCTGCTCCTGATTTACTCACAACCAAAATAATGTGTGTTATAAATTAATTTTCTTTAGGTTTTTTTTTTTTTGTTTGTTTTTTTTGCACAATAAGTGTCGTCTTACTGCTTAAGAAAAAAAACTTATTTGCCAGAAAGTTACTGTATTGCCAAGCAAATCTTTCTAATGCTGTATTATGAATTGTACTGTCTCGAAAAGGTGCTTGTGATATTCAACACTACAAGTTCAATTATTATAATTTCAGGAGTCGCATAAAGCATGTAATGAAGATATTAAAAATTAAATAATCAGCCAAGAAAGAAAGCCGCATAATGATAAGGCCTGATCACACAATTTTTCTAGGAACTGATTTCTGGCATCCCACATGGTTAGGCAAACCAAATCAAGAGAAAATATTAGGAATAAACTTCGAAATTATAAACCTCGAAGCCATTTGCACACTTGCTCATGCACACAAAAATTCTGTGAATGAAGTAGTAAATTAAGCAATCATATAGTGTCGTTACAGCGCGTTAGATTTGTGTGAAATCAGGTTAAAAAAATTAGGTCAAGATTTTGCTCATGGGAAAAATGGCAGACAAAATCATCAGCAAATATTCACCCACCTCAAGGTTTGACATTCTGAATGACTTTTTCGGCTCATTGTAGATGTAAAGAGATGTCCTGCAGCTCTCCTGATAGCTTAACCAAGTGGCCATTTTCCACATGACTTGTTTCAGAGCACTGAACTGCTGCTCACTGGATGTTTTTTGTTTTATGCACCATTCAGTTTAACCTTATAGACTGTTGTTTGGGAAATTTCTCAGTCACTGAGATCACATTTTCCCAATTTTTGTGTTTGCTGTTGTGAGGTGGCTGTAGTGCACTTTTCACCCTCCTGTCTTGTGATTTGCGGTTTTCCTCGTGTGCCTTGAGTGTTTACAGCTGTTTTGGATTGACCCTTTGATTAGTTTGTGTTTACCTACCTTTTTGTGTCTGTGTATACTTATGTGAAGTAACTTGCCCTGGTTTTGATTTTGTTTCGGTTTCTCATTTCTCATTCTTGCCTCATCCTCGTATTGTTTGCCCATCACTTATTGCCCATAGCTGTTTCACATGTCAACGTTTGCCTGCTGTTTTGGATGTTGATGCTTATTATTTCATAAAACATTCTTACTACGCACTTGCATCTGCCTCCACAATCGTATATTCCATGCACTACATGACAGCTGATCATTAGCTCCTGAACTACACTATATTGCTTAAAGCTTGTGGACACCTGGTCATAACTATAGCATGTGCTTTTCCAGCCTCGCATTCCACATTTAGTCAAAGTTTGCTCTTATAATTGCTTCCACTCTTCTGGGAAGATGTTCCACTAGATTTTGGAGTGTGCTAGAAGAGATTTGTGTTCAGCCAAAAGGATGTTAGTAAAGTCAGGTACTGATGTAGGTGATTTGAGGAGGACTGGGGTGCAGTCAGTCTTCCAATTCATCCCAAAGGTGTTCAGTAGGATTGAGATCAGAGCTCTATAGCAGGCAAGATCTTCCTCTCCAAACCATGTAAACCATATCATCACGGAGCTCGCTTTGTGCGCTTCGCCATGCTGGAACAGGTTTGGGATTCCAAGTTCAAGTAAGCTGTGTGGTAACAGTTTAGAGAAGAACCACATATGGCAGGCAATATCATGCATCCCAATACTTTTGTCCATATAGTATACTAGCTGAAAGTACCCGTGCTTTGCTACAGAAGCCAGAACGCTAAGCAATATGGCAATAAGCAGTAAGCACTGAGCAGGACTGGATGATCAGAGATCAGAACGTAACGTTAACAAATAACGTACTACCCCTTTGTAGTACCGATACAGGGCAAAGTACTGTGAAAATAATTTTTATCATGCATCTAACATGTAATAAGAAACAATGTACTAAGTTTCATTAGGATCCGTAATGTTATTTCGAAGAATTTACAATGCGTGAGAAATCGCGTTTTTCGCGAGTTAGCCGCGATCCAGGGCGAATTTTTCAAAACCCTTTCTTAGTGAGCACCTAAGACCCAAGAGGAAGGTATGTTCCAAATTTCATTGCAATCCGTTCAGTGGTTTTTGAGATTTCGTGATGAGTGAGTGAGTCAGTCAGTGGTATTTGAGCTTTATATATATAGATAAATAATCTTCATGATTTTATGCATGAATCAGCAGGTGCTGGATTGTTCCTATTAAAGAGGCCTAGTAAATGATGTCTCTATTAAGTAAAGTAATAACAAAAACACCTAAGGTTGCCTTCTAAGGCAGCCGAATTAGGAGTCCATCAACTTTGGGGATCTCATTAAAACGCTCAGAAAGACTAAAAGTATCCATCTAAAAGATTCGTTTTTTTTCTAGATCTTTTGTAATTACCCAAGTGAAGCTGATTCATCTTTGTATCATTAGCCTGATCGTTTGTGCCTTGCATCTAATTTCCTCATTTCTTCTTAATGCTCTAAACTGTTTTTATTATGTCAGCACAGCTGTCATAATATGCACCGTAACTCTTAAGCCAGAAAAAAGCTAAACCTATTGCACCTGTTATTCAGAACAATATAGTATAACATGCGTATGAATATTGCATTAACGTTAACATCCCTGTCCCATTTCTAATCACTTTTTATATATATATTGCTTTGGTAATAGAAACTTTCCTATATTATTCGATGTGAGCTCTTAGAGGACAGGCGGACTTGAAAGCAACAGCACGTTAGCGATAAGAGGATGATCTGTTGGAGCACTGGAGCGCTTTTATTTCCTGACATTTAGCATGTGGAGGAGGTGAGACGCTGCTCCTCTCCCGCTGAGCTCCAACTGTCTGCTGCTAAATGTGGGAATGACAAGGAGCAATCAGGATCAGCCAGCGCCATTTTACTAATCGCGCTCACACTTCCCGAACGCCGCTCGCACCCATCATCGCATGTGAGACACTCGTTACACATGCATGGCTAACATTCGCGGGCAAAAAAAAAAGAAAAAAAAAAAGTTGCTATGTATTACCACTGAAATAACTCTTTCAGCTCGCAAATATTTCTGCGGCTGGTTTACCCTTCACGAAAGGAGCATTTCGATCTCAAGTTCACGTTAAAACAAGCACGACTGATCAACCTGCGACACTTTCACGTCTCGCTCCACCTTGTCATCGCTAACACCCTTGTATCACACTCAAGGAACTCTTTACACAACTCATTTGTGCGAGGATGAACACGTGCCAAAGCATGTTCACCTAAGTTTTTTTGGGGGGAAAAAAAAAAGTTGTTAAAATATTCCAATTCTCACAAAAGGTGCATTTTTCATTTCAAGGAATAGAAAAGAGAAGAATGAAAAGCCTAGTCAGTGCTAACTGATGGCTTCTTTGTACTGTGGTAATATCGACCTCTTAAAAGGCAGGTTTGAAAAGATTTTTGTCTGAATGGCTTTTTAAAAAAAGACAAACTAATAAAATTGGAATGCTTCTGGATGTTACTGTATATTTATTTTCTCACATAAATGCCAGACCGCCCTCATGTACTTAGCCATCACAAACAGCTAGTCAGATAGTTAAAGGCTAGGGTACAAGCCTACATTTCTTAAAGTGGGATTTCGGACATCTTAAATTTGCCTTTTTTTTACAGGCTGAAAAATACTATATGTAGCCGAATTTTGTTTAGCAAGAATTAAATCAGCTAGCGAAGTGTTTAGATAGCTCACTTGCTTAGAAGACAGGAGCTAAATTTGGAGCTGTATTAAAAAAATATATAATAAATATCAAAAATATGCTGTGTATATAGTTAAAAAAAACACTACAATGCAAAATATTTATGAATATTGCATATTTATCCAGTATTTTTATAAATACTGCATAAAAAAAAAAAAAGGCAAGAACGAGTTTGATGAATTAATGTCAATTTTGCTTCATATTACAAATCAAGTCAGTGAGCCAATTTAATGACAATCTAAGCTTATATGCAATGTTTAATCCTTGTTTTAAACAATTTATAGAAATCCTTTATTGTACGGTATATGGGAAAAATACTGACCTGCACAACAATCTAGCAGGAGGCCTACATTACCATGCCATGCATTAGTAGCTAATTCATTTTCCATGCTTAATTGCTGCATTATCTATAAGGATTATATTTGAGTATCTCTCATTTTAACAAACACTCAATTGAATTATATTTCTACCGTTTATTTCTTTTAACTATAGGCATAGACGCTTTAAAGTAAAATAGGACTATGACATTTTCAAAGATTTACTTCTTCAAACTGTGATAACCTAATACACTGTTAGCCTATATGAAGCTACGTCATGAGTAATGAGAATACTTTTTCCCCCTCTTGTCCTCCTACACCTGCAACCACTCAGAAATAACTTTTCATAATATTTCCTGGGTTTTAGTGGAGAGTCTGCATTTTGATCCTGCACGACAGAGGACGAGCACCCTGCTGACACCCTGTCAGGCTCGTGATGAATGAATGCAATATGGCACCAGTCACCCTACCGAGTCACTCAATAAGAGAAGACAGGAGGGAGAGGAATGATCCGGTGTTGAAGAAAGAGTTTTTTGTTGAAAATGTTGAACATTAAACAGTAACGAGATACTGGTTATCAGCATCAGCTCACCACGTGGATCGTTGTGATCCATGCTCCCGAGGTGCAGCGCAATCCACGATGATACACCTCTCCTGTCTCAACCACAGTAATCATGCACTTACGCCACACAAAACATGATTAGAGAATCTCACCAACTTACCCACCCCACACACGCCCACGTCCTGGTTTCTCTTTTCTGAAATGCTCCACTGATTGTAAAGGAAAGAAAAGGGCCTAGTGCTTCCATTAGAAAGCTCCCGCCTGCATTACAACGGGCTGCCCAGCTCCCTGTCTGCTTGTTTCTGACCCGAGCCAGGCCGAAGCTCATTCAAGTTCAATTTGGAAAAAAAAATGGCCAGAACCCCCTCATGTTTCCAGCCATCTCAAACAGCTAGATAAAGGCTAGCAAACTAGCTTACATTGCTCACAGTGGGATTTCTGAATTATGAATGTCTGGTCTATTGAATTTTTTTTATTATTATTATTATTTAATACTAGTCAAACTTCTCAAAACATACAATATTCGTCAGAATTATGTTTAAATCAGCTAGCTTAGTGACTAACCAGCTGACCAGCTTAGCACAAAGCTGTATTTAATGGTGCCAAGACACAATAAGTTTAAATAGTGGCAAAAACATTGAAATTCTCTGACTGTAAATAAAAAGAAATGGATCCTTCTCTCACTTGAGAAGGGTCCTGCCTGCATTACAAGGGGCTGCCCAGCTCCCTGCCTGCTCATTACAGACCTGAGCCAGCAGCCTTCAGAGCATCATGACTGATTACCGTCTGTTGCCAGAGGGACCCTGCAAGGATGCCTTATCGCCAGGGGGGAAAAAATCCTGAGACCGAATCACTGCAGCAACCTGACACTGAAGGTCCACATCACCCTGGTTACCTGACACAGACGGCCCTCTTCGCGGTGGTTACATGACAATCCCCATGATGTTTGGGACAATGAAACATTAGGGACGTGTGACAAAAATGCATTCGCTGCTCTCTGGGACCAAGTCGAGCGTTTTTCTTTCTGCCCTTGTCTCTCTATTTTGCCTCTCTGTGTGTCTCTCTTTTTGAGCTCAGGGACTTTGAGAGATGAGTAAGAGCTCTATGTCTGCTTTATCAGAACTGCTCATGGGGCATTTATGACTGTCAGCAAGCTGACAAGCAAACTAGCGAAGACAAATGGGGTCCCCAACTCGGTGGACTACGTTCATACGATTTGCTATTTTACGCTTAAATTTCGTTTAAATCGCTCCAACACTAGGACATCGATCAACACTTTTCTTTGACATATCAAACTGTCGCTTACTTCCTGGTTCAATCAGAGCTGTCTTTACCTTTTTGTTACCCTTCGTGAACATATGACAGCCAAATTCATTTGCGGCACGCCACAAGAGGATTTTCCTCGCCGTCAACACTGGCCCTTTTCTACTGTGATGGACATAAACCTTGGGCGTCAGCAAATTCCAAGAGCAAGTTTAGAGAAAGAGTCAATTAAGTTCAAGGTGAAAGAGACGTGTGTCATAGTCTTAACAGGCTGCCATGCCAAGCTCCTCTATCAATCCAAGCCTCGTTGGAAGGCCAGGAAAGTGGCGAGGGATATAGTGTTATTGGCCAGGAGGAGAGACGGGGATTTTGTGATGGAGATTATTGGTTGGCGATTTGAGCTGCTTCAGAGATCATTGGCCGTATGTGTCCGATGATGGATTGAATTCAGATACACCTTCCTCTTGTGTGCGTAGCGTCTGCTGTAGGCAGATCCATCAGTCCCGCTGACTGCTCCGATCCTGCGGGACACGGCGCTCACTTTCCTGTTAATTCCAACTTCGCACTATCGATTGGGGGAAAATCAATTGAGCCTAAGTCACTAAGCCAAGAGGGATACAGAGGAAAAATGCTGCAGGCGGAGAAGCATCTCAGATTAAATGTCAGTAATGAAGTGGGTAAAGTAAGAAAAGAGAAAAGAAGAAAGAAAGAAAGAAAGAAAGAAAGAAAGAAAGAAAGAAAGAAAGAAAGAAAGAAAGAGTCAAACCTACCTTTTAAAATGCAAAGGCAAGATCTGAGGCAGGGCTTTCATTCATAGTTTTTTTTTGCAGTCATTCATTTTTAGCACTTGGCATCTCTTATCAAAGTTCTAACTGCTATGTGCAATTTTTGGGTCAATAGGTTTCATACACAAGGAATGAATTCCATATTTATAGTTCATAGAACAACATTCAAGCACAAACTTTAACCATTTGCACTTCAAGTGGATATTAAGAACAGTTTCTGAGAGTGGACACAATACCATAGTTGAAGAACGCCGCCGAATATTGCTGAGTGATATCACAGCGCCGCAGTGTTTTATTTATGAGGATGCACTTTGTTTAAGTGGCTAAATGATGAAATAAGAGAATCAAAATGGGCTGGAATCTTTAGCACGCCAAAGATAAGGCGCTCTTGGGAGCAGTAGAGCTGACCTCAACACTCTTCTTGCTGTAACTGGAGAGCACGGTGTGCTGTGAGACTTTTCTCTTTACATGGTAGTTACTCGATTCATCTGAAACCTTGGAATGAAGAGTGCTGAGGACATGTAATAGCGTGTTGCTATTATTTGAATCGACCAGTCTTCGCTCAACTCTTTCCAAAGTGCTGAAAATATACTAGACAGTAAAACAGTATAAAAATGGAAGCGATTGAAAAGATTTCATGCTGAGTATCAAAGAACAATGAATAAAGAGTTATTTTAGCTGTTGACACATTACATTTTAGCAGAAAATATGACCTGGAGTGTACCAGATGGTATTATAAACCTGGTGACATTTACCTTTAGATATCCTCAACGTCACAAGGTGTGTTTAGCACTGTGGATGTGTGAGTGCGCAGCGCTGTGACATTTAAATTTCCAAGCTCCAGCACCAAACACAGTGTAGTGGCGACTGAAGTCCAATTAGCGGCAAAAAAAAAAAAAAAAAGGTTTTCCTAGCAACGTTGGCGTGTGTGTATGCAGGGCAATTAGCATTCTGTTGCAGGTGCGCTTCTGCATTACATATTCATGCCTGAACCCGCTTTCCAAATGGGGCATAAATTAACTTCACTAAGGCCCTGGAAAAAATCATTTTGCTCTCTCCGAACCCTGGCTAAAACATAAATAAAGCTGTAGCTTAGATGATCAAAGTGCCAGGATGGCTCTGAAGCAAGACGGTAACTATGCCGCAGCTGGACTGTGCCTGTAGTGCGGGCAGCTTAGCCGGAACTCTATAAGCCAATTCAATTTCTGTCAGTAAATGCTCTAATTTAGATCAACTATCCGTAATAAACTCCGAAATTGGCACGGGTGCAGCCTCGCCAACTCTTATCTGTCCATTATGTGGAGTTGAACTGGCATGGCCACCTACGGGCGTGCCAAATTTTCATTCCTGCGCATTTCTTTGTGAGTACAAGGCTGCTAAATGTCACTGGAAGTAATGCAGGCATGGGTCACTACAACTGCTTTATTAGGTGGCTTGTAATCGTGGGGCTTGGCTGGGTGTGAGCAACTCTTCAGGCTGGAGAGTGAAGAACTATGTTAAATGAACTGTTGGCTAAGGCATCGCTGTTTTTCCGCAGTATCAATGAAGCATTGTGTCCCAGATCTCTCCCACACACAAACACACACACACAGACACACACACACAGACACACACACACACACACACACACACACACACACACAGTTTATAATGCGTGCACACACAAGAGTTCTCCTTTTACAGTTCTGCTATTGGAATGACAGTAAAAATCCAAAATTATTCATAGACTCGAGTTAGAGATTGAATATTAAGAGATCATGTCAATTAGGCACAGAGATTGTGTACTGAAATTTGTGCTGAGAAGCTGATTATGTGGCGGCTCGTTCGGATTACTGAAAAGAAACGGTGTAGTGGGGACTTTGGGGATAGCCAGGATATGTTCTTGACTGCGGATCTTGAGTGGGGTGAGTGAGCTTTGGAAATGTGTCTAGTTAAAGCAAGCACTCGATTTTAGGAGTAAAAATACAAATCGTTTTGCACCGATGAATTCCTCATTGCTGATACCGCCACAAAGCACAGCGTGATTTATTTATTTGATGATTTATTCCATGTCATTGGTTAGACATTTAAACTTGCCAATCCTTTTTCCTTTCACGCGAATATTTCCCATAGTGAGCACCATGAACACATTTGTTTTGATTTCTGTTCTAATCATGTCTCCATGCCTGTTCTGTTTCAATTTGTTACTTGGTTGTGATCACCTGTTTCATGTTAAGCCCAATGATTAGTATGTTTGCATTAATCTTTCAAAAATGCACTACACTAGCTAAATATCTGCAATAAATATTCTGTTCTGCACCTGTCCTTTGTTTCTGACTTTACTCACTACTTGTTACAGTTCCAGATTCTTGATTGCATTTATATCGCCAAAAAAAAAAAAAATAGATTAATTGCCGGGTGTGCTGGACTTAACGCAAATCCTTGCCAGAATGAAAAATATTGCACAAGCGAAAAGCAATGTTTCGCCAAACTAGAACTACTATTATACAGTGTGCATACGTCCGCATTTAGACGCTAATTCTCTACTAACTTATTCTCAACCTCCTTCTGGCTCGGTTAAAGTCTTGCTATTGTGTTTCTCACCTGTCATTTATCCCACAAGTCATACTGTTTAGCAATCCACGAGTCAGGGTGTGACAAGCTAAGATAAATGGCATTTCGCCCAGTCAGTGACAGTGCAACTCTGGGGAGGACGAGGCCCCCGCTGTGCTGTATTTCCTGCAGGTCAGCCCATTGAAGAGTGAATTAAAACATGTGCAAACACTTCACTTGGACTCAACGTTTGTAGTAAAAAAATTAAAACAACAGACTCATCAAGCTCACAGACCTGCGCATGCATTTCTAAGCAAAGAGAGAGAAAATGTTTGAGTTGACTCATCTGACAAGTACCGTGCCTTTATTTCACGCAGATAAATTCTGCAATTCGCTTTAGTAATAGTAACGGAAATATTGCTGTTTGAGTTCAATAAGAAAGAAAACATTGACCCTGCTTATTGACCCTTAACATTGCGCTTATTGTTGCTATGCTTGTGATTGTATGCAGTGGCAGCGCATAAGTGGTTTGACCCCGAGGGCTACGCTAACGATGTGGGAAGACAGAGGAAACGTGGGGCACATTAGGGAGAGTGTGAGTATTTCTTCGATTGAACACATGGGTCTGAGAAGTGGATCTGCTGACTGTGTGTGTGCGTGCGTGTGTTTTTTACCATGGTGTCTTCGTTTTGGCAAACTGCTTGTACATCATGCCCTCTTGAGCTCTTATTGGAATTGGAAGCATAAATTACAGTTGTTGTGAGTTAAACCTATCCTGTCTATTTACCAGGCGCAGGGAGAGCTTGAAGACGCTGTTTCCAGGCAATTGTTAACACAAAAACAAGCCCCTTCATCTTATCGAAGCGTCTTCATCAGACTAATCAATAACCTTTGTATCATTCTGACAAGTTTGTGCCCATTCTTACCAATTTCTCACTACATTCTTGGAATGAAATGATTGAATTCTACAGTTCCTTGATATTGGGGTGGCTCTAAGATAGATTATCTTTAAATATGTTTTGTTCATTATTATTATTAATTAATTATTAATAAATATTAATTATTAAATCCTTCACTGTGCATTACATACCATATTCACATTAATACTAAAGGTACAAAATAACATTATGCTTGCAGTATAATGCTGTAGCTATATCCTTATAGAAGCAAAAACAAA
Source organism: Silurus glanis (assembly GCA_014706435.1). Classification (NCBI taxonomy): domain Eukaryota; kingdom Metazoa; phylum Chordata; class Actinopteri; order Siluriformes; family Siluridae; genus Silurus; species Silurus glanis. The sequence goes on along the minus strand of JAAIIK010000059.1, from coordinate 1,364,629 downwards.
AAAAAACGGATCTCAAAGCAGCCCAGATGGGCACTGTTCCACCCAGAAGCACCTTCTGGATGGTGGGAAGAGTCCCAGATCGGATCATGCCTGAGCCTGCAGATATAGCCAGATGGCTAAAACGTCTGAACCCAGTGGTTCCTAATCCCAGTCTAGCTGGATGCTATTTCTCTGCCATCTAATACACTACACTTAATCTAGTCTTCCTGATTCAACTTGTCAGGTGTTAGTTAATATCAGTACAAACAAAAGGCTAGGATCAATCCGGGAACTTTTCTGGCCACAAGCTTTAGTGCTGATTTTCATTAAGAATAAATACAAAATATTTTAACACAGAATTCTGCTTTCATTTAACAATTAGCGATAAGTAAAAAGTATAATCTGTGGTTGTTGTGTCACCATGCTCTCTATCAAAGCTTTCAAAAAAATCTTTAAAAACCTAAGCCTACAAAGAATAAAGATTGGGAAATAGCTACCTAAACACAGTCTATTGTGCAAAAAATGAATAGAAAAGAAAGCAAAAAGCTTGGCCCAGAGCAGCCCATATGGGCACCTTCAGATCTTCCAAACCCTTCCAATATCACTGAAAGTCGAAGAAATGAAAGGCTGACTCATTGTTTGCCTAGCTGTGGCTGGAGCATGCCCAGTAGGCCTGAGCTGAAGCCCAGGCATCTCCATGATATCAGCCGTCTGCCTTTTGCACTAACACCCCCCAGCTGAGGGGTAAATCCCCATTTGGCAGTGCGGCGTTGGGCCGAACCGCACAACTTGGCGTAATTGGGGGCGGACGGGTGATGAGAGAGCGGAGCTGGAATTGATTCACTTAATCCTCTTCATTATGGAGCGCCAGCGCCGGAGTTCACACCTCACACAAAAGCAGGGTTAGAAAGGAAGCCTTTCTTTTCATCCGGGAGCTAGCACACCATGGCATTTTCTGCATTACTGTGCCATATCCCTCCATCCTACCCCCTCTTCAACAACAGAGAGAAAAGATGACAGCATGACTCAACCAAGAGAAATATTTCAAGGACCTCCTGGTGCTTTGGCTTTTTTTGGCTTTGGCTGAACCTCTTATAGGCTCAACTGTCTTTCTAACTTCTTTTGTTAAGTAAGGAAGCATAGTGCCTAAAGCATTCAACAGGAAACCAAAACAAAACCTTGCTTCCGACAAAAAAAATGAAATAAATCAAAAATGGCTTTCTGACCTACAGAGTAGCAGAAAACAATGCTACTTTAGCCTTGGCTCAACTGCCCACATTAACAGCTCCGCTCTATGAAAAAAGTAAGCCTTGATGCCAACATAAACAGCGCTCTCAGCTCATCCTATTTGTCCTAGGGGTAATTATCAAAACTTTCCTGGATTGTTTGGTTTCTTAATCTTTTTGTTGTATACTTAAAAAGTGATCCAGACTTGACCTGGGAAAACAAAGCTCAGCCAAAAAGCTATTTAAGCCAGAGAGTTTGCTTGTGGAAGTTTATGTGTGTTTGCCAAGCGTCAATCTAAAATTCATCTCCACTCGAGACTACTGTCTCAGACAAGATGCAGCTGCTCCCACTATAGGCTCTACTCCTTCGCCAAGCCGGCCCTAATGCATTAAAGAAATGCGATGCAGTGATTTAGTTCCAGGCAAAATAGATGCTTGACTTGTCACTCTGGGTCGGAAAAACGCTCACACACAAGCACGTTCTCTATATTTCCTGTCACATACAAGCCCTTGAGGGCTCACTGATGTCACCTTACTGATCGAACCGATTCCTGGCCGAGAGACAGAGGCAGATACAGAATGAGATGGATTGTTGTGCAGGCTCATGCAGATGGTATATATCAGAACTGATGCTGTGTACTCCAGCAGGCTCAAGCAAAGAATGCTGATAGAATCTTTTTTTTTTTTTATTCATGTCTGAGAAGCTAGGAGTCAACTTGTGACCAATGAATCCTTTACAAATCCAAGTTGGCACAAACACATAAAATAGACATGTTAGCAGCTAAAAACGTGTACAAAAAAAAAAGAACGGAAATGTCTGGGTGCAAACATACACACGCAACCAATTTGTTGTACCAGGTGCTGTAGGCGCCTCTTTCCTTTGTAATCGGTTTGCTGGGCAAGCAATTCATTTTGTTAATTAAACAGAATGTATGTGGATGGCGAAGCTAGAAAATGGCTATATCGAATGCCAGAGCAGCTGACACCATTTGCAATCAAACCAAATTACCTGTTAAAACTCATAAACAAAGCTATTTTCGGACAAAAAAAGTCTTCATAGATCTCTGGTATTTTTAATTTCTTAGCAACTTAGCAATACATGTTAAACCAAACTAGCTTGATAACTGACTTGCAATCTTCTGTGTCTGATCCTGTTCAGAAGCTCACAATGATATGGAGTTATATTCGTCTTTTTGTTCACCTTCGCCACGATCCTCGCTGTGGCTAATTATAGCCTTGCACTAATTTGACTTAATGGATGATCCTGAACAGCTTAATTGAACAGTGTTGCGTCGTTGTGGGTGGGCACACAAGATTGGTGAGCTTTACAATTAAATGTCACTTCACCGCTTCTAATCACAAGATTTGTTCTTCCAACCAGGTGTTCGCTTATATCGGCACGTGGCGAGTACGTGAGGCAAGCGAGTTCAATTACCTCCTGAAAGGAGATGTTTATTCTGGGAAGTTGGCCTTCACTTGCTCTCCTCCTCAAAACTGTATCTGACGGAGATATGCTGCATGACAATAGCTGTATGTCTCTCGCTAACAACCTTATTTGCTCCAGCTGGGAGGCAGGACTTTTTTAATTTGAAATGGATTTAAGAACAAGGGTCATGCTGTGGGACGGCAAACTGGGGGAAAAAAAATGCATGGTCCCATTGTTTTAGGTGGCTCGTTTAAAAAAAAGGAAGCTAAAATCCATGCAAAAGCAGATTTCTTTCTAATTTTATTTTGTTTTATTTCACCACCAGACAGGATTTGTAAGGAAGATGGTTCACTGCTTGTTCTGGATAACTGAAGTCTTGTTATGTGGCCATGCAACATAGTTTTTTCCTTATAATTGCACTCTGGAATTGTGCACAGGAAAACCACATTTGAGTTCCTGTGTATCTGTGTATCTTTGTCTTCAAAAAGTTTTATCTTTATACCAAAGCCTGCCATGGCCTTGAGCTGATTAACTTTATATACAGTATTACCTGACCTCGGCCCTGAATTCACCCTACGCGTATGTTCCTCGTAGAACCAGAGGAGCTGACCCAAGATCAGGTTTACTTCTGAAAGTGGGAGAGCAGATGACTGCATTTCTGTCTCATTACAACATATAGAGAACAACTGCTTTATTAAATCAAGTTTCTCAGGAGAAACACTGACCGATTTCTCCACCCCCCAAGGCAAACGCTCTGTTATTTTGAGAATCCGCCTCATGCTGAATTAGTAAAATAACACAAGAGCACTTTTTTCACTCTTGGCTCTGAGACACACTAAAGTTCTCTAGAGTAAAGCTTTTTTTTACACTCTACCGTTTTTTTTTTTATTCCTGCTTGATTTTGCTGTTCCGGACAGAAATTGCATGTTGTAAAAAAGTTAAAATTGGCGGTCTTAGAAGATTTAGTGCCACGATGAAGAAAAAGAGCCAATGACAAAACGCTGATAGTGTCAGAATTTTTTTCCCTAAAATCTCAGCACTTATTCTCATTTAAAAACCACCGGAAGGGTGACATAGTATTAAAAATAACTTACAAGACAGCAACAAAAAATTAAGTAATGGTGAAATGTAAATGATACAGCAGGTCTATGGTTAGATGATCTTCATTGTACCATCATGTGACATGGAAAACTTCTTATTTTACCGTGTTTTCATTGTCATCTGTCTGCCAAGTCAAAATCTCAAAGGTCCATTGTAATTGCGCTAAATCCGACAGAGCTAATGGAGAAGACATCTTTTCAGACATCTAATGGCCGTAAAAGATCTACTTGAACGAATGAAGAGGTCTTCGGGGAGCTAAAACCAGGAACAGCATGAAAGCCAATGACATTGTTCCATATGGAAGTAGTCGGAACGGGCTTAACGAATCACAGCGCTCGATGTCTGAGGGCTTTCGAATTAACCTGCGCGGTTATAAATCGGCCTCATTAGGGGAGAAACCAAACACCAGCTATTGTAAGAAGAGCTAAATCACGTAGCAGGAGGGGGGGGGGGGGGGGGGGGGGGGGGGGATGCAAACACACTAAAGACGTGGCAGAACCTTAAAAATTCATCATAAGTACCTCGGGGATCTTGCAACCCTGAGTGCAATGGCAGGCAAAGCAAGAGACGGAATAATTCAGCTGACAACAATACAAAAGAGAACCATCAGCTTATAAATTTGGTAGACTGACAGAAAAATGCAGTGCTTAGAACACCCAAGCACATGGACACACACCTATATGTATGTATATGTACTGCATATATATACTGAGTATTAGTGGGGTGGTTTATGATGAGAGGCGTTCTTGGCAATCCATTGAGCACAATCTGTTCATTGCACTTTAGCCACAGTGTGACACTTCCCGATCTTCAAACATCATCAGTGAAGATAAGCCCCTCCCCAACCCGGTAATCATCGATTAGTGCAGCCCCTCTGATTTAATCCTCGACCAGATGGGGTCAAAAGTCCAGCAGAGGAGATCAATTTTCCTAATGAAAAACTGCAGGGAATCAGGATAAAAAAATAGTATGACATGACTGATTAGGAGGGAAGTCATTGTGAGGTTTATTTAAAGCAGATTCACTTACATAGAGTTATTATGAAGCGTCTAGAATTCCTGCAGCTGTGTAGTCCCGGTGTAACACAATGACACTATCTGTATCTGTTTATGCTCCAAATGTCAGTATCTATATCTTTATTTGAACCAAAAGTAGAGTGGGTCTCTTTTTAAATTAGATATGAACATTGGAATAAAACAGGTAGAAATATATCAGAATTGTCATGAATTCAAGCTCAGACAGTTCCTCAACCTCAGCTAAATCAAAGTTCCCAACTGTTCTCAAACTGACGTTTGCACATGTATTGCTTTGCTTTAGCTATTTTAAACCACCATTAACCTGACCAGGCAGTTACTAAGGATGAATAAATGAACACGATAAATGCATTAAGGTATGTGTTGTCTTTTCTTTTTACTTTCATCTAAGCTTGAGGAGCAATAAAATTGCTACCCTCATCCAAGCACACCTTACTCCTTTGCCCTTTTTCTTCCACTGCTGTTCCAAAAAAGCAGCACACCTCCTTCCCAGGACCCTCCGATAAGGTCTGGGTTAATGGTTTGTTAACTGCTGAGGTAACTGCCGAGGTTCTCTGGTCATTTAGAGAGGCATTAACAGCTAAACACTCAACAGCTATTCACTTGATGCAGAAGGGCCGAGGTCAACTGCTCTCTATGCAATATAAGGGCGCACACACACACACACACACACACACACACACACACACACACACACAC
>JAAIIK010000059.1:1343569-1355107 GCA_014706435.1 Silurus glanis | reverse complement strand
CACACACACACACACACACACACACACACACACACACACACACACACACACACACACACACACACTATTTCCCAGATATGATATGCAATATTAAATAGCAGTTAATTACTGCATAGATCTTCCAGCCAGAAGATGTTGATGTCTGTCACTTTTGTGCACTGGGATTCAGTCCAGTCCTGTTTCCTCTGCACACTTTACTGGTTTTACTGCTCCAGCACATTTAAGTCAGCTCCTTGCTGAATTATTAAGCCTATCAGTCACTTAGGCAGGTGTTTTAAAGCAGGGAAGCATTTATTGTTTCACAGCTTTCAACATGTTCCAGTCTACACATAGTTATTGCCTGAGTGACAGGAACAAATATTAAAAGACGTATTCTATTGTGGTGATGGACAGTTTTTTTTAACCAGTCACATTTTTGCATCAGAAGAGGCTTTTACTTACTGTATAATAGACCAAAAACAAGTTATTTCTTCAGGATAAGAATACGAATCTGTCACACCATGCTGTTCGAATATGAATGAGTGCTGGTGAGTTCTCATTCATTCAATACTCATGTTAGTTCTCACTCTCCAGTGTTCTGTATTGTTTTAAAGACTATAATCACACTCTTGATATCACCCAAATGAGGATGGGTTCCCCTTTTGAGTCTGGTTCCTCATAACATCTAAGGGAGTTTTTCCTTGCCACAGTCGCCATGGCTGCTCATCAGGGATAAATACACATCATTCAACATTCTGTAAAGCTGCTTTGAGACAATGTCTGTTGTGAAAAGCGCTATAGAAATAAAGTTGACTTGACTTGACTTCACTTCACTTCATTTCACTTGACTTGACTTGACTTGACTTCCTAAATCGAATCGGTCAGACGTAAGTGACAAAAGTTCATGTGCTTTCGTAATCGGTTTCGTTGTTTCTATTGTAAGAGCTCATAAAAAAGTATGCTGAAAAGGAAAAGAAATATTAAACGAAACCATTTCAACATCTTCCGTAAAGAGATTTATCAAGGAAAAAGAACAGAGTACCTTTGCTCGTTTCAAATTTGTCTTTTGTTCATTTGTCTTTTGTCTTTTTACCATCAAGGCACCAAGAGACCTGACGAGAAACGACTTGTATAACAATTGAATGTGAAAGAGATTAAAAAAAATCTCTTGTGACCACATCGTTAAACATGTCACTATAAATGAAAACAAAAAACACAAATTTTATTACTACAAATGTGCCATCGTTAATAATTTCCCTATAACAGCACCCCTTATTGTCCCCTATTGGATTTTATTCCAACTTTATCAGGTAAGATGTAAAAATGTGCTGTATATTCAGATTTTTCTTTCCATTACTACATACTGCACCGTTCAGGCCTGGAAGTGTCTAAAGTGTCACGTTTAGTTTGTAAGGGAGAAAAAAAGTAGAAAAAAAAACCCCCGAAATGATTTTGTGCCATCTGCTAGACTTCCTAATCTTGACCAATCATGGAGTAAATGACTATACTATCAGAAAAGGAAAAGGACAAAATGAGAGAGAGGAGCAGCAGGAGCCAGTCAGACAGAACTTTGAAATGGTGCTGTACTGTGACTGCAATATGAATTTTCCATCAGTGCTTCAGCATCACACATGGTTGCAACAAGCTATAATGTATTTCATAAAATCAGCATCTGGGCGAGTTTGTATAAGTGTTGGATAATTTTCTTATCCAGCTGCTTTTGATAGAATTATTAAAAGAAAACAGTAAGCACTTATTTGAAAGCATTATGATGTACGTGGCATGAAATCATTATTTTCCCTCAAGCAGACTGAGATATAGGAGCATTGGCTTTTTTTTTTTTTTTTTTTTTATTTGTTCAATAACTAATTTTGCCTTATAGTTTTTAGTGTGATATTGACAATATTGACTTTTTTTCTAAGCAGGCTGGTTTTATTGACCTATCTTGATTGGAAAAGAATGATCAGATAACATGATTGAGTATATTAGAAAACGCTGAGCTCCTGCACTTTTCCTGCTTTAGAGTCTCTAGAGTTTATACTGATAAAACCTCCAGTGAAGACAGAAATGCCTTGTTGATGAGACAGGACAAGAGGCTTACAGGAAAATCAAATAATCAGTATTTAGAGCCATGGTTAAATGAAAAAAATCTCAGAATGCATAATACCTTAACCCTTGAGGTGGATAGGCTACAACAAAGCACAAGACATCATCATATTTCAATATTGTTGGGGAAGAACGGAAATCCGACTCTACAATGGGATTTTATTGACATTGGGTTGCAAACAACATAGCAGTGGTACAAATTGTTGTTCCTATTGTGGTCTAAAAAATATAATATAAAGTATTTAATATAAAATGTAATGTAGTCATTTTTTTTCTGTCACTGACATATAAAACAATATGATAATATCAGTTTTTTGATTAGAATTGTGGGTATCGTCAGAATTTAAATATTTAATAAACTCTGTATACTTTTATAATACTGAATTATTTGATGTAAAATATGTCAAATATAAAACAAATGTCTTATTTTTCATCTTGTCATTTATTCATTCATATATTCATTCGCTCATTTTAAGTAACTGCAGTCTGAAATTGTTTATTTTTTTGCCATAAATATTAGATTTTTTATTTATTTTTTTGCCTAAATGGTCAATCATGTAATTCCAACCACAACAAATCCGGGGGAGTTTTAAATAAAATCTAAAAAAAAAAAAAAAAAAAAAAAAAAGAACGAAAAAGAAAACGCTAGATTGCTACAGTGGTAAAGTTTAGATTTATACTAAATGACATGGCTTCTCAAATATAGAATAACCTTGCAGGATACGTTCCAGTATTCATAGTCCACAATTTAATTAACGAAGTGCTTGGTATTTCATTATTAAACAAGCAAATACATAAATAAATAAATAAATTAATTAATAATGTAAAACACAGAGAGGCTGCAGGACATGGTCTGAATACCATTAAATACAAGGATCTACTTTTCTTCTATGTCCAAGGACACATTTTAAAATGGACTCATGAATAGCCACCCACGCAAAGAAATGCTTGGCTAGGAAGAAAACTCTTTCCTCGCCGTAGCCGCTAGTCAATCACGCTGATTGATCCGTCACCAGTGAAAGGTATTCTCAGGCTAATTGAGAGGGATTTAACGGAGATGGTGATACTTATGGGTTCAGGTCCGAGCGGTTGGGCTGTCATCTATCCATTAGCGGGTGATTATGTCGATGAAAATTGGCACTTTGACATCATACCTAAAATAATGGCGCTACTTAAGCACTTCTATTCCGTAACTCATTTTCTCATGCCGTCAGCGACGTGTCCGCCAGCACATTCCAGTTGAAAAGTGTCGTTGCAAAGGCGTACAAGCTGTTCCTTCACTTCCAGATTCACCTATTTATCTACAATTTTGATCATATACATAGGCTGCAAAAGGCCTGCACCGCCTCTTAATCTTTTTTTTTCTAGATTTTGTCATGTTACATCACTGTAGGAAGAAAAAAGGGCACATGAGTTTGGCAAAATACTGTAAAGCATGCTCTAGTCAAAATTGCATTTTTTTGGCCTGGCATGTGAAGAATTTCAACAGTGCTCCTCACCGTGGAAGCGCCAACCTCACTATAAAGCATGGTGGCGGTTGCATTAAATCCAGTGTTATCTCTCACTACCTGACTGTAATGACTAATGCATCTGACACTGATGCACTGGCTAGTGAATGGTCTAGCCTTTTATCTGTATGTCTCTCAGACCTAGTGGTCTATACATAAAAATTTTTAAAGGCGTTGCTCTTCCTGACATACTTGGAAGCTGGGATATATTTTATATTTGTGCAGAAAGATCAGCAGACAGGGAAAGAAAAAAAATGTGTCTCAGGGCCAACAGCTTGTTAAAAAGGGCAGTCTTGTGAACCGGCTTGTTCAGTTTCATAGTTTAGACCCGTCATTTATATCCCCTAGAGGCGTGCTGTAAAGGCGGAATAAACACTGTTCCTCCCACATTCAGTGTTAAGTGCGTATACTATGGTGTTACTGAAAGATATAGAACATAAACGGAAGAGTGAAATAGCTGTAACAAGATAATGTATTATAACTGGAGGAAAAATGCTTTCGATGTGTTGGTGCCATTAAAGACTATAGGGAACACTTTGAAATACATTTGAGACTGTTTGAAGAAAAAAATCAACCAAATGTGCAGAAAAACTGCGAGGATGATATTCACATTATGGTTCAATTATAACCAAGAAAAAATGAAAATGGCGAATATGTGACTTTGATAACACTTGATTCGAATGATGATTGGACCGGGTCTTCTCTCATAACACATTTATAATCTGGAGGATTGGTGCCATCCTACTGTCAAAATGTTTAGGGTAATTTTGTTTTATTCTGTTATGTGATTTTATCTTCCCAGGAAAAAGATGAGTCCAAAATAGTCAGTTATCGTTATAGGTCGACTATTAAAGAAGGTAATAATCCGTACATTTTTATTCTAATGTCTTCGCTGACATTGAATTCATAATCCTTTTCTTTCCTGAAGTGTCCGTCTCTCATCGTAGCTTTGGAAAAGTGTACTTACTGCATCTACTTCATAAAAAAACAGAGGAAAAGTGTGCTCTTCATCTAGAATCGTGCTCCATCTGCATTTAAAACTATTATGAAGTGCTTTTCCAGTACATCTTCAGCCCTTATGTCATCTGAATGAATGATCTTCAATCTACAAAGCCAGAAGATAACAAAGTTTCTTTATATTTATAATGCAGGTATAAATAACCAATGTACAACATCTGAGCTGCAGTTGTGGGAAATTAATCAACACTGATTAATAAAAATGGCAAAGAGTCTCTGGTTTCTTAAGGTCTTATAAGTCTTACAATCTTCTGCCATAAATCATTCATCAATCGTTCAACATTTATTTACAAATGCCTTCGGTGCCATTCAAACAATGTGTTACAGGCCATTCCTAGTTTTGTATTTAAATTTGTTTTACTTTATTGACTCAGCGTATATTAAAAGTGACAGTGCTATCTTTTAAATGAGTAGTGCTCTAGGATGACCCACATTTACCACCGCAAATTCTTCAAGTCGTGCAATTACCCTTTGTAAGCAGCGGAGTTAATCCACAATAGCAATAGCTAATTGAGATTCCACCACTACACACACAGCTTAAAAAATGTGCTGAGCACACCGAGAAAGCTAAGAAGTGATATTTCAAAGAGATGCTCTATCGCTCACCGTGACAAAACCCATTGAATTCAGATCTAAAACAGAAACTCTTTTTTTTAACTTGTCGCTTCAAAAGACACTGTTAGAGAAACGACAAACTGGATCCGGCACAGAAAGAGTAGAACATTGTCTCATTCTGTCTTTTCCCCTCTGGTTTCAGTTCCCCAGATATAATAGATCATCCAATTTTTGGCTGATATGATGTCTTCCCCAGAGCAGATCGATATTTCCAGTGTTTCTTTTTTTTTTTTTTTTTTTTTTTGAAGATGGACCTAGATGATCTTGATCATGTCTGGTCTTCTGCAGCTGCCAAACATCCAGGATATTTCTCTCTTGAACAACCTCTGAGAGCTCCTGATGAAACAGAGGTAACGATGTTGAGGAATTGGACAGAAATGAATTCCACGAAAAATAATGACACTTCCTCCCATACTGAGCAGATTATACATATATTCATTCAGGCTTAACTAACTGAAATTTGTTTTTAATAAGTGACCCCATTCAGTTTTCAGATTTTAGGGTCAGTAGTTATTAAAATTGTCAAGGTTGTATCTTAAAGACAAATATAACTTTCAAATGCTGTAAGAAATCCAATAGCATTGATGTATGTGCAGTCAGCAGAGCTTCGGATTTATACAACCAGACAATAAAATATATCTACAGAGAAAAAACTACACTCTCAAAGGGTTCATTGAATAGTTAAAAGATTTTTTCTCAAGAGGCTTTACTATGAAAGAAAAACCTTCAGGTTTACTTAGAGTTAATGATGAGCTAAAGAAACATTATGATAATGACATGTCACTACCTGTGACTGTTTAAAGCTAATAAATATCTGTTTCTGTCTTCAGGACTAAACCTAAAGTGTTTATAGAGTTCTATTTGTTTTTAAATTAAATATGATCTATACTACTTTGGTCTTATAGGGAGAAATGCATGCACTGTTAGCATGGTGTGTAACTTCCGACTCTTATAGTTCCTCAACCTTAGCTATGTGATTCAAGCTCATAACTGGTCCCAACTAGAGACATGTGCAGCATTGTTTTTATATTCCAGGTGCCACAGTTGTTTGTACTTGCCTATGATATATTCGAATACAGTGAGTAAGTTTGGTTTTACAAAATACAAATAAATCAGTAGCTAAATTTAAACAATCACAGCCCTGACCAGAGATGGCAAAAGTACAAACATCCTTTACTCAAGTAGAAGTATACATGTTTTAAAAGACTTTGGTAAAAGTTGAAGCACAACTATACTTTTTCACTTAAGTTAAAGAAGTTTGGCCTTTGACATGTACTTTCTGTAAGTAAAAAATGTCTCTGTTCTCAGTCATGTTTACATCGCTGACTCCCTCTGTCTCATTCACGTTAACCCCATACTTCTTGTTGCCTTCTGTCTTGCTCATTGTTAGCTTCATGGGCTAACTTATGTCTGTGGTGCGTGATAACCAGGAAAGGTATACCAGTGGAAGTTCGAAAAAGCCGTGCAATGACAAGAAATGGGTTAATAGGCTGAAAACTAGCGATGGAAAGAAAAAATATTGATCATGTTATCAAATAGATTAACGAGTAACGAGCCTGGTTTGAAAATGTAAGAAGTAGAAAGTACTACTAAAAATGTAATAAAGTGAAAAAGATAAATAAATAGTGAAGTAAAGTACTAATACCAGAAAAATCTACTTAAGCACAGTAACAAAGTATTTGTACTTCGTTCATTTCCATCTCTGACCCTGACCAGTAGCAGTAGAATGTTCTTATAGAAGTAAAGATACTTTTTACTTATTATTTTGCAGTCCCAATTTATACCACTAGTTTGAAACCAAAGAAAAAAGAAACATTTTAATCCTTCTATTCATATTAGTATTTGTATTTTTTAGGAAGACATCTGTTTTATAATTATTTATTTTTTTATTCATTATATATTCTATTCATAATGTATTTAAATTTTGGTTTTAAACCAATATAATACTATAGAATCTAGCACAGAACCAATATAAATCCTAATCTCATTGCTGTATATCACATGTTTACAGCGTATGAATGGACAGAATATGTGTAGATAATTATGATTTATTGTTTTAATTCTCTCACTATTCAAGTAACTAATATTTATTTGCTAGGCAACAGGTTGATGTTTCATAAATTACACTGTGGAGAAAACATGGTTCATTTGGTTTTCAAATGCAGTACCAAGCACCAAAAGGTCGAAGTAATGATTCACTGTGGGTTCTGTTGCAGAAATAATTCTTTAAACATTAGTTAAAAGATTTATTGCAAAAGGATATGACAGTAAAAGGAAAGTAATTTTTTTTTAGCTGTACTTTTTTTTTTTAGAGAAAACTCAGGAAAATGTTACATCATTTCATTTCTGATGCAAGGTTCAAATTAATTTTGTCAATCTAGCATGTTTGTTTCTCAAGTAACAAATAATTCTCCATGTGTAAAAACAGGGGTCAACAGAAAATTATTAATCCCAGTAAATCACAGCTTTGAATCATAACCAAGTGAGCAAAACTGCTCTCAGGGTGTGAGGGATTGTGTTAATCTCTTTTTCCTATCAATCAACGTGACAGTAACCAATCAAAGGTGTCAGTGAACTCGTGTATTCTCACTTTCCTCTGGGTGTTTTATGTTGCTGTAAAGCAGCAAAGGCAGTCTGAGCAGTATCTCAAAAGGTTTTTGTAAGGAGTCTCCAGTGTCAGTACTTTGTAACAGTCAAAGTTAAAAGGTGTGACTTGATCATGTTTACTTGATCAAAAGTTTTTTTTTTTTTTCGTTCTGAGATTAAAATTTATGTTGGTAAATAAACAGCTATATAAGAGTGATAATTTTTTCCGGTTGTTCCATGACATTAACATGTAATAAACTATAAACCGATTAAAAATACTTGTTCTATTAATTAATTCTATACAATTACAGTTGTTGACAAAAATTGGTGTGGCATAAGCAGAATAAAATGTATTAGGTCTGTTACTGGAACAAAATCGCTTCAGATCATCCAGATCATTGTCACTGATTCTGATTCTGTAACAGTATGCACCATTATGATTTATCCCTACCTTTTTTTACTTTAATCCTGGCTATATATTTTTTTTCCTTTTGCAAGCCCCTAGTAAACACAATATAAAGTGGAAGTGAAATGACCCATAACAGCTAAAAGTATCCGACTCTTTCATAATTTTAAGAATGCCAAAGGTGTTTTACATAAGAGATAACACTTGTGATATAAAATCACAAAAAAATCACCCCAACTTTAAATCTTAATTTTTTTACTTCAATTAAAAAAAAAAGATAAATGCTGATATTGGTTATCTGATATATCCCTTACACTAATTCACATAGACCACAGTTTAGTGCTGCATCCCTGAGTATATAGCATAATGGGCCACATGTTAGATAAGGTAGATATAGAATGAGGTCTAGCCACTTCCACAAAGGAATCATTTGACCTAATGAACAAACTTGTGCTTGCCAGAACTGTGACAAGCACTTACTGAGGTCCATTGGGGCATGATTCATGCTGCCCCATGCTTGGTGATGTAACAGCAGATAAATTGGGCTAGGTTAAACAAGCTGGGCTAGATTAAAAACTCAAAATTATGATTTATAGCAAATTATTGCAATCAAATCTAAGAGAGAATGACTGCAAACAATGTGTCTATGATGTACAGAACTAAAGACATACTTTGAATGTATGGCTTATTGCAAAATGATAAAAGTGGATTAAAGAAATAATAATAACATTCATAAGAAAAGCATGTGCACTATGGGGATTTAGTTTTTTATGCAAATAACAATTTCCCCTTTTCCAAAAGCCATTTTTAGCTAGTTTATATGGGCTTCTTCAAGTTTAATGCTATACTACAGGGACACATCTGAAGCGGCTCAAACATAAGTTCTAGATTTTACAGAGTTTGAATGAGTGTTGGTTACACAACGTCAATTGAGATTGGAGAGTTAATATTGTTTGAGGCTACTTCATTGTTAAAATCTATGCTTATGTCTTGTTTATATGTCTGCTGCCCCAATATAAATGTTCAATGCTTTAAAACTGGGCCTGAAACGTAATAAAAAGTTTCATAAGCTATAGTGATCAGGCCTTTGGATCTTAATGACTCTGTTAAATCCATCAGCTAATACAAATCACTGTATAAGACACACAAATACCACATAGATATTATTCAAAGCTGCGCATGGGCTGGCAATGCACCTCACACTGTATATATTGATCAAAAAAACATCTGGAGTAAACACACACACACACACACACACACACACACACACACACACACACACACACACACACCTAATCCCAGTTGAAGCCTATAATATCTTTTTTTTCTGTTTTCAGGGGAACTGAAGAGCAGATCATTAGAGCCGACTCGGTTGAGGTTTCTCGCTGTCACTCTCCCGCTGCCAGCCTGACATGGAACAGCGGCACCTGAGTGATCGTTCCCACCGTGTGAGACAGTAATAATGGTTATTAGAGCTCTAATATCGTCCGCTTTGTCTCATGCGTTGCCGCTTCGACTTAATGTGGAAACAGAACACAGTAGGATGGAGTCAGACAGTCAGGGTCTGTGAGTCTTGCCTTTCTGTTTTTGCAATTCATTATACATTAAAATATACGATGAAAATACTGTTCTCTCAAGCCATGGCTTGCCTGAAAACTATATACACATATACACTATACACGATTTTGTAAATTGTGAGAGCAAAAATAAAGCATTTCAGCATGACAAAATATGAATAATCCATTAATTTCTCTTTCTCTTATTGTTTGTGTTTTAAAACAGAATAAATACAAAATGGGGTTTGATGAATATATGCTTTGTGCACATGGTGCCATAGACAGCAATACTATCTAATTGCTTTAGGGTCCCTAGTTTTGTTACTGCAGGGGTGTCCAAACATTTCCACTTGACTATCAGGTGTGGCCCTTGATTGTTTGGAATGAAAGCCTGCACCCACACGGGCGCTTTGTAGAAAAGATTGCATACCCCTGTTTTAAGGTGAACCAAACCACTGTGAAAGTGTGTATGCATGGTAACCTGCAATGGACTGGTATCTCATCTGGAATTAATTTTGCAAGGATAAACCTGAGATATACTGCTAATTTGTGTCTTTACAAAATTAATGGATGCATAATTATATGTCAAAATACCCAAGGCATTACAGCATGACTGCCAGCTAGCTATGACTTATATTTGAATAATCTCAGAGATGTGATTGGACGTAAAAAGGGATTTGTGTGTGTGTGTGTGTGTGTGTGTGTGTGTGTGTGTGTGTGTGTGTTTGTGTGTGAGAGACAGAAAAGCTTGAAAGAGAAAAAAACCTTAATAGGCATGGAAGGAGTGCATGGATCCTTATACGTTTAACTTTGAGCTTAACTTTGTCACAAGCACTGACACTAAATCAAATTTGATCGGTAAGGCACATCTGGCCAGAGAAGAAGAGCTTTTAATCCTATAAAACTACATATCATGCTTTAGGAAATCTCCAACGCCCTTCTCAAGGTGCTGCATGATGTGAGGGTGCTGAGGGTATTGGAGCATCCCCTACATTCAGGATGGTGTAAATGCAACTGGCAAATAGGCTAATAATATTCTGTAGTCATTCGGGCTTGACAAAAAGTTCATCTCAACAGCGGACAGAGAAAACTTTAGATTTATTCCAGGATTGTGAAATGATCGTGATCTAGCTTAGGTTCCTTTCTTTTCTTTTGTTTTCTGCTTTCTTTTCTTTTTATCTGATAATCTCTAAAATGAACATACCAACCAAAATGTAGTAATTTACAGTTACTTGCAAAAGTATCCTCCCCCGCCCGATATTTAATTCTACACAATCACGTAACAACAACACATATTAACTAAAACAACAAAAAACAAGAAATTAAATAAACACAGCTTGTGTTTAGTTTTATTAGCATATACTGCGTTGAGGTTAAAAATATTTTGAATGATAGGATCAGTCTAAATGGACTAAATGTGTATTAAAGTAGGTTTTTAAATAATGATTTTTAAAAAATGTATTTTATGTAAAGTTGCCCATTTAATATGTAATTATAAAATATAAAGTATTTAATAAAAAAAAACTATACAATAAATCATACTACAGTATGAAATATATTTTCATTAATACTACAATACAATACTAAAAATGTAACTGCTGCAGTTAACTGCTAACTGCTTGATTGTTTTTATTATTATTGATTTTGAAGTCATTGTTACTACTTTAGTTTGTGTTGTGTTGTTTGTGATTCTTGTTATTATTGTTATTGTTATTGTTATTATTATTATTATTATTATTATTATTATTATTATTATTATTATTAT
>JAAIIK010000059.1:1312402-1328646 GCA_014706435.1 Silurus glanis | reverse complement strand
AGATAGATAGATAGATAGATATATACACACTATCAAAAAAAAGTATATAGATGTATATACTTGAATTAACAGAAGGGATGGATGAATATGTACACTATGACAGAAATACAGATTAAAGTGACAGTGTGATCACCTTCACCACAGATATCGTCACAAAGCCGCTTAACAGAAATTAGTGATATAAAAGCGTAACAATTAACATCCGTAAGAACATTTGGAGGAGAAGCTAGAGCTAGAACAAAGTACATGTGAGATGAAACAGAAAAAATATCCGCGCTAGAACAGATCCAAAAATCATAGAGCAGACAAACATGCAATTATATTTGATTATATACCAGAACACCATGTGATACTGTCTTTATTGTAATTGGTATAATAAAGGCTCATTGTGCTAGAATACCGAACTGTTGAGTACTGCGTGTATCACTTTGTATCATAGCAAGAGCGTAGTTTCCCGAAGTTTCCAGAGCTGCCTTGAAAGTCTGACTTCACCGAGTAAATGAAACTATGTTAGGTATGTTGGGGGAGGCTTGCAGTGCAGGAGATTCGAGCTTATCGACTTGCTGCGTTTTCTTACTCTCTCTCTCTCTCTCTCTCTCTCTCTCTCTCCCTTACTCATTTTTTCCTCTCATTTTCTTCTTTTACGAGTTGTCATCTATAATTTTAGCACCGAGGTCAGAAGGAAGCACAAAATCAGCGTTATTCGACCACGATTCGCCCGTCACTCTAATAAAAGTTAAATGGAGCCTTGAACATTGAACAGCATGAACATTATTCCAAATCATCCCTAAGATTTTTATATGGTTTCGAGTGCCTCGGCGTCAGAGTCGTTTTCTAAAGCATTTGGCAGCCGAGCAAAAGCTTAATCAGGATCTTTTTTTGTCTTAAGGTTTATAATAACCCACAAAGACCTGGCTTTGTCTTTGTCCCCATGGTGACCAGACCACAGCGAGAGGTCGAGAACGGGGACAACAGTGGCAGAAATAATTTGAAAGCCTGAGCAGAGCCGAATAACGAACACATGCCCACTCGATTTTAGGATTTTTAATGTATTAAAGTAAATATAATGAAGTGCGATTTAACATTTAACACTCAAAGTGGAAAGTGTGTAGGGCACAGTGAGATGTACAGAGCATGAAGTAATTATAAAGTATAAGAATATGAATGTAGGCTGTGAGACAAAACAATCGTGCGTGTAAAAGCTCCAGTTTATGTTTCGATACTTTTAGTTTCGAGCACCATTTATTGTGTAGCGCATCATTATTTCTTATCGTTATTATTATTGGCATTGGTGTAGATTAGTAGCACACAGTAAAGCTTTGGAAAAACATCCTTCGAACTTTCATTTCTGAAAACGTCGTCATTACTTCACATTTATACTTCGGACAGTTTAGCAAAAAAGTACCTACGAGTCCTGCACAGATGTTTCCTGAAACGTATTCTGTCTTGATAATCGACGCAAAATGTTTTTGCACTTTATTAAGACCTGGGCAAGCTGGTAAATATGGAAGTTAATTATGCAGTCCTAATGTTTAATGATGAGCATGTGTGCCCATATGGAGGAATGATCAAATAATGATAAAAAACAAATGGGCTTTTTTTTTTTTTTTCTCATAACAGCATGACTATTTATATTCCTGGACGATGAATAAATAAAAAGGCAATTAAACCCTCTCATGGAGCAGGAGAATATTTCATTTTAAACAAACATCTTCTCTCTCTCTTTCTCTTTTTTTTCTTTCAGCCTTCGTGTGCAAACTCAGATTATAATGGAGGGTATGTTGACCTGGCTCAGATTAATGGACGAACCTCATCAGAGGAGCACGAACGCATCATCCGTACCATGGCTCAGGTAACACTCAATAATAAATGAAAGATCATTCTCAAATGCTTATCATGTTCCTTCCCACCAACATCAACATGCCAGCGTTCAACAACCTCTTTTTAGTATTTCAAAGTGTACAAAGTTAGTGATAAATGCGTGTTGACTTGGAGAAACATTTACATTTTTTTTTATATTGAAAGCTGGAGACTTCCCTGAATACAGGGAATAGAATACAATCAAGCTGTTGACAGTCAAGGGCATTGTACAAGGCCCCTATTTAAACGTCCAGTCAGAAGCTGGAATCCTTCATATTACATTTGAACATTTTTAGCGCGTGTACAATCGTGTGTGTCTATTCATGTGTCTAAACAGGGTCGCTATGTAATCCATACTGACTTGGTGAAACCAGTATCAGGAGGCCTGGGCTTCAGTGTGGTAGGACTGCGAAATGAGAACCGTGGAGAACTCGGCATTTTCGTCCAGGAAATCCAGGCAGGGAGCGTTGCATACTGGTAATGGCTGCCTCACACACAAATAAGGCCATATATTACCTGCATGTTGTAACAGAACACGTTTATACTAGCCTGCCACTTTAAATTGGCGCACCCCAAACTGCAGACTTTGGAAATTTTTCCACTCGATATTCCTCTTTCTTGTG
Source organism: Silurus glanis (assembly GCA_014706435.1). NCBI lineage: Eukaryota > Metazoa > Chordata > Actinopteri > Siluriformes > Siluridae > Silurus > Silurus glanis. The sequence goes on along the minus strand of JAAIIK010000059.1, from coordinate 1,326,163 downwards.
AAAAGACATTATGAGACCTTGCAGCTTCCAGCATGTTTTGTTCTTTAATATCTCTCTCCTTTGTGTAGTAGTAAAAGCAGGCTAAATGGTGGTAAAAATACATTACAGAAGTGTATCTAGCCCAGGACATGCATGTTTTTCTGCCCTTGTCTATCTGGCTGTGGAACAGAAGGAGGTCAGCAATAAATGAATGCTTTGCAGAACCTGAGCAATAAATTCCTGGAATAAAATCCAGCAATAAATTGCTCGACTGTACAGAGTTCAATCTTATCCCAGGTTATTTTCCTCGCCTTGTACAAAAAAGTGATGACCCACCGAAAGGGCGAGATCAGATCTCTGCAGTATGATGAGGTCTTACTATGCATGTGTGTTCCATCACTCTGCATAACGATTGTGTGCTTTGTTTATCAGCGATGGGAAGCTGAAGGAAGGAGATCAGATCCTGGCGATAAATGGACAGCCACTGGACCAGAACATCAGCCATCAGCAGGCAATTGTGCTGCTGCAAAGAGCATCTGAGCATGTACAGATTACGGTCGCCCGAGGGGCAATTCCTCAGCTTTCCAGCCCAGTGGTGTCCAGAACACCCAGTGCTGCTAGTACACTGTCTGCACATTCGAGTGGGGTGAGTGACCATGCACGCATATGAGCACACACAAACATACACACACACATACCATATATTCATCTATTTTATTTTCTCACCCCCCTTATGAGTCTTTTCAATTCTCCATCCATTTGTCTATCCGTTCGTTTATTTATTTCTGCAATCATTTACACATTCATCGACTCCATAAAGCAAATTACTTCATACATCTTTTCGTCCATCAATCAACCCATTTTTCCATTAAGCTCATCAGTCTGTTCATTGGTCCTCCACCCAGTATTTCAATCATCTAACTGTCCATCGATCTCAATATTTATCATTTTAATGATCAGCCCTCTGACTATTTATCCATCCATCCATCCATCCATCCATCCTTCCATCCTTCATTAAACCTTTCCTTGTTTATGCATGCATCCACTCATCAGTTTGTTTATCCATCTATTTTTAATGCACACTTATTTAATAATCTCCTAATTATTCATTCCATTCACCCATTTACCTATCCCTCCATCCATTCATCTTTTCATCCATCCATCTATCCATCCATTTATCTTTCATTAAACTTTTTTATGCATGCATCCACTAATCAGTTTATCTATCTATCATTTCACACAAACTTATTTATAACATTTTAATTATTCATCCATCCATCCATCCATCCATCCATCCATCCATTCATCCATCCAGCCATCCAGCCATCTTCCATAAAACCTTTCCTTTTTATTCATGTATACACTCATCATTTTGTTTAACTATCCATCTATCTTTGACACATTTATTAACCTCTTAATAATCTATCCATCCACCAATAATCCATCCATCCATTAAGCCTTTCTTTTTTATGCATTAATCCACTAATCAGTTTGTTTATCTGTCCATCCATTTATAACACACTCATTTGTTAACCTCTTAATTATCTATCCATCCATCCATCCATCCATCCATCCATCCATCCATCCATCCATCCATCCATTAAAATGTTTCTTTTTTATGCATGCATCCACTCAACAGTTTCTTTATCTACCCATTTATTTATCTCACACACACACTTATTTATTAATCTCTTAATTATCCATCCATTTATCCATCCATCAATTTAGTCATCTATCTCATTTATTTTTGTACTAAGAAATCTTAATCTTAATCAACATGGCAATGCATGCATGTTTTCGTATCAGTTTATCACCTGAATCATTAATATACTAGAGAAGAAATCACTAAATATTTCCTGCAGTCTGGACTATTGTCCATTGGACATGTTTTTTAGGTTATTTCTCTCTGTTTGATATTTATGCTTGTGAAGTATGTAATATTCGCTGCTGTTACCTCGATATTGTCCTTTGCAGACTCACTGGACACAGGTGGAGACTATAGAGCTAGTCAATGATGGCACTGGTCTGGGTTTTGGCATCGTTGGGGGTAAAAATGCAGGTGTCATTGTCAAGACTATTTTACCTGGTGGTATTGCTGATAAGGTATATGAGCCACCCGCAGTCTATCAGCCATATTCAGTATTTATTATTTATTTAATGGCCATATTAAAAATACATTTCTATCTCTTTTTTTTCCCAGGATGGTCGCTTGCGCAGTGGTGATCACATCCTGCGTATTGGGGACACTGACCTGTTCGGTTTGGGCAGTGAGCAGGTTGCCCAGGTGCTGCGGCAGTGTGGAAACAGAGTCAAACTGCTCATCACCAGAGCAACTGTAGATGAGGCCTCTCCTGCGCCTGTAGCCCTGCCAACAGTTACTGAGCAACAGGTAAACCTGAAGGATGCCTGAACATTACATAACTCAGACACTGTCTTTACAATGTTTATATGTACCATGTCCTCCATAATTATACTGAAAATTTGCAAGGATTATAATAAACAGTATAAAATAAAATTATTATTATTATTATTACAATATATATATATATATATATATATATATATATATATATATATATATAAATAATATTATTATTATTATTATTATTATTCATTTCCCTATAGACATTTTATATTAAATAAAAAGAAATTGTTACTCACTCAAGATATATATATATATATATCTTTCCATGCCAGGCATTATAAATTATATTAATTACACAGGTGCTCATATTTTTACACCAAAATGAGTTTTCACTTCTTCTGTGGCAGGACCATGAGGAAGAGGAGCAGGATGCATTCGATGTGAGTCTGACGAAGAACACGCAAGGTCTCGGTATCACCATTGCAGGATACATAGGAGACAAGAACTCTGGTGCGTCATACAGGCAGATTCACTGACGTTTTGATGAACGTTGTTATGCTTACGATTCATGTCATGTCTTTTGTGAGATTCTCAGCTCGTTTGAGTTTGACTTATTTATCGCTCGTGCTCTAGTGGTGCTGTTCTTTTCTCCCAACATTCCAGTTCTTCTTTGCTTATGTTGTGTGTATTCGGTTACAGAAGCCTCTGGGATCTTTGTGAAAAGCATCACCGCAGGAAGTACTGTGGAGCAGGATGGTCGCATTCATGTTGGAGACCAGATCATAGCTGTGAGTCTTTAAGGCAATGTTCAGTGAAACAGATAAGCAGTTTGTAATAATCTGAAATAGCTTTAAGCTTTCAGTACTTGTTCAGTTCAGCCACAGTATCCTCTAAACTGTGTGAGTGTGTTTTTTTTTTATCTGCCTCGGATTATCAGTGGGCAAAAGCAGATGTACGCATTCCCAGACATAAATGAGCCTTCAGCTCTGCTCATGAACGTGCTCTTTCTTCTTTTGTTTTTATGCTTTGTCTGACTCGTTCTCATGCCTGCCCTCTGCAGGTCGATGGTGTGAACATACAGAGCTACACCAATCAGCAGGCAGTGGAGCTCCTACGCCACACCGGTCAAACAGTCCACCTCAAACTTGTCCGCCACGGCTTTAAACCAGAAGACACTCTCCTGCCGAGCATGGCTGTGAGCAGTGAAGCCAAACCAAGACAGGAGTGTGAATCCTTGGGCAGCATGAATGGTAACCATAATATTAATTAGATATGTAAATGTCTCACAGAAAAAGAGCAGCGGTTGACGAAGTACACAAACCATGCACTTATGTAAAATATGAACATTTGAAACTGATTTATTATGGCTATCATGTTCCTATTATCATTGTTGTCACAAGACTCTTTGCTTATTCAACTCAGTTTTACGTGAAAAGACTCTAATGTCACTCTCAGCACACCGATCTATTAATAGAGCGATATCCATCATTTATTCCTTCCGTGCACTCGACCCCCTGACCATTTAAGCTTTTTACCCGCTTATAAATTAAAAAAAAAGGAACGACTGATTTCACAAATTGTAGTTGAGTAAAAAGTAAGATATTTGACTTTGAAATGTGGTGAAGTTAAAGTCAAAGTCTCGCCAAATGAAAATACCTCAGTAAAGTACAGATACGTGAAAAAAGCTACTTAAGTACAGTAACGAAAAAGGAATCATTCTGACCTGTATAGCAACCAATAATACTATATCCCAGGTCAGTCCAAACTAAAATTATGATTTTGAATTATATATTTCCCGCACTTTGGAGTGGGGTTATAACTCTTTATTGTTTTGTTGTATTGAAAAGGGTAGCTCCATTTTGAATGTGTGTCCATGGTTTAATGTGCTTGCGAATATTCTTTTTTTTTTCTTTGACCATAATCACCACATAAGATTAAAACCTCTAACCAAATTCATCCATGCATTTACACATTTACTCATCCCATCATCTTCTCCTCTCTCAGCCTGCGATTAGTGAGGCATAAGGATAAGAGTGAAACACAACCCAGTCATAAGACAGTACAGAATTGCGTGTTTCTCAGACACTCAAGACTAAAGAGGGATATGAACCAGATTTTTCACGCACTGTAACCTGTATATTCCTATTAATATACATTTTTTGTTGTTCATATGTGGCTATGTAGACCCTATGGAAACCTCCAGCCGTGTAGTTGCTGCAGCTGTTTTGCCGTGCGCGTCTGAACAAAATAAAGGTGAGAGAAGAGAGGCGCCTGAAATTGGACATCGAAGTGCAAAGTTTTATTGTTATGTTAATTTACACTTGTGCAATATTGTGAATTTCCCTGCAGGCTTCAGATTGAACGACGATGAGGAAGAGGAGCTGAGGAAGGAATGGCAAAATGCTGTCGGTCCCAGCAATGAAGTTATAGTGAGTCATTTCTCAGTGTACTTTGATACATCGCTAGTTCCATATATTTGCATAAAATTTTTCACAAACATACAAACACCGATCAGGCATAACATTACGACATTATAACAAGTGAACATATATATATAAGTGAATACCACTGATTATCTCTTCATCATGGCACCTGTTAGTGGGTGGGATTTAATAGGCAGCAAGTGAACATTTTGTCCTCAAAGTTGTTTGGATTTGAGGGAGTTTGACGAGGGACAAATTGTGTTGTCTAGACGACTGGGTCAGAGCATCTCCAAAACTGCAGCTCTTGTGGGATGTTCCTGGTCTGCAGTGGTCAGTATCTTTCAAAAGTGCTCCAAGGATGGAACAGTGGTGAACCGGCGACAGGGTCATGAGCTGCCGAGGCTCATTGATGCATGTGGGGAGCGAAGGCTGGACCATGTGGATCCAACAGACGAGCTCCTTTAGCTCAAATTGCTGAAGAACATAATGCTGTTAATGCTCAACAGGTCAGGATTGTTTTGGCAGCAAAAGGGGGACCAACACAATATTAGGCAGGTGGTCATAATGTTATGGCTGATTGGTGCCCAAGTTATGCCTGGTCGGTGTATATTTGTGGGACCTTTTAGATTTTATAGAGTTCACCTTTTGTTAAAAGATTAAAAAAGGAAATAGGAATTACGTTGTTTCTCAGGCTGTTGTGTGTGTGTGTGTGTGTGTGTGTGTGTGTGCAGGTGGTACAGGTAGAGAAATTTACTGAAAGCAGTGGACTAGGAATCAGTCTGGAAGCAAGCGCTGGTCACCACTACATATGCTCGGTTTTACCCGAGGGACCTGTAGGACGTTCTGGAAAATTCTTCAGTGGCGATGAACTACTGGAGGTGCAGTTCCACTCAAAACCATGAACATCGCTCAGATTCTCGTGTTCATTACTGACATCGCCAGTGTTCTCGCTCGTTTGTGTGTAGGTGAATGGGAAACCTCTTAGAGGTGAGACACATAAAGAAGTGGTGGGCATTCTGAAGGAGCTGCCTGTGTATGTGCACATGGTCTGCTGTAGGCCCGCCCCTTTGCCCTCTACGGACGCTCAAACCGATCAACCTGAGCTGGAAGAAATATCTACAGAGTCGATAGAAAAGGTATTGTTTAATTTTAATTGGATTACTAAGTACTACTAAATAACTAGTGCATATTAGTATGGACCGATTTCACAGGAGCCTTGCATGCGTATTCATCCCAGTATAATTTCGCCTTTACATGGATTACATCAGATTATACCCGTGAACAGATTATATCCCTAACCCTAATGCAGAGACACTGACACCGAGGGTAGAGTGACAAGACACCAGTTATGACACAATAGAACAGAATGATCCAGATTATTTTGTTGGTTATTGTTGTTTACGTCCGTAAATATTATAAATAGTAGGTCAAGTCTGTTATGTGAATTTATTAATTTTTTTTTTTAAGGACTTTGATGACGTTGAGGACTTCCTCATGCCTGGTGAATCAGAGACAAGCCCAAGAAATACCATGCCAGAAAATACTGGGGGAACTTCATTAGCAATGTGGGAGTCAGAGATTCAGGACATCGAGCTGGAGAAAGGAGAACGTGGGCTGGGTTTTAGCATCCTAGACTACCAGGTAAGAGAAAGATTCGAGTCACAGTGGCTGTAGCGGATCATAGAGGATTCTAATAGTTATGTCTTGTCGGAAAGAATATAATTCTGATTAAAGCCGAGGTCTGAAATGAGATACATGTTATAAACATGCTAATGAGCAGTACATTAAATTTTGGGTGTGCCCATGATGGCCCAAAAACCCTGACATTAACAGTAGACAGGAATAAGCCATGTAAACAGGTCAGGAGAAGATGTGGTGTGTACTTTCTCAGACATTTTAAATCTCATTAAAAAATAAATTGTGTCGATCGTGTTTGAATAAAACAGGTTTAAGATGTGCTGAACATGGTCTTGGTGGGAATTTGGCTCAAAATATTAGTTACAGGTACATAAACATCGAAAATAATGGACATGTTGCTTTTCTTTTTCGGATGCCTACAGTTAACGTTATTACAGCTTTTTTTTACAAAGAGCACTTTTACGGCAAAATGGGTCTTACTAGAATCATGGACATGCGCAAACACTCTTATGTTTGTATTAACACTTGTATACAGATATCCATCTGTCTGGTTTCCATCTGATGTCAAACAAGCTTTAATGATCGATAGTTAGCAAAACAGTTTTTAGGTTTGACGAATTCTAAGATTTTGAATTACATTCATGTCTTTACTGTGCATATCGAGGACCCTATGGACCCAGCTAAGACCGTCATCGTGATCCGATCTCTGGTGCCTGAAGGTGTGGCTGAACTTGACGGACGTTTGTTGCCAGGAGACCGGCTGATGTATGTCAACAGCATGAATCTTGAGAGTGCTACTCTGGAGGAGGCAGTACAGGCGCTAAAGGGGGCCAGCTTAGGCACAGTCCACATCGGAGTAGCCAAACCACTACCTGTAAGACACAAATAGCCATTTATGACTATTAATATGTATGCGTCTGTGTGTTTGTAGGTGGGTATGGGCATGCTTCTTTCTGCTTTAGAGGCTTTTGCTTCAGTAACCTGATTCTTCTGCTGGTTCTTTAAATATTTCATGCTTTAGGAAGAGCCGCGCATGCGCCTGAAATGTAAACTCGGTGTTTTTGCTTCTTTTGAACAAAAATAAAGTCGATATGCATGCATTATTCGGCAAAAGCCCAGTATAAATTGTGCATGTTTGACACTTTTTAAAATTCTGAATCTTTTGAAGGCCATTACCGCTTTTCATTGTGGTGTCATTTTTGCATTCCTTCCCTACACACATGCAGACTCTCATTCTCTCAAGGACTATGCAACTGGTGGGTTGTCATCTGCATTGCCAATATTTAACTTCACATTCCTAAAGCCTTTCTCAGAACTGCAGTTTTGCTAAAGTTTATCTCAAGTGATAGCAACGCTTTGAAACTCACATGAAGAGAAAAATCCAGCGTTAATACATTTTCATTCGAAATTGATAACAAATAACCCAAATCAAATTGAACTCAAATCAGCAGTCAGTGATCACAATTGGAATTAGTCTTCCTTCTAGCATGCCTTGCACTACTAATTTACTCAATCAAACATGACTATTAATCAAATAATTCTTCTAAATCCAGAGCAATCTAACGAATTAAACACCACCCGGTTTTGTCAGGAAGAGTTCTACATGTGCTTATTGTTCTGAAAAGTTTTACAGCGCTCTTTTTGCAGACTCCCTCCTCCATCTTCTCGGCTCTGTCGCGGATGAAGAGAGATGAGGAGGAGGAGGAGGAGGAAGAAGTATTATTCCGCGCTGTGCCAGTACTGGTCAGTGCTTTTGGGACATGTTACTGTTACTATAATCCTTTTATCATGAAGTGATAATACATTTCAAGACTGTGCTGTTGAAAACAATCATCAATGAAGGAGAGTACTGAGAGCAGTCTGAAGTTATAATATAGTTCAAATAACAACATTTTTTATACAAACAACATTTTGTGGAGGATTGTTCCTATTCTCACTTTCTTCACAGGTCTCTTTCTCTACGAAAAAAACAAATCAAAAATACAGCCTTTCCTGCTACCAAGAAAATAAATTTTTTTTTAAGAACAAAGTCCTTTGTCCTTATAGAGAACGTCACGATGTCAAGGATCACAAGCTTTTCTTGGACAACTGTGTAATTTATTAATCCTTTTAGACTACCTTGAGCATCTGTGATTCGAATTGCTGTCAAATCTTTGGCGAAAGACATTTTCTGCTCTTCTGCTAGTTTGAAGGAAGTTACTAGTGCAAGGCAAAATCAACTTCGTTTAAAGTAAACACAAACGTGTTGGACAACAGAGGCTTTAGCAGCACAACACTAAAACCGAAAACACCAATGTGCAAATGGATAATTTTCATCTATATGAAAAAAAAAAGGCAATAAATGCTTTGACATAAGGAGAAAGACAGTGCATCTGCCTGCTTAAGATTCTGATTAGCACGACTGACGTATTTCAGATCGACACCAGCGATGCGGACTTGTCCGACGAGAAGTTCGATCGTCGTTACGACAGCGAGGAAGACGACACGTTCCAGGCGTCTATGATCGCTCTACATGGAAGCACCTGCAGTGGAGATCTCGCCTCTCAGACGGCTGTACAAGCCTCCACTCCTCAGGTATTAATAGCCGTGTAAAGTATTTTAGCACAAACAAATGTGTAGAGCTGCTAATTTTCTATACACTTTTCATTAGTAACCCTACCATTTTCCTGATAGAGCCATTCCCCTGTAATTCCAGGCCGCCCACTTTGTCCTCTGGGGTACATATCAGCTAGTGCATCATCATTTGAAAGCCACAATCCCCTTTCCAAATTATCCCTCTCTCACCCAAACGACCCCCATGACCCACTGAATGACATTATCTGAAGCAGCCTATTCCCACCTCCCATTCACAAGAACCACTTCAGCCTGGCGTTTTGTCTCCTGTATAATGGCTCTCTGTGCCGACATTCGGGGCTATATTGCAGCAAGGCCCATCAACCCTGATTTTATTTGAGACTTTATTGGTCCTCGTGGGTTCGGTTACTGTTGAAATTTAGTGCAGAGCCTTTGCTGAATCAGTTAGAGGAATGGCGCTGTGTTATAGCCATCTGAAATGCTGCCAGAGTTAGTAATGGGGATATTGTGTGTGATTATTGTCATTTATCCTCCATTGGTTTGTGAACAAACTTCACTACATCATTGGTCCAGGTGTTGATTAGAAGATTATCAGCCTCACATTTGGTCGTAATTGGGATCATGAAGCTTGCGTTGGTTGCAGTATGAAGTTAATGTGTTGTCTTATCTAGAGAAACGCTCACCTGGATTCGTTCATGGAATACCCTTTTATGGAGGAGTCTGAAATCAGAGAGAAATTTCCTCCCATGGATGAGGAGGAAACATCTGTACGGCTTAAAGCAGTAACTGGAAGACTTGGTTCCACTCCCTCCAATCTATTTATGGAACACGATTCGGAGAAAATAGACCCAGTGGACCCACTGATGTCTAAAGCCGGGCTTTGTAGCGCAAACCCTGTTTCCACTTGTACAGAAGAGAATCTCATAACAACATTATACAGAGAGACAGAGAGACCAATCCTGCCAGAGATCCGAGGGCGAGCGCATGACGGTTGTTATGTTGCTGCTTCTCAAGAGGAGGTAAAACTTTACAATGGATTACAATATTTACAACGCAATTATATTTTCACAAACTAACGAAAAGATAAAACGGGTCTGTTCTTTACAATCCTTCCTTCTTTTCCTGTCTTTACCCATCCCATTAAAATTGTTTACTTGAGAGCCTTCCAGGTAGTTTTCACCTCTCTCTCTCTCTGGACTGCATGACCCTGCCTTGAGCAGTAATTTTTGTGTTTATTTTTTTTTTCCTGGTGTGATTTTGTGTCTCTGTGCAAAACCTTCAGGAAGATGATTTCCCAATGGATAAAACTCCAGAAGAAGAAACCGATCAACAAGAAATGACTCCAGGGAGCAATTTTGAGAGGACCATCACCGTTGTCAAGGGCAACTCAAGTTTAGGTTTGTTGTTTATTAAGTTTAACCTTTTTTTTAAGGTAGATGTATATTAGGTTTGTATTTATTATTCTCAGACTTTTACATAAAAATCCGTGCTTAATTTTTTATATAAACTCCAGTACAGCATCAAGACTTGTTTGTGTTTACCAGTAATACAGGTGAAGTGAGTGTTAACCCTGTTTCAGGTATGACAGTGAGCGCGGTGAAGGATGGTGTGGGAATGCTGATCCGCAGTATCATTCACGGCGGGGCCATAAGCAGAGATGGACGTTTAGGTGTCGGAGACCTCATTCTCGCCATCAACGGTGAATCGACCGGGAACCTAAACAACGCGCAGGCACGCGCCATGTTGCGCAGACACTCGCTCATTGGATCTGACATGGGGTAAGGAAGAAATGCATAATATTCACAAAGCCTCGCAGACGTGATCGTGCGATCGTTCCTCTATCTACACACCTTGTAAAACTGTACAGATTGAAGCCAAATGAATTTTCTTGTATTATTTTAATACATAAACTTTTACTTCAGACACTTTTATGATTAGTTTTAGTTTGTGTGACCAGCGGTAACGCCACCGCAGATGCAGAAGCCTTTCACGGTTTCTTTGACTTTGCAAGAGGATTGGTTGAATCATGAAGCACACTTTAGTTGCTCAAGTGCTGCTGACTAAAAGCACCTGTAACATCAGCAGCACTTAAACAGATTTCCACATTTCTAGATCATCACTCGCTCCGGAAGAGGAGCTCTGCCCTTTTTATATGTGAGTATGTTTAACTCTGAATGAGTGCACTTATCTTGATTTGGCTCTGTCTGTCTCACTGCATGGCTAACTCATTCTTTTTGTTTATCCATCTTAGTAGAGCAATTTCTTTTTTACATTCTGTACACCTCAAGTCAAGTCGAGTCGAGTCAAGTCAAGAGGCTTTTATTGTCATTTCTACTATACACAGTTGTACACAGTACACAGTAAAAACGACACAACGTTCCTCCAGAAAACCTGGTGCTACACAAAACAACATAGAGCTACAACACATAACATAAAGCTACATAAAGTGCATCGAGTGCAACCTAGTGACAGAGGTTTTGCCTTCAGATAATGATCAATCTGATTAACTACTCTAAGGAAGTCCTAACACTCATACTGATTAAATTCTAAATGTAACTCGAGGGTTCTGCTGCTCATATCTGGATAATCACATTGCCAAAATGCAGCTACTTACACTCTAGTCATATTTCATTTACACCTAGCATGCAGTTGTGTGTCTGATGGCATCCTCGTACGCCACTCTTTTTATTAATATGCTTTCTGAGTCGTTTGCGCTCATAGGATTGATTTCATCACGAACAAGCAACTGAAACCTGCTGTTTGATCATCTCTGATTTCAGTTCAATTTGCTTCGATTCATTTCCCTTGTCTTAACTCGGACTAATGACGCTTTTATCAAATCCATTTCATCTTGTTCTTTTCTTAACAAAGACACATTTTCTTTTGGGGGGGGGGGGGGGGGTAGGGTGTTTTTTTTTTTTTCTAATTAACTCGGATTCATGCCCTGTTCCATCTAATTTTCTTAACTTTGATTCATTTTTGGCTTCTTAATTCTAATTCATTGAACTTGGACTAAATCTGCTTTCCCTAAACTTTTCTTAAAACCAGCATTATTTCATTCAGATTAACTCTTATTCAGTGCATTTTGTCACGACACGTGTTTGCATGCTGCACTTCAAGATTCAAGATTTGATTCCCTTCCGCTAGATCTGTCATCTTTCTGTGTAATATAAATGTTTTCCAAAACAGTCGATTGTTGATTTAATTCTTTAACCAAGTCCTCTTACCAAAGTGGCTGTTTAATTCATCTGTGATTTTCCTTACGTGACTTAAGAAAATACACGTATTTGGCATGACAAAAGAATCTTGGCATTTCCAACATTTTTTACACAGGAACATTTTTAGAAATCACTTTGTGATCGGCAGAAAACGCTTTAGAATTCAGACCATGAATACTAATTGTTTTGTGGTTAGAATTGAATCTCTAATACAATATTTACTCACTAGCGAAAATACAATGATTACTATAAATAATCAGTTTCACCGTCTTTTATTTTGAAACTCATGACGATGACATATCTAATAGATGAAAGGTACTTGAGAGAGTGTGTGTTCTGTGTTTGGGTTATACAGTCGTCCCTCGAGTTATCGCGGTTCGAATCTCACGGTCCCACTTAATCGCGGTTTTCAATTTGCCACATTATTTACATAGTTTTGTGAATGGTCCCGATTTATTGCGAAAACTCATAAAACCTATAACGAATTGTTTGTTATTGAGTTTTATGCAGAATTAAGGTAATTTATTAATAAAAAATATAATTATTCATTATAAAATAAAGTAAAAGTATACCTAAAATACCGTACAGTGTGTATCACGAGATCACGATCACGTGTACGAAATCGAGGTGCTGGGATTTTTTGTACAGCTGGATTTTTTGGTGGCGCCCATTTATCTCGGAAATTCCTTTTTCTCGGTCGCTTTTTACCGCGATAAACAGGGACGACTGTATATGTGTGCAAGTGTTAGGTTGATTTGATGCCTTTGTCCGTGTTTTACAGCATTACCTACGTACCAGTTGAGTATTTAGAGGAATACAAGGCTCTTAAGCAGGCCAAGGATGATGCCGTTGCTGTGGATACATTAAGCACACCAGGGTAATCATGTTTATTACAAACGCATTGACTAAAAAATAAATAAATAAATCATCGCTTCAACATAATGAACGTCAATCGATTATTGACACATGTTCAGGTCTTTAAGTGAGCTTCCTGAGAGGGAGGACGGTGAAGGGGAGGAAAGCGTTCTACAAACAGCAAACTTCAGCAGCTGGAACCAACCGAGGAAGTGAGTACACACATGTACACCAGTACTCAATATAGTACACACGCGCACATAGAGGTCGATCGATTCATCAGTTTAGCCGAGTAATCAGCACCGATATTTTATTGCTGGAATCTAAGTTTCGCCTGGTCTGTTGTCATTATACAGTCTTTTTTTATTAATTTGGAATGTGACTGTTTTTATTTATTTGGAGTGTTACTTTTTGTTTTAGTTTGGTTGAATATCTTACATTTTCCTCGATATGTATTAATAGAATGAGTATATTTATATTTGTTACATTTAGCACGTTTTCATTATTCAGTACTTGTTTTATTTTTACATTTAAAATGACTAATTTTCACTATTTTTCATGGTGTGTTGTATCCATTTTAAGAAATATTGAATGATCGGTTATCGGCAAGTATGATCCAACCAAGCTATCGGTATAGTGAAATCCACTTTCGGTCGACCTCTACACACACACACACACACACACACACACACACACACACACACACACA
>JAAIIK010000059.1:1259267-1281050 GCA_014706435.1 Silurus glanis | reverse complement strand
TATATATATATAAAAGTGCTCAAAAGTGAGTGCACCCCTCACATTATTTTCTCACTAAACCCATAAATGCTGATAATCTTGGTAAAATGGCTAACAACATAGACACTATCCTCACTAGCACATTAGACACCGCTGGCCCCATCCGGTTAAAAAAGGTTGGAGAAAAAAAAACACCTGCACCATGGTATAATAGTCATACGCATGCCCTCAAGAGAACAGTCCGTAATCGAAATAAAATGGAGGAAAACTAAATTGGAGGTATTTAGAATTGCGTATAAAGACAGTATGCTCAGCTACAGACAGGCGCTAAAAGCTGCTAGAGCTGAACACCTGAGCAAACTCAGAAAATAACTAAAACAATCCCAGGTTCCTTTTCAGTACAGTAGCTAAATTAACAACAAATCAGGTATCTGAAAAAATGTATTCCATCACTGTTTAGTAGTGAGGTCTTTCTTCACTGAAAGAATTGATAGTATTAGAAAAACAATTGTGGAGGTCCAACCTCTGACAGCATCTCCTGACCCAATCTCACCTAAAACTCCACAGCTCCACTGCTTTACATGTATAGGACAGGAAGAGCTGCGTGATGTTATTACCAAAGCTAAATCAACAACATGTCAGTTAGATCCTATTCCAACTAAACTACTGGAAGAAGAGTTACATACAGCTGGTGAGCCTCTTCTCAATATTATTAACTCCTCACTATCGTTAGGTCACGTCCCTAAACCCCTCAAGTTAGCAGTTATTTAGCCGCCCATTAAGAAACCTAATTTGGATCCAAACACACTATCAAATTACAGACCCATTTCAAATCTCCCATTTATGTCTAAGATTTCTCCCAGTTATGTTCATACTTACAAGAGAACAATATCTTTGAAGAGTTTCAGTCAGGTTTTAGGCCCCATCATAGCACAGAAACTGCTCTAGTTAAAATCACTAATGACCTGTTTTTAGCTTCAGACCAAGGCTACATCTCTCTGTTAGTTTGACTAGATCTTAATGCTGCATTTGACACTATAGATCATGATCTTCTGCTAAATCGCTTACAAAAATTACATCGGCATTCAGGGACAGGCATTAAGCTGGTTTAAATCCTACCTGTCTGATCGTTACCATTTTGTAGACTTAAATGGAGAGCTATCCAGGTTAATGCAAGTAAATTATGGCGTGCCACAAGGTTCAGTTCTAGGACCCCTGCTTTTCACAATATACATGCTTCCCTTAGGAAATATTATTAGAAGGCATGGGATTAGCTTCCACTGTTACGCTGATGATACCCAGCAATATATCTCATCTAAACCAAACGATACAGCTCAATTGGCTCGGATAACTGAGTGTGTTAAAGAATTAAAAGACTGGATGACTCATAACTTTCTACTATTAAATTCTGATAAGACGGAGATTTTGCTCATCGGCCCAAAAACTAGTACACAGAAGCTCCAGCATTTCGACCTGCATTTAGACGGATGTTCTGTAACTACTAGTTCAAAAGTTCGAGACTTGGGAGTTATTTTTAGACAGCAACTTCTCTTTTAAATATCATATCCTCCATATTACAAAAACAGCCTTCTTTTACCTTAGAAATATCGCTAAGCTAAGAAACATGTTATCTATATCTGAGGCAGAGAAGCTTGTCCATGCGTTCATGACCTCCAGACTGGACTATTGTAATGCATTACTAGGTGGGTGTCCTGCATCATTAATAAACAAGCTACAGTTTGTCCAAAATGCAGCAGCCAGAGTTCTCACAAGGTCGACAAAATATGATCATATAACCCCAATCCTATCATCCCTACACTGGCTACCTGTTATGTTTCGAATCGACTACAAACACTAAATGGTTTGGCTCCCAATTATCTTTCCAGTCTTCTAACACGCTACAATCCGTCACGCTCCTTGAGATCTCAAAACTCCGGACTTCTAGTAGTTCCTAGAATAGCAAAGTCCTTTAAAGGTGGTAGAGCATTCTCACATTTAGCTCCTAAACTTTGGAATAGTCTTCCTGACAGTGTTCGGGGCTCAGACACACTCTCCCAGTTTAAGTGCAGATTAAAAACATATTTTTAGCAAATCCTATACACAACACACATCACATAATAACCTTGTGCTCCAGTACATCTGATCACATCACATTATCAACTTGTGCTGTTAATATCATGAACAGCAGCTACGCTAATTCCTCTCCACTGCTCCTCTTTCTCTACCCATCCCGAGGCATCCTGAGGTTGCTCCAGCTCTAGTCACGTCCCACCTCATTAAGATTATGGACTTTTGAAGAAGTAGATGCCGACGCCCCAAACATCCCAAACCATCTAGCGAAGTACCAGTGCCAATTGGAGCCCACTTCATGTGGAATTTGGACACTGGACCTCCTGGAGTGTTTAAAGGCTCTTGCATGGAGAAGCTGGTGTTGGATCTGTGATGATCTCAAATGTTGAGCTATTTTATGAGTTCCTCAGTAGCTCCTAGTTTTATAACCACAAATGACTGTATAAGACTGTAGAAAGGACATTACTCACAACCTTCATTCCAGTGCTCATTTTAGTTCTCACTCTCCAGTGTTCTGTATTGTTTTAAAGACTATAATCACACTCTTGATGTCACCTAAATGAAGATGGGTTCCCCTTTTGAGTCTGGTTCCTCTCAAGGTTTCTTCCTCATAACATCTAAGGGAGTTTGTCCATGTTTTTGTCTGCTTGACAGGACCATACAAATTTCTGTATCTTAGATGGAGGCACACAATTTTATAAGATGTCTTCGGATGCGGATATATAGGGCGGATATTTGGATATTTGTATAGGATGTCTTTGGACATAGAATTTTTGCATTCACTTGAACTAGGAGACCCAAACCTGTTCCAGCATGGCAATGTCACTGGTCACAAAGCCTTGAAGATATGCTTTACATGGTTTGGAGTAGAAGATTTTGAGTGGCCCGCTACAGAACTTCTTACCCTGGGATGAGTTTGTAATGTGACTCAGAAGAACGAGTAGTCTCAAACAGTGATTAGTTTCTTTATGTAGGTTATGAACAGGGAACAGAATTTAGTAGTTTGTCTCATGAGTCCTCTGGTCTTAATCGTTAGTTCTTTGGTCACGTCTGATCAAAGGGCGTTTCAAAGGAAATCAACTAAAAAACGTTAATTTTGATGAACGAGATTTAAAGAAGCAAGTCACTAAAAGTATCCGATTTTCCCATCAACAATATAGAGGACAGGAGGGAATGGAGACTGTGGCGACCCCTACAGGAGAAGACGATGTAATCAAGCGTTTACTTCGCTTGCGTTAATTTTAGTTTTGAATGAACAAAGCCGCCATCTAGCGGACATTATCAATAACAACACCTGTATATGTGAATCAGTCAGTGACCACTAGGGCTTTGATATGTAAATAAATAAATTAAATATCTTGATTATTTTGTCACCATTTTTAAAGTGCCTCCTGATTTGTGTGACATAAGCACTTAAGCATGCGTAAAATGTATCATATAATAAATTTATGTATCTCATATTTCTCTACATATATTGTGCCTTACACACATCATAAACATAAACAAATATGGATGCTTTTTGCAAATGTGTGTTTATTATAAGTGAAACCAAACTCAACATAGAGCATAAAGACAAAATATTCTTGTAAATGTTTTAAAGTAATTATGGTGTTTTATATTACGTAAATCTTCAGGACACCAAACGGAACCTTTGCTATGTTTCCACACGGACAGTTTTACCTGCCGGATGTGAGCATCATGGAAGATTTTGGTGCTTAATTTGAGACTTCAGTAAAACAATTGTTTAGTGATTAAAAATTTTATTTTTTGTGGAGTTTATTATTATTTTCCGAGTAAGGACGTCAAGAATAAATGTGTTGCATTGAAGGTTTTGATTTTGCCTCGTTTATATTTATTTTTATATTTATGTTGTAAGGGTATTTTAAAAGGTATCTACTGAACCAAGGATAAATTAAATAACGATCCAGATATACAGAATACAGAATTTTTTCCATTTATTTTACTTTTCTTCAATGTCCAGCAGTGCCATCAGCAAAGAACTGGTAGAAGCCAGTGGGACCAGTTATACCTATCTACTATCCAGAGACGTCTGACTAAATTGTCTTAATAGAAGAATTGCAGCCAAAAATCCATACTGCCTGTATGGAAACAAAATTTAGCGACTCAACTATGCACAAAAACATAGGAACTGGGGTGCAGAAAAATGGCAGCAGATACTCTCGACTGATGAGTCAAAATATTTGGCTTTTGCAAAAACAAACTGTTAATAATGTGTGTCTGCAGGCAGCATTAACTATCTATCGAGTAAAAAAGAACAAGGAGTTTTGGCCCCCAAAGAGTTCTGATCTCAGTGCCATCAAGTTTGTCTGGGATTACTTGAGGAGACAGAAGGATTTAAGGCACCCTACATCCACAGATTATGGTTATTCCTCCAGGATTTTTGGAACAATGTACCTTCCGAGTTCCTTCAAATACTGCACTTTAAAGTGTAGGTCTCCTGAGAAGAATTTATATTTTACAAACAAAGAGTGTCCAAACCTATTACTGATTTGATTAGGATTTTCCTTCTGTTCATTTACAATCCATTTTGTTAATTGATAGAAATAAACTAAAATTGTAACTAAACTAAACTTTTGCACAGTATTGTATACACTGAACAGGCATAACCTTATGACATTATAACATTATGACAGGTGAAGTGAATAACACTGATTATCTCTTCATCATGGCACCTGTTAGTGGGTGGATTTTTTTATTAGGCAGCAAGTGAACATTTTGTCTTCAAATTTGACGTGTTAAAAGCAGAAAAAGTTGGCGAGTGTAAGCATTTATGTGATTTTGTGATGTCTAGATGACTGGGTGAGAGCATCTGCAAAACTGCAGCTCTTGTGGAATGTTTCTGGTCTGCAGTGGTCAGTATCTAGTGGTAAAACTGGTGAACCGGCGACAGGGTCATGGGCGGCCGAGGCTCATTGATGCACGCGAGGAGCGAAAGCTGGCCCGTGTCGTTCGATCCAACAGACGAGCTCCTGTAGCTCAGATTACTGAAGAAGATAATGCTGTTGATGCTCGACAGGACAGGACTGTTTTTTGCAGCGAAAGGGGGACCAACACAATATTAGGCAGGTGGTCATTATGTTATGCCTGATCAATGTATGTGCATTCAGAAAGCATTCAGACCCTCTTCACTTTTTTCAATGATACTGGCGTATACTGCAATCACTCAAAAAAAAAACCCAACCACTACACTCCACTCCGTACCCCATAGTGACAAAGTGCATACAGAATTCTAATGTCTGTAAATTCTTTTACATTAAAAACCACATGTACATAAGTATTTAAACCCTTTAGTCAATACTTAGTTGAACCTTTGGCGGCAATTACAGCCTTTTTGCGAATGACCCAGCAAGCATTGCACACATGGATCAGGTGATTTTCTGCCATTCTTAATGGCAATTCCTCTCAAGCTGGGTCAGATTGGATGGGGACCATTGATGGACAGCCACTTTCAGGTCTCTCCAGAGATGTTCAATAAGGTTCAAGTCAGGGCTCAGGTGATAAGTGGTTCCTGGTTTCTATCAGACATAACATTTAGAATGGAGTCCAAACAGATTAATCTTGTTTTACACAGTCTAAGAGTCCTTCAGAAGGCTTCCATAGGGTTTTGCACTGAAGAGAGGCTTCTGTATAGCCCAGTTTGGTAGAGGGCTGCAGTGATGGCTGTCCTTCTGGAACTTAGAGATACCTCTCTTGCTCAGTTTGGCCAAGCGACCAGCTCTTGGAAGAGTCCTAGGTGTGACATGTCTTTATTCGAGAATTATGGAGGCCACTGTGCTTCACCAGATTTGTGCCTTGCAACAATCCTGTTTCTGAACTCTGCAGGCAGTCCCTTTAACCTCATAGTTTGGTTTTTGCTCTGATACGCATTTTCAGATGTGAGACCTTCTATAGAAAGGCGTGTGCCTCTCTAAATCATGTCCAATCATTAAATCATCATCAGCAATGATCGATTGGGAAGCACTTGTGCTAATTTTCAAGTGTTGTTGCAAATGACGTGATATTTCAGTTTTTTATTAAATTTTTTTTACAGGCATTTCTATAATTCTGTGTAGATTAATTAGAAAGAAAAATATCTAAAATAAAAAATGTATTAACGAAAATTTAATTGGGAGTATAACATATTTTCCACTGGCTGAATTGGCAAGGATGGTGTGGTCTACCGTAACAGTTCCCATGAAGGTTAACCCATTCAGTACACATAACACATTCAGTAATGGCTTACATGTTCTTGTGACTCAGTATATTAATGTAACATTATGCATCAGTCAAAGTAATAGAGACATTGTATATTCTATAGTACAATTAAACTGAATTAACCATCTATTCACAAATTCAGACTCTTCTGCAAGATGAGCGATTGGAAGCCCATAAAGCACCTAAAAAGCACATGTTGCCGTAGTAACCGAGAAAATCTTATACATTAAATCTTTGGTGGAAGGTAAAGTGATGGAAAATAACTGGTCTTTGTTTCCTTGGCTCTCATTTTTATTCTGTGATATAAAGGTGTGATATCCTGTGGTCAGGAATCTGTGTGAAGAAATGGAATAATGTATATAATTTACAGCATATATAATACAGTATAATAATAAACTTATATGCATAATACTTAAACCAGCAGGGCAAAAATGTGAAAACATGCATTATAAAATAAATAGTACACAAAAAGAGGCAGATCCTTATGTGATACTAAGCAATGTTAATTATTGAATAGCATATCTAATATTTAAAAATTAATATTTGTCTTTAATTATACATCAGATAATGAATCACATTTTTAACACGTATTTCTGGCGGCATCTAGTGGTTAAGTAGAGGAGCACATTCAACTTCCACAAAGTTCTGTACTGTACATTATTATCGGGTAGTTGTTTCAATTGAACATCAAACGTGTAAAAAAAAAAAAAAAAAAAAAAACGACCTCACAGTACAAAATATTCCTTTTGGGAAAACAAATGATTTAGACTAGTTTTGCTACTCTCCCTGCCTGATCTATTTGATGTTGACTCCATTGCTAAAAAGGCCCAGCAGAGGTTATACTTCCTTCACTAACTAAGGGAATTCAACCTGGTACAGGAGCTCCTAAAACAGTTCTATTCAGCCACCATCAAATCTATTCTGTGTACATCCACAACTGTCAAGTTTGGTTAAGCTACCAAATCAGACATTAAGAGGCTACAGCGGACGGTCAGGACTGCTGAGAGGATTATTGGTGCTCCACTGCCCAACCTCCAATAGCTTCACTCCTCTAGAGTGGAGAAAAGGGCTAAGAAAATCACTTTGGACCTCACACACCCAGCCCACTCTCTCTTCAAACTGTTGCCTTCTGGTCGGCGCTACAGAGCTCCTTCCACCAGAACAGCCAGGCACAGTGCAGTCTTTTCCCGCAGGCTATACTCAGCATGAATAATTAAAATATTCATAACTACACATTGTCCATCATAACTGATACATTTTTATGCATAGGATCCAAATGTTACGTTTGTAAAAAGCACACTTGTAAATAACATCTGTACATTAATTTAAACAATATGCCTTCTTCTGTATATGGTGCATTATTCAATTGTCTGTTTTACTTATATCTTGTAATATTATGTCTGTACTTTCTCCTGCACTGGAAGCTCCTGTCACCAAGTCAAATTCCTTGTGTGTGTAAACATACTTGGTAATAAAGCTATTTCTGGTTCTGATTCTGATGTTAGGCTAGTATAATTGGTTAGTTAATATGCCACTAAGCATAGCAGGGATTAGTTGGCATTCTAGCTATAGACTCCCTGACCACCAAGAAACTAGGTTCTGTTGTGAAACTGGCCTGTTGGGCAACAACCAACCTGATCAAACCCCCATTCAAATCAACAAACAAACAAAAAAATAACCAGACCACGGTGACTATCCTGAACCCTTATAAGCACTAGCATGTAGAGGAGGAACTCACATGGATAGTCTGAAGACAACAACTGCTAAGAACAGTACACACTCAAGTCTCATTTCCAGAACAGTTAATAACTGCTATAGTCTTAAAGATCAAAGTAATGAGGTTCATTCTCAGTCTTTTCAACTCATTCAGAATGAATGAAATAAGTGTCCAAATCCAATGTTATAAAGAGGCTACATAAATGAAATTGAATTTAATTGAATTGATGTGTCCAAAACTGTACAAATTCAAACTATTATTTGTAATGTTTTTGGTGGTGGATATAAACTGCAATTAATCAGAAAAGGATACCCATGCTGCAGACAGGCACAAATATAGAAAAAAAGGCATGTGAAAAATTCCTCTTTCCTCTGCCTTTCAAAGCTAATCTTAAACATTCCCACATGTTTTTTTTTTGTCTCTGTGTGTTTGTGTGTGTATGTGTGTGTGTGTGTGTGTGTGTGTGTGTGTGTGTGTGTGTGTGTGTCTGTAAGTAATGTCTGCTTGGTTGTTTGGGGAATGAGAAGACTACAAGGATGCCAGATTCACTGACATCTGCATCTACATGCTACTGTACTTATAACATACTTATCACAAGGCAGCAGAACACAAAAAAGCATAGTGAGAATAGTGAGAATATTTGCCACTCCCCACCCCCTCAGTATTTCTCTCTATGTTCACAGACACCCACAATTGTCTAGTATCACTCCAGAGAGAAAGAGAGAGTAATTCCACCCTTCTTGGCTACCAGCCTTAGAGATTAATGTAATTTGAACTTGCAATCTCCTGATGATAAATATTCTCTAGCTTGACTCCATTTTACTCCATTCCTCTTGACAGATATGTTATTACTCTTATAGCTAAAAAGAGGGTTATGAAAAAAAAAAAACGTTTGATGTGTTGCTGATTTTGTCCCTTTTTTATTCTTTTCCCAGAACCCAGAAATCACATGCATTTTTTTTTCTTATCTGTAAATATATTGGCATTTGAAATCATTTAAAATAGAGCTGGAATTATTGTCAGAACCGCTGTTGTATAAAATTCACCATCACCTTCTGAGCAATCAGAACCCACTTATCTCTTCAGGATAAAAAGAGTAGAATACGGCAGAGCACGCAGTTATAAGAAAATAAACACTTACATCCTATGATGCATACCCATTGCATAACGTATGTTGAACTTTGAACATTGCGTAACGTATGTTGAAAACGCTTTTAAAATGAAGACTGCTTCAATAAATGTTTCATTAATGCCTCCTATCAGAGTAGTAACAATCTCAATGATTAGATGTTATCACATCAATATCAGATGATTCAATTACAACTGGAATAATATTGTCAGATCTGCCGTTATTGAAAATTAATCAGGATCGTCCAGACCAATCGAATTTCATCCTTTTGGCATACAGTCAGTGGAGCAAGATTAAACAAGCAAAGGGTGTGTCTCAGAAGTGCATTTGTGGCTTAATTCCGGTTAGTATTCACATTAGATATTTACATTTGCAAAAATAATTGGCATTATAAGCTTTGCCTATTATTATTATTTTTTGCCCAGGAATGTAGTAGTTATCATATCCATTAATGCCTTTTGTTTGCCTTTTTTTCTTTTCCAAATGAGCCGCCAAATCTGGCAACCGTTACACGTGTTTTTTGGCGACCCCTGCAGGCGGAGATGAAAAGTGCAACAGCACTGCGGAGGACAAACGCAGGCGCAGCTTCAAAAACCCGCAGCAGCAACAGGCAGCGAGTAGAGTGGTGGAGTGAGGGACGCGGTTTGACAGTTCACGAGAAGCGAACGTTTATTCTGAACAGAAGCACTGAGGAAGCCTGGAGTTTCTGTTTATACCACCGTGATCTCCGGAGTTTTTCAGTGCAAAAGATTGTAACTGGCTTGTCCAAACTTTGGAGGTAAGAGCGAGCGCTTGCGTGCATGCATTTGCATTAATTGCACGGCTTTTTATGAATGCATGAAATGCCTTTCATCATGTGTGTTGTGTGCTACAGAAATCCTGTAGGTGAGGGTTGGCGCATCTGGCGATGCAACTTGCCAGATGTTGCACATGGTGCATGGTTTTTAATGGCATCACGATGCAGCATTTGTGCACAATCAAAATTTCCAGTGCTGAATACTGTAAATTGTAAATTAACTCAGGAAATGCTCTGAACTAGTGCTCATTTGAGTTGGAAAAAAATTGTTTAATAATGAGTCATAACCAGCCTTGCATTCACACTTCATAATGAAACTTGTTTAGTGATATATGTGTACATGTGTATATATATATATATTTTTTTATAGCTAAGGGCTCTTTGTATTTTTCTGTCAATTTACAGCCAAAGCCACTGGTTGCACATCTGCCATAGCTTGCATGATACAAACAAATAATAAATCAAAAACACAGACACAAATGTGATACTGAACGGTGGACCATCTGTATCTCAAAAAAGAAAAAGAAAATCACCCTGGAGCAGTTGAGTCTTGGAAATTTTTCATCTTGGCACTTAGACCCAACAGACCCAAGCAGCTGTGTTGTGTTCTTTCAAACTTGTCCTCTGTAGAGTCAGGATGAAGGACATGGTCTGAATTGAGAGGAACTGCAGTGTAGAGTTTCAGTGCATGGGACGAGAGGGTCAAGAGTGACTTGTTCTGTTGTGCATTGATTGTCCTGATCTCATTTTAGAGCATCTGGAGTCGCTCACTTCCTCCACAGAGCGGGGTGAGTTCTCCTTGTCATGCTTCCTCAAGCCTTCACAGTTCTGCTTACAAAATCAAATGTAACGGCATACGTTTATCTATGTGGTTATTTATAGCCGTGGTGAAAGTGCTGACTTATAGGGGATGCAAACATTTGCACATTTGGAGTGTCCAATGTTTTTTATTTTTTTTTATTGGCGTACCATTTGCTATATGGCCAAAAGAATATGAACACCTGAGCAACCCAATCAAGAACTATGGGAGTCAGCTCACTCTCAATCTTTTGGTGAGGCTTGGACAAGGTTTTGGAACATGTAAAGGTGGAATTGCCAAGAGCGTAGTTAGGTCAGGTACTGATTTCATATGAGAAGTCGTGGTACTAATACCGTGCAGCAAGAATAGAAACTTATTGAGTTATGGACCAAGAAAGAGTCTTTATATGACATTTTTAATATCAAGGCATGTCATGAACCAAATTAATGCTACAGATATTTTGGTGCTGGCTACCATTAGCGGTAGAACGCAGGTCTGAACAGATCACGGATCGATGATGTTGATTGTTGTACAGTTTGACATCATGACAACTGAAATCCTACAGTGTGATATAGGGATCATGTTTGTACAGTCTGACAAGCAACAATCGCAAAGGACTATACAAATCGCACAGTGTGAGCCTGCCATTAGTTGGCATTACAATTGATCTTAAAGGTGTTAATTGAAGTTGAAGTCAGGGCTTTGCATTTAGACCACACAGGTTCTTCAACATTAACCCAGACTAACAAAGTCTTTATGGACCTCGTTTTTCACAGTGGCTTTTGGTAGGCCTTCCTCAAACTAAATTGAAGCATGCAGTTCTCCTGAATGATTAGTCAAAAACCAAGAATGCCAGTCCAAACCTTTATTTCTTGTCTACCTAACTATATGGTTGGCTCTATGCATTCAGGGAGGTGCTCATTTGGGGTCCAACAAATCCCAGATTTGTTCTTTAGTAGTACTTTAAGCCAGTAGTGAAGCATGAGTCACTCCAGAGTCTATTGGCAATGTGTTTACACCTCTCCAGCTAGTAGTATTGTGCATAGATATCTTAGTAAATAAAACTTAGTAATAAAAAAAAACCTATGTAACAAAGTTCTTGTGCTGCCTTTGCTTCCAGAGACAGTTGGGAACTCAGTTGTGAGCATTAGAACAAAGCAGAAGCAATTTTTGAGTGCTGTGTGCTTTCATGTGCTAAGCACTTGAAGTTATATATGAACATGGTCTAGGGCTTTGGGGTTGAGCTCACTTCAAAATAATAGCACTTCATATTCACCAAGGCAACTCTAGCTGCACAGAAATCTTACTTTTACTTTACGCAAAGTTTGTTTGCATCAGTTAGTGTGGCTGAATTAGCGAAACATTAATAACGGGGGTGTCCACATAAATTTGTGCAGGCAGTGTAATGCTACTCAAATCCATAAACGCCGAGTTATTGATTTACGGTGGAGGGCTTTCTCTTGCCAGAGTCACAGTAGTGCTATATAATAATGAATTTAATGTTGTTGTGGATGCAACCAAACCCTGATAGATGATACTTTGCCAGAACTTTGTCCTGGTTTTGTCTGATTGATATTCACGATGCATTGTGTGTAGGCATGTTCTCTTAAACTTTAGGGACTTAAATTAAGATTGTGTGAAGCTTTAAGATTGACTCAATTTAAATATGAACATAACTTCTTTCCATAATGTCTATATATAATTTAATTTAATTTAATATATATATTATATAAATATATATATATATATATATATATATATATATATATATATATATATATTAATAACATTTTTATTACATTTTTTTATTTATATATTTATATTTATAAAAATTTGAAAGTCTATTTGTGTATTCTATTTCATATAAATGTAGGTAAACCTTTTTGTGACTAAAGCACAAGAATTCCAGTGTACATGTACAAATGGCAAGAAACTTAATGCCAACTG
The DNA here is from genome assembly GCA_014706435.1 of Silurus glanis. NCBI lineage: Eukaryota > Metazoa > Chordata > Actinopteri > Siluriformes > Siluridae > Silurus > Silurus glanis. The sequence continues at coordinate 1,268,398 of JAAIIK010000059.1, read as the reverse complement.
TTTCCACCAGAACAAATTTCGAGGTTTTTCAGCAACTGCTAAATATTTCTGGAGTCACATGATCTGTTTTGTTGTAAAAAATCTTTGACAGCGCAACAGTGTCTTTCCCATGTTGAACAGTTTTACACCAAAAGATCAGTTATACATCATTTACTTTTGTTTGTTAGACTCTAATGGAACTTGGCACCAGATTCAAGGGTGGTAGCGACACTGGACCTTTCCATTACATATCTTCGGAACAATAAAGTTCATATTCTACCTCATAGCTGAGCATCAACCCCTTTCAGAAACGAATCAATTTGTTTAATGTTCTGTCATGGATCAAATCACTGGCACATTGTTCCCTCTCGGGTAGGGTTCTACAAAAATCTTCATGTTCTACAGTTCAGTGTGAGACACATGAAAACTATTCTCCAGCACTTGTGGAATCTTGTTTCTCAGTTAATTTCAATGACTCACCCATTTTCAGCAAACTGAGCATTTGTTCAAGAGGGAGGCTGAGGTAGAAAGGGAAAAAAAAATCAATCCAAGAAACCTGTTATATAGCGAGTCACACACAGAGACAGACAGTGTAGTCTGCTGACAAATGAAAGAAATTACCACAAGCTTCATTAGGCAGATTGACTGTGGTTGCAGAACATGTATTTTAGTTAGTGTTTGAAAGACTGAAGATGTAGTCTAATGAGTGTTCTTGTAGTCATTGTAGTAATTGGTGTGTTACTGAGGGAAAACAAGACTGAACCTTCTAGAAGGGTGACATACCTTTAAACGCTGGTGAATTATTTCTATACTGGTCAGAGTATATCCTTAGCAGCTTTACCCCATCTACATGGCATGAAGGCTTTGTGAATGGTTTTGATGAGAAAGGAAATTATACCATATGCTATGGTTCTCATCTCACCAGATCGCATTGATTGAGCACATGGAAGAGTTTCTTTATGGTTTTCATTCTTCAGGTATATTAAGCAGACAAAGTCAAAACCAAGCCACATTGAATTTGTTCTGCTGGCTCATGGTAGCGTTAATCTTTCCTTAAAGTTTTATTAAAATTGTGTGTAATCTATTTGTTACTCATTTGTTATGTAATACAATAATATATTTGTGGAGTAGCCACCTTTTTCTAATCATGTAACAGTAATTGTTCAAATTGGCAAGAACTTTTGAAGGCATAATGCGTCATACTCCAGATAAGATTCATCCAATGTAACAGTACTTGAAAGTAGTACAACCAAAGGGACACCACAGATTTCCCAGATGACCTAAAATAGACCCTGAGGCATCCTAACAGAGAAGCATTTACCCAACTGTCTTAGGCAACTTATCACAGCTATCTGGATAACACAAAAACACACACCTGCAGGCCACTTGTAAACTCACTCTGCTGACCTCACAAGCGATTATAACACCGAAAATTCTTCTTCTTCACTAATAAGCCTTGTGTTTTTAGCTATAGAGGTAGATTTAGCTGGCAAAGATATTATTGCCTTTTTTGGTGCTTGGTAAATGAATGCATTCAGTGTGGGACTAAGCAGTTGTGTTAGGGAATCACAAACAGAGCATTGCAGGCAAGCAAAAAAAAAAGCACATGATGTTATCAAGCTGACAACGAAATGTTGCTCTTTCACCTGGTACTGGAAGAAGGTCTGAACTTTTATCTAAAAAGTTTCTATTCAGCATGAAGCAATACACTGTACATGATTGATTGGGGTGCCAAAACTTTTGTATGCATCATGCTTTACTCAACATTTGAATTTATTTTTGTTTTATTTTATATGGCAAAAAAAATGCCATCTAACATGATTTTCTCTGTATTTAATTTTATTGTTATTATTTTTTATTTTAACATCTATTCATCTTTTTTATGATTTTATACACATTTTCATTTTCAAAATGTACTTTATTGCATGACTTATTTGCCATGCATGGGGCGTATTTATGTCAACATTCCATGTTTTATTGAATTTGTGTCATGTGTCTTCTATTGCATCTTTTCCTCCTAGAACTGCTGCTATAAATTATGCATCAGTTTATTAGAGGGACAAAATGATGCAATTCACCATGATGTCTGCATTCCAACTGATTGTACTGTAAATAGAAAAACAATGGCACTGTTCTGAAAGGTCAGGGTCTCCCTGATCAGCAGGGGGGAGTTCCTTTCACGACCTCAGTGTTAATGAGACACTAGGTATAAATGAGCAGGGCTTAGTTCTTATTAAAAAAAGATGATGATGAGATTCCACTTGGGAAATTAAAGAAAGGTGCAGTCAAGGCATATGAGTAGTGATGTCACTTTTCATGTGACCGCATTGACAATCTGCAAACCTGATGTCTTCAGAAAGCTGGTGTTGATTAGCTACTGCTTGTCTGTCGTTTTCTGAAAAATTATGCTGATGATTCAGGGAAGTAATTATAGATAAGAGTATGCTTCAACAACTAACTGAATCATTTCGGGAGGAATTCCAGGCTCGGCAAACATGTGCACGCGGCAGGATTCTGTTTAAGCTTGCAAAACCGCAAAAAAAAAAGATGCCCAACATTCCATGGCTTTACAGCATCCTCGTAAATAAATCCGGTCAGATCACCTTTAATATACTACAGTGAAGCACACATGCACATGAGATCTGGCTGAACATGCAAATCTTGTCCTGGGCTATGTTTAGGATTCCATCCTTCCTGATCCTCTGATTGGAGATGTGGCTTTATCTTTGGCACCATCACAGTCAAAACACAGGAAGCCGGGAGTTAAACTCTAACCTGTGTTGAAGGGGCTAGTAAACAGGAAATGGTCAGATCCACCGCTGAGCATGGTGAATGTGTTTCAGGATGATGTCCTGTTGTTTTATAGCTGGTGGGGTGTTTCAGATGTGAATATATATATTTTTTTGGACGTGCTGTGAAGTTGAGTCCAAATAACAGAAAACAATGAGCAGTTTTTTTGTCTTTGCAACTTACTACTGATACAAATGATGTCATTCTTAAAGAAAAAAATACATCATTTTTATCCTTGTAACTACAAAAAACTACAAAATTTGCACCTCTTTCATTTCATTTTGTATGAAACCTTGTCAGCCATGCTAGTGATGGCCGTGTCCTTCTGAAATACAGGGAAAAGAAATGACATTTGCATTTCTGGTTTAATGATTGGCTGGTTCATAGGAAGTGAAAGTGTTTGAACATAACATAACATAACAGACAAAGAGGCATTTTTCTCAGCCTGTCCTGCAATCTGCTAGTCTCTCTCTCTCTCGCGCTCTCTCTCTCTCTCTCTCTCTCTCTCTCTTTCTTTTTCTCTCTTTCTCTCGCTCCTGCTCTATCTTTCTGTCTTATACAATTTTTGCTTTGTGAAGATTGTTGGCCTTCCTCCAGCACACTGTCTTTTTACTGTATGTTTCTTGTCTTTGTTTCCCTCTTGTTCACAAAGATGCACCGAAAAGCTAAAGACATTTTCTTGTAGCCCTCTTTTTGGGTATTGTTCGATAAAATTGTGATATTGTTGACGAATGAATCAAAGTTTCAAGTCTCCTACCCGTTTCACATGTTTTCATGCACACTCTCAACATCCGGTGTTTGTTGTGCCCTCAAATCTGCAAGATTCAGGATGTAGAACAGGAAGCAAAAATGAATAGAAAGAACTAAGCCCCAGGCTAGCAAACTTCACACTTCACACATTTTTGCCCTGTCAGGAACATTCAGCAAACCACACTTTTTGTTTTGTTTTTTTGTTATTGATTGCGGCTGTGAAGTTATCCAGTGGTGTGAGGGCAGATCCACTCTTATACACACAGGCATGCACTAAAACATCTGTATCGAACTGCATGCTGAGTCAGCCCCCTTTTCTGGATATGGGTGTAATCTGGGAAAGCCAGCTCCTCTGCATCCATGAGATACTGCAGCGAGAGAGGCGTAGGAAGGCCCAGAGCGCCCACACACAAACACACGCACACACACACACACACACGCGCGCACACACAAACGCACTGTACGACTAAAATAGCTCCTATCAAAAAGCAGAAATGTTCAGGCGTCCAGATCAGTCTTAAACAGGAAGCTCGCATGTAGAGAAGGTTTTAATACATGCTGCTGCACTAATCTCCGGACACACACACACACACACACACACACACACACACAAGAACAGTTGCGCATTCTCTGTTTGCTGTGTTCTTAAAGTTTCTCCGAAAGTGCAGAATTAAACCAGAATTAATCCTAAATATTTAGTCGACTCACTAAACAACAAATTTGCTTTTATGGCCATATTTATGGGTGCCTTTACAATGTCAATTCTAGACTCATTTCAGATTTACTTATACTACACACACATATACTGTGCATTCGCAAAGTATTTAGAGCCCCTTCACTTTTATTCCAATTTTGTCCAGTATGTTGCAGCCCAATACTACAATCATTCAAATAGATTTTTTTTTTTTTTTATCATTTATCTACACTCAATGCCCCATAATGACAAAGTAAAAAAAAAAGACTGCTGAATGTAGAAAAGTATAAAGATATCCTCAATAAAAACCTGTTCCACAGCACTCAGGACCTCAGACTGGGCTGAAGGTTTCCTTCCTACCTTCCTACATGACCACAACTGTAAGCACACAACCAAGACAACACAGGAGTGTCTTGGGGAAAATTCTGTGAATGTCCCAGCCACTGGACATCTCTGGAGAGACCTGAAAGTTTCTGTCTTCCTACGATCCCCATCCAACTTGAAAATCTCCCAATCCATGTGTGCAAAGCTTGTTGTGTTATACCCAAAAAGACTCGAGGCTGTAATTGCCCAAATTGTCATTATGGGGTACTGAGTGTAGATTATGTGATCGATCTGTCTCTCTCTCTCTCTCTCTCTCTCTCTCTCTCTCTCTCTCTCTCTCTCCTGGATATTTCAGGATGCATATATAGTGCATCCAGAAATATCCTGCATGTTTTTTAGCAGCAGGAACTGGTAGATTAGTCAGGATTGAGGGAGAGATGAGAGCGCTTTAGATAGCAGATTGTGGTGACGGTTCATCTTCCAGCAAGACAGTGACCCTAAACACACAGCCAAGATAAAAAAAAAAAAAAATGAGTGGCTACGGGAAGACTTTGTGAATGTCCTTGAGTGGCCCAGCCAGATCCCAGACTTTAACCCGATTGAACATCTCTGGAGAGATCTAAAAAAAAAAATGGCTGTGCACCGACGCTCCCCATACAACCTGATAGATCTTGAGAGGTTCTGCAAAGAAGAATAGGAGAAACTGTCCAAAAATAGGTGCCAAGCTTGTAGCATCAAACTCAAAAAGACTTGATGCTGTAATTGGTGCCAGAGGTGCTTCAACAAAGCATTGAGCAAAGGCTGTGAATACTTATGTACATGTGATTTTTGATGTGACTCAATATGGTACAGATAGTTCACTTTTATTTCTTTGGTTCAGACAAACAGCAAATCATACATTTACTTAAGTACATTATGGTTTCTAAAGCATGGCTCTTTCACAAACAGGCCTTTGTAGTGCAAAAAAAAAAGAAATTAAAACCAGATGTTTGTTTCCTGTTCTGCCTTTAGGAAAATGCAGCTCTACCTCTGCCATATTAATCTACATTCTGTGTGACTCTCAGGACACGCCTTGGTCTCTGTGGTGTTGCGTAGATGCGTTATATTCATATGGCAGCCTGTGGTACTTGAGAAACAGTTTAGTTAGGAGAAAGAGCTGCACAGGTTGTTGCTGGGATCCTCTTCCACTCCTCCATAATGACATCATCAGGCTGCTTGATGTTATACACATGGCACTTCACCTTCCGCTTGAGGATGCACCGCATGTGCTCAATAGGGTTCAGGTCTGGAGACATACTTGGCCACTCCATCACCTACACCTTCACCTTCACCTTCAGCAAGGCAGTTGTTATCTTGACGGTGTGTTTGGGGTCGTTATTCTGTTGGTAAACTGCAATTAGGACCAGTTTCTGAATGGAGGGCATCATGTTTTGATTCAGAATGTCACAGAACATGTTGGAAGCCATGTTTTCCCCAATGAACCGCAGCTCCCCAGTACCAGCAGCACTCATGCAGCCGTAGACCATGACGCTACCACCACCATGCTTGACTGTAGGCAAACACAATTTTTTATATATATAATGTGTGTATGTTTAAAATAATTAGCTATAAATAAACTGTTAAGCAAATATATTCTCAACAACCCTGCACACCCTCATTTCTTCTTCTTCTTCCTATTTATTTGTCACTGCATGCAGCTTGTGACCATGTCACAACAAGAGCAACACACTTTTCTGTAAAGTGTGGCGCTTCCTTGTAAAGTGTCCAAACCACCTGAAGTTTTCTCGATACAGAGGCTGTTGAGCTTGTCACTATGTCATGGAACGCAGTAACTCTGTAAAGGACCCCTTTTTCTGCCTCTACTTGTGACCTTATTTTTTTGGTTACTATCCACAGTTCATGACAGTTTTGTCTGCATTCTGAGCTTCATCTTCACCACTGAATACTGGAAGTCTTATACGAAAAGTGTTATTTGAAAAGTGTGGGGCATTCTGGTAAAGTTCTCGTAAATCCAAATCACCTCTTTTGGCCTCTCTGGTTTTAGAGAGCACCTTAGGCACATACATGCTTACTGACTGGACACTAGATTAGATACCAGTCCAAGTTTGGTCATGTATTAGTAATCATGAAAACCTTTCCAGCACCCAGGATCAACTACTTAGGGTACTTCTTAAATTGTATAAGGTGAGGGAATGCAGTGTACATCCTGTTCAGTACATTATAATCATTATGGCTTTGAAAATCAAGAGTGACTGACTAGACATTTCTTTCTATGTTTGTGTATTTGATGAAATGGGACAGTGCTGGACATCAACTAAGTGGATATCTGTTGTCTTTCAGTGCCACTGTGTACAATGTCCTCCCAGCTCCATCATCGATTCGCTCTATAATTAGTGTTTGTCTTTGCTCTATCACCCCATGAGGCAAATGCATCCAATATCAGAGTCTCAGACAGCAAAATATCATTGCCTGGGTTCATTTCATTTGCAAAACTCAAAATGAAAAGCACTTTATGGCTTGGATGAAATGCGTGCGCGAGTGTGTGTGTGTGCTACCATGTAATATGTGACAGAGCAATTGTGTCAAGCTTCTGGTTGTCTGCCTGCTGGGATGTTAGTGGACTGATGGCATTTACACGCGCTATAACTGCCGAACAAGGAATTCAATCAACCCGTCAGGCTTTACAGTCTGATAACATTAGTATGAGCAGTGGGATGGAATAATCATTAGCAATAGCTGTGATGTCCGTTTGACACACAAACACACACACTATTGTATATACACGTTCCCTTTACCAGGATCCTAGAAAGATCGATAGCACCAAGGTGCTACCAAGTGTGTCACCAAGCAACAGAGGCTTTGCATCTGTGCAGCCTAAAGGTCCTATTCTTCCATCTCTTATACTTAGGCATGCACACAGCATGACCGACGGACAACTTTGACGATATCGGCATAACGCAGAACTCTCATTAACCAGGGTGAGATTTTACCAATGTTGAAGACAGAATCAGAGTCGCCAATGTTGAAGACAGAATGCGGTGTCCATTTATCGTCGAAACATTTGTTTGAAATAAACGAAGGTTGTATCATGAGACTCAGTAGCAGCCAGTCTGCCATTATTACACCGATTGATTTTCCTCACAGGAGGGTTAACCATTGAACTTTTCCAAACATAATTCACACATAGACACGTATTTACCAGTTTGTGATTATCACAGGTATTGAATTAAAGTTTATAAATGTCAGGTTATACGTAAAATTCCTGACGGCCAAAGGTGCAGACAAATCACATAACTGAATTACAATTAGGGTTGCAACAACTAATCGATAAAATTGGTAATAATTGTTAATGAAATTCATTGTCAATGAATGTTGTTATCGATTAGTTGGGCTGCTTATGTTACGGGTTAGCGTGAGGGCAAGATAACACAGCTGCCGAGAGCGCAGGTCAACTGGCAATAGGAAAAGAAAACACAGGTGTTACGGATGAAGGTGAAACATCAGCACGGTGAGCAAAAACTGTATAATCCTCATCATGTGGAAATGCTATAGTTTAATGAAGTGTTATTGTGTAAACTGTTTGTTTGTAACTTCGGGACAGTCACAATGGATCTGTTCTGTCGTGACTCGTGAGCATATATAGTCTGATTGCTAAAAATATATATAGTCTGGTTACTGGCTTGCTCATTAGGGAATAACCTATAGGCACTAAACTTGAAGGCACTAACATATTAATTAAAAATTTAAAACGTATTTATTTCTGTAAGGCTGCTTTAGGACGATTTCCATTGCTAAAACTGAATTAAATTGAATTGAATTGAATTAATAAATGTGCAAAGCCACCCAAGCAAGCAATAAATAATATACATCATAATTTCTTTTCCAGTTCTTTTTTCAGACCAATGGAATAAGTGGGTCGATTAACATCCAAACTGCAGGGTGATGACCCTGGGTTTATAGTGTAGATTTTCCAGATATTTAAACTCTGAGAGAAAACAAACTGTAATTCGTATTAGCTGTTAGCCTGCAAATCTTCACAACTGACCTACACAATTCCTGCAAACTTTGGTATTTTGGTAGTTTTGGTTGATAACCACTTCTTATTTTCTGCTGTGGTTGAATTGTGAAACGAAATGTTCTTTATTTATTTATTTATAGCACAATGCAGTACAAGTATAAGGTCATGCAGTGTGATTAATTGTGAATCAAGGTTGTACATGAAAATTGCACGATTGAAAGTGAAGATTGCAGCGAAAAAAAGAAAGAGCGCATAGCCGATGAGCGCAGAATTATAAGCATGACCACACAACTTAATTAGCGAGGGAATAGCAATCAGCATAGAGTAATGGCACACACTGCGCAGGGTGACTGGAGCAAAACCATCAGAGCTTGGACTAATACGTATTCTTTCTCTCGTGTGTCTCCATCTCTTTCTCCTTTCTGTCTGTTAACCCTCTTCCTCTTTCCGGGGACTATAATCGAGTGTGTCCGCCCACCTCCCTGCAGCACAGAGACGGGGGCTTTGTTATACGCTCAGAAGCACATACACACACACACACACACACACACACACACACACACACACACACACACA
>JAAIIK010000059.1:1241272-1259257 GCA_014706435.1 Silurus glanis | reverse complement strand
ACACACACACACACACACACACACACACACACACACACACACACACAATTACTGCAGTGCCTCTCCATCAGCACACAAAGAGGAGCCATAAAAAGACTGATGCAGTGTGCGGGGGAGCCAAGGCTTAAAAAAAAAAGTTTAAATTTAGTACGACCTGAATTTGTGTTCATTGCATGCTACAAATATGACGTTGTTGATGGTGTGTTAAGTTCATGTGTGAGACTGTGTGCATATACTTAAGACAAAACTGTGCCAGTTAGCCAGGTAGGTCAGTAAGGCTGCCCACGGAATCAACAGTAAATGAAATACCACCTTGTAGTGGTGCTTATTGTAGATTAATAACTACAGATACTTGTTACTAACTAGCAAGTATCCAGCAGCTAGGGGTGTTTTTCCCTTTTATTGTAGCTTTAATCTGTACATCTATACACTGTTCCAAGTTTGAGTCTTGAAGCAGTGGGTAGAAATTTTCAGAGAATGTGTAATGGTATCTGGAGGGAGGTACATAAATGAGATCCAACTAGTAGTATTTAACTTTTTTCACATTTGATACAATCGATAAAATAGTGAGGAAAGACTAGTTGCACATAATACAAAAAACAAGAAATCACATATTGTTAAAGGCTAGTGACATAGTACATAGCCCACCCAAACAACAAAGGTGGACCAAATGACTGCCAAAAAAAAGGAAATGAACAGAACATCTTAGCTGCCTTGTTAAAACTAAACTAACCAAAATACAGCAGGTGACACTTGCTTTTAAACACTTGCTTCCGTGTCTCTAATCGAGGTATAACATGGGGCGGCAAAAACTACCTGTCCACACAATGTGTTTAGGTGGAGTAAATGCAAAATGTTAGTGGCAGAGGTGGAGTTTAGAACCCACCTTCCATGGGTCATCAGCATTGCCAGTTGGTGCAGCAATAGTACACCAGAGACGTGGCCTTTGGTGGAATCAGGCAAATGTAAGCATGAGAGGCAGAAGACAGGAAAGAGAGCAAAAGAGAAAAACAAATACATGTCTTTTTGGCATGTAACATTCAAATTTCATGCTAACAGATTTTTTTTTATTTATAAAGCATTGCCACTCAATGCGTTTTATATTCTGTATGTCAAGTCAAGTCAAGTTTATTTCTATAGCACTTTTCACAATGGAAAAGCAGCTTTACAGAATTTAAGAGTTAACAAAATTTTAGAGTTAAGATGAGCAATGTGTATTTATCCCTGATGAGCAGCCATGGCGACTGTGGCAAGGAAAAACTCCCTTAGATGTTATGAGGAAGAAACATTGAGAGGAACCAGACTCCAAAGGGGAACCCATCCTCATTTGGGTGATATCAAGAGTGTGATTATAGTCTTTAAAAAAATACAGAACACTGGAGAGTGAAAACTAACATGAGCACTGGACTGTAAGATTATGAGTAATGTTTTTTCTACAGTCTTATACAGTTATTTGAGGTTATAGAACCAGGAGCTACTGAGCAACTCATAAAATAACTCAACATTTGAGATCATCATAGATCCAACACCAGCTTCTCCATGCCAGAGCCTTTAAACACTCAAGGAGGTCCAATTTCCAAACTCTACATATAGTGAAATCCAAATGGCACTGGTACGTCTCTAGATGGTTCGGGATGTTTGCGGGGTTGGTATCTACTTCTTTAAAGGTCCAAAATCTTCATGAGGTGGGACGTGAATGTTTCGGATTCTAGCGTGTTAGAAGACTGGATAGATACATGGGAGCCAAACCATTTAGGGCTTTTTTAGGTAACAAAAGTTTGTAGTTGTGAGACATATCTGTCAAGGAACCACCAGCCACGCCTCCCTCCTGCACTCAGCACACTCGCTCAGCCTCGCCTTCCTACTAATCACCTACACCTGTCTCCAATCTACACTCCCCTTTATAAAGCCCCCTTTCCCACTCACTGTCCGATCTACAGTTTGCAATAGAGATCATTCCTAGACTTCCTATGCTACGGATTCTACCGGTTTTCCGGGTTGGGCTTCTGCTGAAGCTTCTGTCTCGTGTACTAAGGCAAATAAAGCTTATTGACTTTATTCTGGTTTCCGAATCTTGATCCGAGCATGACAATATCACTGTTCAGCCAGTGTTGTACCTATTTAAACTAAAACCCATGTTTCATAGCATTATTATGAGGAGCACAAATAGGCAAGAAGACTTATCCCTAAAGTTCAGATTTTCAGACACTCGACTATTGTGTGGATCAGAGTTGTGTACATGTGACCAATGAATTTAAGATTAATTGGTACCCGTGTTAGATTTACATTTACGTTCACATTTATATGATTTTGCAGATCCCTCATCCAGAGCGATTTACAGGGATGCTTAAAAGCTTCCATTCTTCAATCTCCAACCTAATACTGGTTTATTAGGCCAGAGACTAAGAATACAATCAGTCTATCACTTTGTTGGGAAAAAAAATGCAAAGGATTATTTAAAATGAAAGTGCTAATGTAAGTACTACTGGAAGAGATGTCTGTAGACATTGAACCCTATAAGTGACTCAGTTTATGAACAAGTTGAAGTTCATTTCACCACCCAGAGAAGAGTCTTGACTCATGCCCTCAGAAATTAGACCAGTAAAGCACTGTGCAGTAGAGGTATGTGTTCGGTTGTTGGTTTTAAAGGTGAAAATCAGTATTTTAAATCTGATGCAGGCAGCCAGTAAGCCAGTGGAGAGGGTTTAATAATGGGGTGGGAGAACTTTGGAAGGTTGAAAAGTTAACCTTGCTTCTGCAAGTTGCAGAGGTTGAATATTGCTCAGAAGTGGACCTGCCAGGAGTGAGTTCAAGTGGTCCAGTCTTCAGAGGGCAAATGACTGAACAAGTACTTGACTGGCCTGTGTGGCTAAAAATTGATTAAATCTCCTAAAGCTATAAAGAAGAAATTCACATTAATGTGTTAGTTTAGCAGTGTATAAGGAAAGACAGAAATTTATCAATAACCCCAAGGTTGCGAGCAGCAACCAAAGTTGAGATCTTGACACATCGCATGATTATTTGTCAGTACTCTGTAAATTGCTGGAAAAATCTTTAGAGCTCAGAATTATGAACCTCATAGACTGGACTGAAACGATTCCTAGAGTAACACGAGTAATTCAAATCCAAAAATCATAGAGACAAATTATTTGCCTCAATGCTTCATTAAGTCCATTTAACCAAACACGAAGCATTGGGTTTCCCCACCGCTCTGGACAGGTAACACATAAGATACTGCAGAATAAAAAGATTGAGGACAGTGAGGGGCAAGGAGAAGATTCAGGCCAAAGAAAATGACAGTTTCCAATATTTGTGATCATTTTAAACTTAAACATAAAGAAAACACCGTACAGTGTGTTTACTTTTTTCTTTTTTAGAGTAATTTAAAATAGATTTTTTATATTAATGATTTTTTATTTATATATGTATATTTGCATTTTGATGTAATATGGCAATTAAATGCATTAATTCAATTCAATTCATTTTTATTTGTATAGCGCTTTTAACAATGAACATTGTCTCAAAGCAGCTTTACACAGAGCAAGTACTTGACTTGCCTGTGTAAAATGGGTTAAATTAAATTAAATGGGTTTAGTTTTCACAGATATTCTTGTTTGCAATTTCAGCGATAACAATGATAATTTTTCTATAAATAAAACAAATTATAACAAATTTTCTCTTGTATATTTAGTGTTGCTCTTTAGTAAAAAAAAAAAAAGTACTTTGTATATATATGATAAGTCGAATAATCGATGGAATAATAGGTAGAATACACGATTACTAAAATAATCGATAGCTGCAGCCCCAGTTGATATTCAAGTTGAGTAGTCTTAGCCTTCTATTTAGAAACTTAAATATCCTGGAGGACAATTGATCGCTAAACATTCCTACAGACGATTGAACGATGCTTTATTGTGTTGTCATTCTACAAAACAGTTTCTGTTCATTTACAATAATTTATTTTGATAGTTTCTTTTTGAAAGTGGTGATCTACCATATATGTCAATCCTTCAGGTGTAAAATTACAGACTGTAGTCCGTTTGTGGCTTTGTACATTGTCGGTTGCCTTCCTCTAAAACATGATACCCACTAATCAAGTTTGCTAGTAACCTGCGATGTTGGTTTCACACAATAGTTTGTCTTTGCCAATTGGCATGGCATGCTTTTTTTTAACACTATGTATTCTAGCTGGTAAATTTCCCCAGACACCTTTATGGGTGTAATATTTGAATGCTTATTAATTAATTAATTAATTACTACTACAGGGGATGCTTAAACCAAGGAACATTTGGGGTCAACAGAGAAACCCCTCCTATACTATATGTATGTGTGTGTGTGTGTGTGTGTGTGTGTGTGTGTGTGTGTGTGTGTGTGTGTGTGTATATATATATATATATATATATACTGTATATATATAGCCACAATCACCACCGGCTTGCTCATCAGGGACAAACTCACACTTATAAAGAACAATCGTATTAATTTTTATTACCAAATTATCTGTGTAAAGCTGCTTTGCGACAATGTTTATTGTCAAAAGTGATATACATATAAAAATGAATTGAATTGAATTATTTACTATGCAGGATGATATTAAGAATATCACTCTAAACCATGAAAACATGCTGCTTTTGTGTTAGACACACACACACACACACACACACACACACACACACACACACACACACACACTACACTAGTTTTGGAGTTCACCAATGAAAATGGACAAATTTCTTCTTAGTTCTACTTAGTTTTTTACTACATATGAGAGACAAATGTAAAGAAATCTAGGAATGACACACTCTCGGACATTCTACGACTGAAAATTGAGCAACTTTAGTGTGGTTACAGTAACTCTGTGTAGGCCATATCGCACCACTGTTAAAAGGTCTTCAAGGTCCTCAATATGTTACTTACACATGAAAACGTTTTCATATGCCACACTAGTGCCGAATTGTAAATATGTAATAAAATATGAACTTTCTTTTGCAATAAAAGCTGAAAATATAAATTAATATGTAGATGAAACTGGTTATTGCAGCATCTTGAACACAGCTTGAACAATGACTATGTGGTGAACTGAGCTACTGTAATACGGTAAAATTTGCTGATTTAGATCTTTGCTGCTCTGTAGGCACGGGCATCTGCCATATTACATGAGAGTTTGTGGTTATCTAGGTGCATGTGCAAAGGAGCTGTTACCATGGTTTCCTGGCTTGTAATGTAAACTATTAAGAGAACATTTGTATTTGTGTTTGTGTGTGTGGGGGGGGAATGTTTTTCTAACTTTGGGGGCACCAGTTTTCTAAAACAGGACGGGAATGTGTGACAGATACGATTTTACCGGGATGTTTAGTAGGTCCTCATGAGCTCCCTATTTCTAGGTTCAAAATAAAAACTGACTAAGAAAGTCAGTAAGTTTCCAGTTTGTTGCTGATTTTAAAATAAAGTTTTAGATATTTGTTATGTTTTGGCTTTAATTAAAAAAACTGCATTAAGTGTGTCAAAGGAAGGACTTTACAAAGTTACGAAGACAGATGTGTACAAAAGTCTGTATAATGCACTATAATGTCTTTCTGTGCATTTTTGTGCTTTCTTGTCTCACCAATGCACACACATTTATGGCCTAAATAATGAGTGCAACAGGAAGTGATAGATTGTGGTTTGTATGCTATAAGCCGTAATGACATTGCAGTGCATTGCATTCGTTTGTGTTAATATGTTCTTCATTATAAGAACCATTTTTGCTTTTGAACAGAATAGAACAGAAGCCCATTTTCACTGAACCTTGCTTTATACGAGTGAGAAAAAAATCTCCCTTTGCTTTGTTTTCATGTATCATTAGCGCTGTAAAAGAATTATTACACATTGTTAAATGCTTAATGGTAGATTTTCTTCACTGTTTCCAACAGATGGGATGAGTGTTACTGAATAGTCTTTTTTTTTGCTTTTTCAATGCATTTTTTAGGGAAGCGGAAGAAAGAGTGAGGTGGCGGAAGTGAGGGAGAGGGTGATAAAGAGAAAACGTGACTATGGAGTCACTATCAGCTGAGTCAGCCACAGTGGATGAGTTGGTGGAGGCGTGCATCAATGCGTTTGGTCAGTCATGTTTGTCTATATAAATTTTTTTCTATGAACTTATTGACTTAATCCCTTTTTCTGTCCAAGGTAGAGTAAAAATGTTTTTGTTTGCTTTTATTTACTTTTCTCCAGATGACACAGAGAAATTAAAGGACTTGTCATTGGTCCGGATGTTTCTGATGATGCACCCCTGGTACCTGTCATCCATAGACCTGGCCAAGAAATTCCTGTTCAAGTATCCTCACTAATATACGCTTATTTATAATTTCGACTCCTGTATAACAATGTATCGCAAAGTTCTGAGGTTGTGTTGTGTATTCCAAATTAAGCTTTGTTTCCTGATTACCATCAGTACATCATTATGTTGCTTTAGAATAACAAGCACACACCAGCAAATACACAAGTACAATCAAACATGGAAAAAAAAAAAAAAATGTGGAAATGCAATGATAGGTGTTCCATTCTGTGTCCACTGAAAACAAAGAGAGGAAGATATTTGATCTCTGCTTTTGTTTTTTATTTAAATAATCTTGTAAAATACATGTGTCAGGTTGCAAATATTAATATGAGTAATCTGAGTAAGTGCATAAAAAAAGCAGCAGTCCCCAACTTTTTTTGCATCACATGCAGGACAATTTTTCACACAGAACTGGGGGTCATAAATTGGCATAGACAGAAATGGTCATTTAAAAATGCCCTGCAGGCTACGAAAGTCAATAAAAAGGAAATAAATTAAAAAGTTTTTATACGTTTTATGCAGCCCGTTACTGGTCTGTGGCTCGGTGGTTGGTGTCCCTGCTTTAAAGTACAGGTGTATAGCAGTTTATGTATAGCTTCATTAGGGTCAATTCAAAATGTCTGTACTGAGGGTTAAACCCTGGGCTGGTTAATTAACATCAAACAATCTAATCCTTATGCAAAAAAAAAAAAAAAAAAAGGATATAGACATGCAAACTAAATAAGGATTACAACAATACAGGTAAACACAGTGGGGCAGCAAACCAGTTACTGAACAGGGGTGGAGACCTGATTGAAACTAAAACAAAGGCAAATGTCAGTGTAAACAAAAGCTCATACACAACTAAACTTCACAACAGAAAAACAGACCTTATTTTTTTAACACCGACCACCACAAAGGATGTTAAGAGAGGAAGTTTGTGACTGTTATAGGCTGATTTTTTTTAAACTGTGGTAGGAAACTGTATAGAAACTTTAAACCACAAAACTTTCAAAGAATCTTGTATGACTGTATGATGAGGTTGCATCGAATTGACCCTTCAAAATTCCCCATTCACTACATTTCATTCTAATCTCCATCGATTACATTTAGAGTATGCAGTTATGTCTGTATTAATGCTACATACATTATCCACTTTATTGCGAAACACCTGTCTTTCTGATCTCTTGTCCTCTCCCAGGGATGTTCTTTTGCTCTTAAGGCACGTGTGCCACTCAAAACACCTCGAACATCTCATCGGCATATGTCAAACGTATCTCATGTCAAACGTCTCCGTGGCTTTGCCCTGTTTCATGATGAGTTCCACGTTTGCCCTTTGTTCTAATTGGCTGTCTATGATGAAATCGCAGACATGTTAACGCACGTGGTCAGAATAGCAGCAGTTAACACCATTATTCTCGTAACTTTTTGATACTCATTCAGACTTAGGGGAGTTTTACCATAGCCAATTGCCAATTACCCTATGGAAATATTTTTAAGAAGTAGAAGATCAGTTTATAGATTTTTTTTTTCATATTTCATGACAAAATATTTTTCCTTGATGTGAATGGAGTGTTTGAAAATAAGGACTGACAACACAATACTTTTCAAATGATTAGTTTATTTAGTTGAGGAAAATTCATAGAAAAATCTCGCAACAATACCCGAGTCTTTTCGAATAATCCAGAAATTTCAATATCACCCAAACCAACATGAAGCTTTAAAGCAAAGGCAAAAAAAATAATACATCCTTTAAAATATGTATGATTTGCTTAGTTGCTGCTGCTGTTGTTCTGAAAATCATTATATTGGGCTGGATGATAATTTTGCATTATATTGCACCACTATTAAGCACCTCATCCAGGCTTTTGTCAGCTTTGCCAGTTTAAAAGGCTGATAGTTACTTACAATGATCTTGATATCGGCGGAGCAGTAATTAATTCCTGGTGAATAAAGGAGTGTTAATGAGACTTAATTAAACATCAGGTCTCAGGAGGAAAGCTGCACTGCCGAGCTCAGGAGTCAAATCTGCCACCTAGTCAAGTAAGTGCACTAATTATTCACACTTCTCTCAGTGCCTTGCACAGTTACAGTGTTTAGCATTTGATTTATACAATTACAATTAAAATTAAACTAGAATACAGACATTTCTTGGTCGCAAAAGAATTCACCCTCTCGTTAACACCACACTGTTTGTGATTGTAGCTAGGCTATGTCTCCATTAGCTCTGTACATCCGGGTCCTGATAGGATAGTCCATTCTTTTTGGTTCACACTCTGTCACATTGGATCAAGGCCACTAGTAAAGCCTTGCCAGACATTCTCATTTTGATTGACGGCTAATTATGTGACTTCTGATGGCTGCTGGTTCCACCAGAACCTTTTTTAGAGGTTTCACAGCAAGAGGGGTGAATACTTATGCAAATGACTAAATCTATTGCTCTTGCATGCTATCTCTCTGCACCTCTATCCAACCATTATCTATTGTCCATCTGTTTCAACTTCGAATGTGCATGTGTTGTGTCATTTATTTCAGTCAGATAACATCTTGATAGTTTTTTTTTCTCTTAAATGATTTGTCTACAACCTGCCATCCATTCAGTCATCTTTCTCTGGCCCCTTTGTTGCCTACTATTGCATTTCTAGGTCTTATATCAAAGATTGCACGTTATTTGTCTCACTTTGTTTCCTTGTAGGTTCTGGATCTCAGAGTTTCCTGTCGAGTTCAACCTTAATCCGGCTTTGGCTGAACAGATTCGAGATTTGAGGGATCAGCTGAACACTGAGGGCAATGAGCAGGGGAGTCAGCTCATCGATGTTGAGAGTGTGTAAGTGCATATGCACACACACACACACACACACACACACACACACACACACACACACACACACACTCTTTTCAAAAACATGTTCCTCAAATGTGCTCATTTTCCCCTTTCAGACCCTCATATAAGTGGAAGCGTCAGGTAACCCAGCGTGTGCCATCCATGTCAAAGAAGAGGAAGATGTCTCTTCTCTTTGAACATTTGGATGCCTCAGAGCTTGCAGAACATCTTACCTACATGGAGTATAAGTCCTTTTGCAAAATTCTGGTGTGTGCCCACAAATGCGTTTACTTACGCTTAGGGTTGCAAACTTCTGGGAATTTTCAAGTTTGAAAATTTTTCAAGAGAATATATGGGAATTACAGTAATATTTGAGTCTAAACTGTAAATTAACAAAATTGCAGATTAGCCTATAATGGACAACTTTAATGTTGTTTGAAAAAACACAATCTTGTTAAAAAAGATTTAAAATGTTATATATTACTATATACTGTATAAACAATATCTTATTACTACTGCACCTATTGTACATAAATAGGCCACTTATGCAGTTCTGTAGAATTACTGGAAATTTGCAACCCTTCTAATGGTAAAATATAGTGCAGATATGACACTAGTTTGGTTTTATGGCAAATCACAGGTTCCAGTCAATGCTCTAAATGATAATTTCTCTTGTAAAATATTAAATAGAGACATAAATGTATATTAAGGACTGTCCTTAAAACTGAATGTATATGAGGACCTGTTCTTAAAACATCTTTCTGTGAGGACATGCTGTAATATTTGCTCTATGACAAGCTGGCCTTGCACATCATGTGTTCAGTTCCAGGACTATCACAGCTTCGTGAGACATGGCTGCACGGTGGATAACCCAATCCTGGAGCGCTTCATCACGCTCTTCAACAGCGTTTCCCAGTGGATTCAGCTTATGGTGCTCAGCAAACCCACAGCTCAGCAGCGCGCCATTGTCATCACACACTTCGTACGAGTCGCACAGGTCAGTCCGATTATGAGCCACTTAATAAGCGACAGTGTAAACACTATACTTATACTGCTCTTCAGTCCATATGCATCTGCTAAGGGCAGATAAAGTTCAAACCTATGTGCTTGGTGTGCATGTTTTCCACTTCCACTTTTTTTTTTTTAGCTCAGGCACAGAAATGAAAGCACAGAATGACACTTTGAGTACTCCGTTAATTTTATTCATCAAACATGCCGTGACATCTTTGCAGTTGATCATTTTAAAAGTGTTTGTACAATAGTGATTACCAGAAAAAAAGTAGAACCCCAATTTTATTATTTGAGCCAAACCTTCTAGCTAACCAAGATCTAGCTATTACAAATGTATTAATATGGTTCATTAAACAGTGCTTCAGTTGAAACTGCCTCATTTTTTGTGTCATTCAAAACTAAACGTGCACATTTTTATAAATTCACTGATAATATATTTGAATTGAGACTTTTAAATTCATTTTTATTTGTATAGCGCTTTTAACAATAAACACTGTCTAAAAGCAGCTTTACAAAGATAAAGTAGTTATAAAGTCGTATAAAACAATGAGTTTAGTAAGTTATACGTTTAGTAAGTTATAAGTTTAGTCCCTATAGGTTTGTTCCTTATAATTGTTTAAAAGTTTATCCATAATGTGTGAGCCAGTAGCGAATGTGGCAAGGAAAAATCTCCCTGAGAAGGCATGAGGAGGAAACCTTGAGAGGAACCAGACTTATCTGCGTGGTACCGAATGTCCATTCATTTGCAGGTCCATAATTGTTCAGGCAAACTGTGGTCCTGATCCACTATAGTAGACTGTTGATATTAATTACAGTCTAAGTCCATCCTGAAAGTTCTTGAGTTGCTCAGTAACTTCATGGATCTTTAGGCTGTTGAGGTGGAACCATTCCCAGCTGCTCTCTCCAATTGAAGAGAACTCCTCAGGAGCATGTTTAACTTGACAGAGAGGGAGAGAGAGAGAGAGAGAGAGAGAGAGAGAGAGAGAGAGAGAGAGAGAGAGAGAGAAGGACAGAGGAGTAAAAAAAGATAACGGTAAGAAGACGATGAAAATTCACCTTAATTTAAAGATGTTTCAATAATTTCATTGCATTTTAATGCTATGTTTTATTGCTTTTATTGTAGATACAATTTTATAGCTGAACCACAAACAAATTAACTGTTTAATATTTCAGAGAGGAGTCTCTAAAGTCAAAGTTTTGTAACAGATGCAAAGCTGTTTCTCTCCATTTCCCTCGAAGGCTTCAGGATGGAATTCTTTGTGCTTTCCCAATTTCCCAATTTCTCATGAGCCTGCAATTGTGCATGCAGCTTCTCTATCTTTACAAAGTCATCATTTATTAATGTTACTCACTCTGTCACGGAGCAGCACAGCCTGAGCCTTGTTGAGAAGTTCACGTCTCACAGCCGGGCGCATGAATAGCACCTGCGTCCAAACAGGACAGAACAGGACATTGTTCAAATCCACTTTTATAATGTCTTTGCATGGCCTGTATAGTTGTTTGCAAGTCTGGATTTTGATTTATGGAATGAAACCTTCAGCTCTGATGTTTCCCTTTTTTCATGCTGTGGGACATCCTGGAGTAGTAGCTCTCTAGGATGCACTTACCCCCCACTCATTTTCTTCCTGATCCCTCATCGTTTCTCACAGTATCCCTTCTTTGATAACGTGGAGTTTTTTAACGTGGAGTCAGTAACATTAACATCAAGAGGCTCGATCATAAACCTGGCTGATGTAATTAACCACTTTACTTTCTGATGCGTGGTTTGTTTGATTCAATGGATGCACTGAAGATAAAATGTGGCTTGAACAGAAAGGCTTTTGTGACTCTGTGTGTGCATGTGTGTGTTGAAGCAGCTGGAGCTGGATTGATTTGTGCACTGTGTATGTGTGAGTGTGGGTTGAAGGGCAGAGGATGTCTCCCATAGAGCCTCATTCATGAAGCCTTACTGGTGTACACATCCCATTCAGTCTCTAGAACAATTAAACAATGCAGCCATATTAGTATATTAGTAGTGCATGTTACACGCTCTGTGTGTGTGTGTGTGTGTTTGTGTCCTCATTTTTCAAGAGTCTAACTTTATCTGCTTTCCCAATCCTTCCTTCCTCTGCATCAGTGTCTCCCTCCTCTCGTAGTTCTCCCTGCCAGGCCTATACCTCAACAGCCACATGCTGGCTTTAACTGTCTCTCTTTCTCTTGTTCTCTCTCTCTCTCTCTCTCTCTCTCTCTCTCTCTCTCTCTCTCTCTCTCTCCTTTTATTTCTCTATACAGCCTAAATGTTTTCAACCCGATGCTGTCACATAGATCACTGTAACTGTGAATAATATTTTGTTTACAAGATTCTCCTTTCTGTTTAGAAACTGTTGCAGCTGCAGAACTTTAATACTCTCATGGCAGTGGTTGGAGGCCTCAGTAACAGCTCCATCTCCAGGCTTAAAGACACACAGGCCCACATCAGTAATGACACCAACAAGGTACTACACACATAGACACAGTACTCATCATCACCATACTTATAATAACTCATAATAACTTGCACATTCTCCAGTTGCTTTTTGTAGAGTTTTATACTTTTTACTTGTTATAATTTTACTATCATACTAGGAGTATATAGGGTGTTATCCTTCTTCTTCTTCTTCTTCTTCTTCTTTCGGCTTCTCCCATTAGGGGTCGCCACAGCGGATTATCCGTCTCCATACCCTGTCCTCTACATCTGCCTCTTTCAAACCAACTACTTGCATGTCTTCCCTCACCACATCCATGAACCTCCTCCTTGGTCTTCCTCTTTTCCTCCTTCCTGGTGGCTCCATCCTCAGCATTCTCCTACCAATATACCCCGTATCCCTCCTCTGCACATGTCCAAACCATCTCAATCTCACCTCCCTCACCTTGTCTCCAAACCATCCTACATGCACTGTCCATCTAATAAACTCGTTTCTAATTCTGTCCATCCTCGTCACTCCCAATGATAATCTCCACGTCTTCAGCTCTGCTACCTCCAGCTCCACCTCCTGTCTTTTACTCACTGCCACTGTCTCTAAACCATACAACATCGCAGGTCTCACCAAAATTTTCCTTTCACTGTTGCAGATACTCTTCTATCACAAATCACTCCTGCTATCACTCTTCTCCACCCACTCCACCCTGCCTGCACTCTTTTCTTTACTTCTCTAACACACTCTCTATTACTTTGGACTGTTGACCTCAGGTACCTGAACTCCTCCACATTCTCCACCTCTTCTCCCTGCAACCGCACCACTCCACTGCCCTCCCTCTCATTCACACACATGTACTCTGTCTTACTCCTACTGACTTTCATTCCCCTTCTCTCCAGTACATACCTCCACCTCTCCAAGCTCTTCTTAACCTGCTCCCTAATCTCACCACAAATTACAATATCATCCGCAAAACATCATAGTCCATTGAGACTCCTGTCTGACCTCGTCTGTCAACCTGTCCATCACCACTGCAAACAGGAAAGGGCTCAGAGCTGATCCTTGATGCAGTCCAATCTCCACCTTGAACCAGTCTGTCGTTCTACTGCACACTTCACTGCTGTCACACTGTATTCATACATGTCCTGCACCACCCTTACATACTTCTCTGACACACCTCACTTCCTCATACAATACCACAACTCTCTTGCCACCCTTTGCCCGCTTTCTCTAAATCCACAAACACACAATGCAACTCCTTCTGACCTTCTCTATACTTCTCCATCAACATTTTTAAAGCAAATAATGCGTCTGTGGTGCTCTTCCACAGCGTGAAACCATACTGTTGCTCACAGATGGTCACCTCTTCTCTCAGCCTGGCTTCCACTACTCTTTCCCATAACTTCATGGTGTGACTGATCAACTTAATTCCTCTGTAGTTACTGCAGGTCTGCACATCTTCCTTATTCTTAAAGATCAGTACCAGCACACTCCTTCTTCATTCCTCAAGCATCCTCTCACCTTCCAAAATCTTGTTGAACAGTCTGGTTAAAAACTCCACTGCCATCTCTCCTAAACATCTCCATGCTTCTACCGGTATGTCATCTGGTCCAACCAACTTTCCAATCTTCATCCTCTTATTCGCTGCTCTCACTTCCTCCTTACTAATCCTATCCACTTCCTGCTTCACCATCCAGACACCATCCAACCTTCGCTCTCTCATTTTCCTCGTTCATCAGTTGCTCAAAATACTCCCTCCATCTTCTCAACACACTCTCCTCACTAGTCAACACATTTCCATCTCCATCCTTTATTGCTCTAACTTGTAGCACATCCTTCCCAGCTCGGTATAATTATTTTTTCCTTCCTTAGTGTCCAACTTCTCAAACAGCTCCTCATATGCATTTTCTTTGGCTTTCGCCACATCCGTCTTCACCTGCTGTCACAGCTCCTTGTACTCCTGTCTACTTTTCTCATCGCTCTGTCGATCCCAATTCTGTTTTGCCAAACTCTTACTCCTTATGCTTTCCTGCACTTCCTCATTCCACCACCACGTCTCTTTTTCTTCTTTTCTATTTCCAGATGTCACACCAAGTACCTTTCTAGCAGTAGTTGCCCAATCATCCACCACCGAGCCCCTGTCTTACCTCTTCCCTGAATCTCACACTACAGTCTTCCTCCTTTAGTTTTCACCATCTTATTCTTCATTCAGTTCTCACTCTTCTCCTCTTCTTATGCACCTCCAAAACCATCCTACAGTCCACCATCGATGCTGTCTGGCTACACTATCCCTTGCCAACACCTTACAGTCTCCAATCTTCTTCAGGTTGCATCTCCTACATAGAACATAGTCCACCTGTGTGCACCTTCCTCCACTCTTATATCACCCTATGATCCTCCTTCTTCTTAAAATAAGTGTTCACCACTGCCATTTCCATCCTTGTAGCAAAATCTACCACCATCTGCCCTTCCACATTCCTCTCCTTAAGGCCATACCTACCCATCACCTCCTCATCACCTCTGTTCCCTTCACCAACATGCCCATTAAAGTCTGCCCCAATCACCAATCGTTCATTTCTATTTACACCTTCTACCACTTCATCTAACTCAATCCAGATTTTTTTCCTTCTCCTTCATCACACAACCCACTTGTGGAGCATAGGCACTGATGACATTTATTATCACCCCTTCAACTTCCAGCTTCATGTTCATCACCCTATCAGAAACTCTCTTCACCTCCACTACACTCTTACTGTACTCTTCCTTCAGAATCACCCCTACACCATTTCTCTTTCCATCCACACCATGATAGAACAGTTTAAACCCACCTCCAATGTTCCTGGCCTTACTCCCTTTCTACTTGGTCTTCTGAACACACAACATATCTACCTTTCTCCTCTCCATCATATCAGCTATTTCCCTTTACCAGTCATAGTACCAACATTTAAAGAACCCACCCAAACCTCCACTCTCCTACACCTCTCTATTCCCTGCTGTCTCTGTAGATGTCTTCCTCCTCTCCTTCTGCTCTTTCAGCCAACAGTAGCCCAATTTCCACCAGTACCATGTTGGCTAACAATACCTGTGGCGGTCGTTGGTAACCCGGGCCTCGACCGATCCCGTATGACACAGGGTGTGTTATCCATTCTTCAAAAATGTTCCCTATGGGTTCTGTGTATTGTTGTTAGCTTCATCAAATATGTTTGTCAGATTCAATGGACAGTAGAACTTTCACACCCCCTCCACCTGCCAATATATTTACACATTTATTCAAGAAAAGTCACTCTCATTGCATGCTTCCTTCTTCTACCAATTCTGTATTTCTCTCTTAACTTACTGTCTTCCTTTCTTTTTCTCTTCCTCCCTTCTTTCGTACATTTGCCATATTTTCTTCCTTCCATCATTCTATCTTTCTATTTTCCCCCTTTTCCTTTTCATGTCCTTCATTACAGAATTGTAATGTCATAATTTCCTGCTTTTCTTTTCCGAATGCTCCAGATCTTTAACAGTCTGCTGGATCTGGTGACATCAAGCGGGAACTACAGTCAGTACCGGCGGCGTTTTTCTGACTGTTCGGGTTTCCGGTTCCCGATCCTGGGAGTTCATCTGAAGGATCTGATCGCGGTGCATGTGGCTCTGCCGGATTGGGCCGATGACGAGAAAACACGTGTTAATCTGACCAAGACACAACAGCTGTACTCCATACTGCATGAGCTGGCACTGGTTCAGACCATGTCACCCAATATAGACGCCAGCACAGACCTGCTTAACCTTCTCACGGTAGGACTCTGTCTCTGTGTGTGTGTGTCTGTATTTGTGTGCTTTTTTAAAACTGGTCAAGTAATTTGATCGCATTGTATGTTCCCAGAATATCTACATATCCCCACTCAGATAACTACCTTATACTATATAAAGTAAGCAATAAAGCTACCATATACCATTTTCCACCTGTTTGCTACGTACATCTGTCTGTATTGCACGTGTTTCATTGTGTTGCAATTTGGGATTGTGTGTATGTTTGTAGATTGTATTGTGTGTTAGTATGGGATACCGCCACATATGGTTGCGACAGATGCTTCAGCAATACTGCTTGTTTGTTTACATGAAAGTTTTGTCTGTGTCTACGTTTGAATCTTTTAGTAATTAAACAGATAGCCTTGTTTCTTCAACCTCTACAAGTGGTACCAACATATGCTTGGAAAATGTGCATTGAGTTGCATTCTTGTCTTTCTCATACATAGGAAAGTGCTGTGTGTACTTCTGGGAATTCTGTTCTGAGAATCCTAGAATAGAATACATTGGAAATAGAGTAGGGCTGGGTAATACAAATATATATTGTTGATAAGATATACCTTTATTCGTCCCACAGTGGGGAAATTTCTTGGTTTTCGCATATCCCAACTCATCTGGAAGCTGGGTTCAGAGCGCAGGGTCAGCCATGGTACGGCACCCCTGGAGCTGATAGGGCTAAGTGCCTTGCTCAAGGGCTCAACAGTGGCAGCTTGGCAGTGCAGGGGCTTGAACCCCTGACCTTATGATCAGTAACCCAGAGCCTTAACCACTAGACCACCACTGCCTGTGATAAATTATGTCATGATACGCTTTTCTGATATATTGTTGGTATTGTGATATGTTTTAATGCAGCTTGGATGTGTTAATAGTATTGATATATAACCCACAGACTGCATTAAATGTTTTTTTATATAGAGGAGTAGAAATGTGTTTGGTTGTTTATTTTTCAGCTAGGAAAAGTTAAACAGTATAGTTTGGCCAAAAGACTTACTTACATAATTATTGTGGGGCTACAAATGTAATATAACCAGCAAGAAATAATATATACAGTATAATATATGGAAAAAGTTTGTGGACATCTTACTATAAGACTTGTATGTGCTTTTTGACATCCCCTTTCAGATTGAATCCCCATTTGCTGTTATAATAACCTCCACTCTTCTGGGAAGATGTTCCACTAGATTTTGAAGTATAGTTATTAAGATTTGTGCTCATTCAGTCACAAGGGTGTTAGTAAAGTCAGGTACTGATGTAGGTGTGTGTGTGGAGTCCTGGGGTGCACTCAGTTTTGTTTTGGGTCAGAGCTCTAAAGCAGGCCACTCAAGATCTTCCACTGTAACCCATGTAAACTTTGTCATGCTGTAACAGGTTGTGTTCTCCAATTCAAGGGAAAATTGCTACCGCTATCCAAATACATACTATACAATTGTGTGCCTTCATCCTTTTGGTAACAGTTTTGGGAAGAACCACATAACACAATCTCTTAGACCACGCTTACGAAAAGTTTAAAACCAAACTTAAATCGAATCAATAAAGATTGACTCCAGTTTTACAAAATGTTTTACTTTTAAATCTGCATTATATGAAGCAAAAAAGAAGTAAGTTGTATACAAGTTCTATTATAT
>JAAIIK010000059.1:1196039-1210402 GCA_014706435.1 Silurus glanis | reverse complement strand
CACACACACACACACACACACACACACACACACACACACACACAACCCGCCTAACGTGATGGATACCAGCATGAGCCTGGAGATGGAGGGACAGTCTGATACAACGATAGAGAAATAGAGAAAAATGAGGACAGGACAGAAAACTGTAGGTGTGAGAGCGTGACAGGAATAGAGAGCAGAGATATCCGTATAAGTGACCTAGATAGTATGCATAACTCAAGCAGGAAACATAAAAAAAAAATAAGGAAACACGTATTATGTTTTCTTTTATGAGGCTTTAGGAATGCTGAAATTAGAAACTAGTCACCCTGATTATCATCATCCTCAGAAGAGGTCACCCATGAATTTTACTGATACTGAGGTTGGATCGAACTTGCTGATGACTAATTAATTACCCATTAAATGGATAATGGATATAAAAAAAAACCATAACAAGTAAAATAGTACTGAACTTTATTACAAAACTAAAAAAACTTTTCTGAACCATGAAAATGTGCTAAGTGAAATAAATAATTAATAAATATAATTATATTAATAATACATGATTAATAATAAATATAATACAGTGCTCTCTGATGCCTCTAGAGGCCGCTCTCGTAATGACAGCGAACCGGAAGTCAGAAAGCGGATCGGTATGGATTTTTGCTGATAGTTAAAGCAATTAACTACTGATGCCGATTCATCGGTCGACCTCTTATCCTCAGCCTGATTATCATCTAGATTTTGATTGGTCAAAACATGTTGAATAGGTTGCAATTAAAATGTTATTTAAGTTTATTTAAAAATGTTCCCGTTCTAATTTCTTACTAGTTTTATAGTCAAACTCAATCACATGGACATGTTTAACAATGTTTGGTAGCAATCTTCACTTCAGTGATCAGAATCCTGGTGCTTATAGCTGCTGTGATGTAAGTGATAAGAAGAATTTGATTTGTAGATGTTCTGCACATTCTATATAAATTGGCTGCTTTTTGTAGATATATAGATGATATAGTATACTGCCCTGTCCTGTTTGTTTGGCAAATGGTTTCTAATTTGCAAAGAACCTTCTTCTGTTTTAGAAAATCACAAACTTCCTGCATTTTACGAGAATAAACCAGGCTTTAGTGCAGATAATGGGAGAGCATGGTAGTGCGGGTACACAAAAACTCACACACACAGACACATGTGCACACACTTTTTAGTATTTGTATAATTCAGAAAGTAACAGCTCCTATGGAAACCTTTCCACTAAACAGCTATTCTTTTACATTGTCTCCTGTGATAGTTCTTACCTTTGCATTTGTATCCTTGCTTATAAAAGCCCCATATCTAGAAAAACAAAAAAATTGTGTTAATTATTTTTTGAAAATACACCAAACAAGAACAGTGATGGATGAATGGAAAGAAAAACAGAAAAGCAACAAACAGATAAAGGAAGGGAAAAGGGGGAGTCAGGATCAAGAGAGATGCATTCACATCATGGTGCGGGAACAATACATGAAAGGATCGTCCAGACCATCACACACATGCATACATGGCGATATCTGAGGGTCCAGAACACAAGCACACACACAAAACAGACGGACACAGTGAATGTATACAAACGATCGCCTCGTACACGCAGACCCACCCTCGCTTTTTTTTAAATCACACAAAAAACATTCAGGGTGGTGCAATACAAAGCAACACAAACACACAACATTGTCAAGATCTCACTGTAGCATCTCTCACTAAACAGATCTACGAAATACAGTTATGTGTGCACAAAAAAACTGAAAAAAAAAAATATGGTGAAGTGTGGTGAATTTAAGCCAATGGGTTATGTCTATACACACTGACCTATGTGCATGCACACACAGACTCAGACACACACACACACACACACACACACACACACACACACAGAGTGTAGAATGAGCAGCTGAGTGGCAGAATGTGTGGAGGAGTTTGGATTCTGTATTTGGAGCTTTGTCAAATACATGGTGTAAAAAAAAGGAAAAAAGAATTCCCAAGAAAGGTAGAGAAAGAAATAGCCTGATATTTCGGAGACTCCTTTATATCTTGATTTTATACAAAGTATATATACATACCAATTTACATACAAAACAAACAATATAGGTCATTTCCAAATTCAATCGCACCCTTCACTGAAATGATCACAAATTAGTAGATTAATTAAGATGAATTTTACATTCATAAAATGATGACTGGAGTTTAAACGCATAAGAACGCATTATAAATTTCCTACCATGTTTTTCTTTTATTGATGATTTGAAATCAAATGATTGTAAGCCGTACAAAATAAATTAAGTGAAGCCTTCCCTGTAGAGAATAACAGCACTGAGGTTATAAGGTCTAATAACAGAAAGAAAGCTTTTCCTTTATATTCTGAGGTTCGTAAATGTGGTATTTTTGCTTCAGTTCAGACCACAGTATAGTAATAGTGACAAGTAAATTTGGTCATTGTTGAGAGGAATACAGGTAGTCTCCTACTTACGATGGAGATACGTTACGACGACCCCATCGTAAGTCAAAAATATCGTAAGTCGAAGATGGTACTATGACTGTGACAGTCTTTCCTGCTTAATGCTGATTTATAATTTTAATTTTCTGCTCTAAACTGATGGCTTTCCTCTTCTTTTTTTCACCACAAGCAGTAGACATACTTGGGCGCTTGGAAGACATGCTTTTATCACTAAAATTGTTGTTTAAAACCGTTTGAAACAGAAAAAAATACACACTGAGACAAATTTATTCTGTCGACCGCTAGCGAGAGCGGGCATCTCACAGAGCGAGAGATACGCTCATCCTAGCGGCACGTCCAACGTATCGTACATGGTACGCTGCTGCCTGTTGCGCGGAATTTTAAATATTTGTACAATTTTGTCATTTGCTATATTCATCGTAAGATCGAAAAAATCGTAAGTCGAACCATCGTAACTCGGGACCATCTGTAGTCACACTTCTTGCAGATATTTGAATAATTGTGGGTTTTTTTCTCCATTTACTTGAAGGGTACCAGTAATTGATTGAATCTGGTAAGAAATATGTTTTCCAATCTATTTCTCCATCCATCTCGCTAGAGCAATAGATACTCACAAATCCGGCGCAGTGTTCGCAGAAGGTGGGCTTAACATAAGTGGTCTCGGTGAACGTGTGTATGAAGCCCATCTTACAGTTCAGCAGTGAACTGGCCTTCATAAAGTAATCTATCATCTCCTCCCTGCTGATCTTGCCATCCCTGATAGCGAAAGAGGGGGGGGGGGGGGAGAGATGTGCTGGGTTAACAGTGTACAAGAGAAACAGGATGTTTAAATGGAAAATAATTGAACTGCAAAAGGAAAAGGAGTGACTGGAAAAAGAACAAAAGAAAAAAAAAGGAAAATAGTCAGGAGTCCTGATAGTAAATTACTATGGATGGAATGTACAATAGTTGGGCAAAACAGTGAGTTACCTTTACGTGAACATGTGTGTGTGAAAATCATGATGACTTGGAATGAAATCATCACATTAGATAAAGTCTATGATAAATCATTGTATCATTTAGAGCCAACAAACCTAGAAATGAAAATTTGACCATTTTCAGGTTTAAGGAAAGTATGGAATAGTATAATGATAATTGCTCAGGAACTTTGACACCTGCACCACTTTAAAAAAAAAAACATCTCAGACTGTTTTCCAAACAGAAAGAGGTGGTGCAATCAGCTGAGCATAGTACCATCCACAATGTGCTGCCTAACCTGCAGTCTATCTACAGCAAGCAGTGCTGGGCCAAAGCCGGGAAACCAGTGAAAGACCTTAATCTTTACAACTATGGAATGTTTCAGTCAAAGAAATGCTTCCACTCCCAAAAGAACACTACAAAGAGAATGAGATTTTTCTTCACAGGCAAATTGGACTCTCAACCTAAAGAACATCAAAAACTAAGAATACAGCCTAGAATCATAATCACAATATCCACTAACTAATATTTTTTGCACACATACTGTACAACTATTGCAAAAAAAATGTTTACCTCTTGCACATCTGCACTTGATTAGGTAATTGCCACACTCTTCTGACTAAGAAATGTAAAATCCAGCTTTGCATTTATGTTCTATTAAATCTTTAGTCCAAATAAGATTTTATTACATTTTTTTTCATTCCTATTGTTTTTATAACTATTCAGGTTTAAAGGTTTTTTGTGTATGTTGTGTATGTAACAAATTGCATTTTACTTGGATATAATCAGCAATGCAATAAGGAGCTGCTTCATGGCAGTGGCAATCAAGAGCATACACCTAAAAGTGGATTTCTAAAAGTTTTGTGTGCAATTTTTTTTATAACATCCCATCACATTTATTGTACAAATAGCTTCAGATGTCAGAGATTAGACAATAATCATACATTTTCCACCCAAGGTTTTGTTTATTTATGGAGAACATATTTGTTTATTGGAAATTGCTCACACTCAGGCTAATTCTCAGACCGAACAAATCTGGTGTTTGGTCTTGCAGATTTCAATTTGTTTCCCACTGATACATCAAGCCAAGCATTCTAATGGTACTTGAATGTTAAAGGTCAGCACTTCATCTAAAGGTCAGTGTTTCCAAACTCACTGGTTTGTATCTAGCTCTCCAAACTTGCTGAGATAGGGGAAATTGTTCCTGATGCTCTCAAACTCCTCACGGGAAATATAGCCGTCTCCATCGGTGTCGAAATTCTTGAAGACAGACTGCAACCGTGGAAACAAGACAGATTATTCTCGCTCTGAAACAGTCATTAGTTTACTGTGAGATGATTTGATTTACTGAACATTGTAAGCATTTTGAGAAGGATAAAAATAAAGATGTTAAATGCAAGTCCTAGCTTGATACAACAGTTCTTCCAAGTTAAATTATTATATGTTTATGCTTCATTGCAATTACATAGAATGAGTACTTCAGGAATTCTTATTTCAATATAATAGTATTGAGAAAATATCAAACTCACAAATCATTTGCTGCACAACCTTGATACTAAGTTAGATAGTAATAATAGTACATTTTAACAATTTTAGCTGATATTTAAGATACAACCTGAATATGGAAATCACTTATACTTGTAATACAAGGCTTTTTCAGTGATATGGAAGATAAACTGCCTCTCTGTGGCATATTTATCTATAAATTCTGCCATTTTAATAATGAGGTTACTAATACATTCTATATAAATGGTACATACTAATTTCACTCTATAAAATAAGAATTCAGAAACTTCAAAACTTAAACCGTCCTTAAACAAAAAAAAAGGTCATACTTCAACCATCTTCTCAATGTGTTTGGTGATGATGGCAGGATCTGCTTTAGGTTTCACCGACGCCGCCCACTCATCAACCATCGATGGTCGCTTATTTGCTAGGCTGGGACCAGGGTTTGAGTTCTGATCAGCCAATCACAAGCAAAGAAACGTTAAAATACTAGCTTAATACGATGGGAAAGTGTGATACTGGAAATGAACATGTCCGTAACTCACAGCTGGTTTGGAGCTTCGAGGTTCCCTCTGTAGTGAGAGCTGGTATATCTCATCTTCTGTATGATACTGGTCCAGTGATACCTACTCCAAAACACACAAACATACACCACATCATTTAAAATCAAGGAACATTTACTAATACAGAGCAGCACAAGTAGTACATGTGGCTTGTGGCTTTCCCGAGGAAGAAGCAACTTGAAAAAAAAAAGTATTTGAGTCCATAATCCTTCCTACAAAACTATATTCAATTTGTATGAAATTTGCTGGTACATGCCGGGATCCATTTTGACTATTCACACCGAGGCTAAATGTGCTGCTGAGACCATTTTGCACTCGAATGGGCAATTTCTCTGACTGATGAGCAATAATATTAAGCACCAAGTACTGTCTGTGCTTAGAATCTGGGTACATGTTCAGAAAAAGCATGAACCCCATTTAAGAAAACAGCTGAAGTGAGGCATTTATTTATTATTTATTTATTTATTATTTATAAAACACTTCAAAACGGAAAATAATCATTGGCATTGTGCGATCAGTAACTTGTGTGGTATCTCAGTGGTTAAGCTGTTGGACTTCTGATCAGAAGGTTGTGAGGTAAAATCCCAGCACAGCCAAGCTGCCATTGCTCTTCCCCTTGAGTAAAGCTCTTAACTGTCGCTCTGGATAATGGCATCTGCCAAATAAATGGAAATATACAACCTATACGATTATACCTGTTCATTGATTCAATTCCTATAACAGTATGCTGCCCTTCATGTTATTTTCCCTTATTTATTATAATTATAACTCACATGTAAATTTCCTTCACTAAATATTTTTTATCTTTTTACACGTGATCCCACTGTTTCGCTGACCCTGATAGCAAACCTGATTATTGCTTATATATTGTGCAACTCAAATATGACACAATTTATATTAGCTAAATTAGCTATTAGTTCAGGTTTCCAAAGCCATAGTGTGTGTGATTTGTGTTTGTTAAGGAAACACATCGTCAGGGTCTCTCTAGTGTCGGTGCACAAATACTTTAGTGTGTAAACATAATTTCCTTCCAGGGAAAAATTCCTCAGCATGCTGCTGTAAACTATCAAAGGGCTTACGAGTGGGTATCTCTGAGAAATCCTTACTCACAAGTAGGAGAGTGCATTTGCTTCATTCTCGTCCTAATTCTCCGAATTTTTGCTTGTATTGCGACTCCTCCGCAGAGGAATGTCGATTTCTCAACAATGTTAAGAAATGTACAAGAAAAAAAAAACATGTTCAGGAAATATTCTAGGGTGAAAAGGTGCCATTTCGGATCCATGCTCTCTATTTTTCTATGCTTTTCTGTTTTTCTATGCTTATAATTCACTCTCCCTCTACCTCACACTTGAAAGAAAAAATCTCACTCCTCAGACACACACACACACACACACACACACACACACACACACACACACACATTGTTTTTTATTTGTGCCTCAACAAAAAAACTAAATAAAATGTATTATTATTCAAAAGAAGTGTTTTGTCCCCTGTTCATCCAAATAGCTGCTGCCAGGATAATCAATAAACACCTGCAAAATGAAAGGAATTATTCATTTACACATTATAAAGCAGCTTTGTTTTAAATTCAGGGCTGCCAGAATACTTCAGTTAGAAAGTACAATAAATATGCTTATAATGTGGAGATGTTTATATATATATATATATATATATATATATATATATATATATATATATATATATATATATATATATATAAACATCTCCACATTATAAGCATATTTATTGTACTTTCTAACTGAAGTATTCTGGCAGCCCTGAATTTAAAACAAAGCTGCTTTATAATGTGTAAATGAATAATTCCTTTCATTTTGCAGGTGTTTATTGATTATCCTGGCAGCAGCTATTTGGATGAACAGGGGACAAAACACTTCTTTTGAATAATAATACATTTTATTTAGTTTTTTTGTTGAGGCACAAATAAAAAACAATGTGTGTGTGTGTGTGTGTGTGTGTGTGTGTGTGTGTGTGTGTGTGTCTGAGGAGTGAGATTTTTTCTTTCAAGTGTGAGGTAGAGGGAGAGTGAATTATAAGCATAGAAAAACAGAAAAGCATAGAAAAATAGAGAGCATGGATCCGAAATGGCACCTTTTCACCCTAGAATATTTCCTGAACATGTTTTTTTTTTCTTGTACATTTCTTAACATTGTTGAGAAATCGACATTCCTCTGCGGAGGAGTCGCAATACAAGCAAAAATTCGGAGAATTAGGACGAGAATGAAGCAAATGCACTCTCCTACTTGTGAGTAAGGATTTCTCAGAGATACCCACTCGTAAGCCCTTTGATAGTTTACAGCAGCATGCTGAGGAATTTTTCCCTGGAAGGAAATTATGTTTACACACTAAAGTATTTGTGCACCGACACTAGAGAGACCCTGACGATGTGTTTCCTTAACAAACACAAATCACACACACTATGGCTTTGGAAACCTGAACTAATAGCTAATTTAGCTAATATAAATTGTGTCATATTTGAGTTGCACAATATATAAGCAATAATCAGGTTTGCTATCAGGGTCAGCGAAACAGTGGGATCACGTGTAAAAAGATAAAAAATATTTAGTGAAGGAAATTTACATGTGAGTTATAATTATAATAAATAAGGGAAAATAACATGAAGGGCAGCATACTGTTATAGGAATTGAATCAATGAACAGGTATAATCGTATAGGTTGTATATTTCCATTTATTTGGCAGATGCCATTATCCAGAGCGACAGTTAAGAGCTTTACTCAAGGGGAAGAGCAATGGCAGCTTGGCTGTGCTGGGATTTTACCTCACAACCTTCTGATCAGAAGTCCAACAGCTTAACCACTGAGATACCACACAAGTTACTGATCGCACAATGCCAATGATTATTTTCCGTTTTGAAGTGTTTTATAAATAATAAATAAATAAATAATAAATAAATGCCTCACTTCAGCTGTTTTCTTAAATGGGGTTCATGCTTTTTCTGAACATGTACCCAGATTCTAAGCACAGACAGTACTTGGTGCTTAATATTATTGCTCATCAGTCAGAGAAATTGCCCATTCGAGTGCAAAATGGTCTCAGCAGCACATTTAGCCTCGGTGTGAATAGTCAAAATGGATCCCGGCATGTACCAGCAAATTTCATACAAATTGAATATAGTTTTGTAGGAAGGATTATGGACTCAAATACTTTTTTTTTTCAAGTTGCTTCTTCCTCGGGAAAGCCACAAGCCACATGTACTACTTGTGCTGCTCTGTATTAGTAAATGTTCCTTGATTTTAAATGATGTGGTGTATGTTTGTGTGTTTTGGAGTAGGTATCACTGGACCAGTATCATACAGAAGATGAGATATACCAGCTCTCACTACAGAGGGAACCTCGAAGCTCCAAACCAGCTGTGAGTTACGGACATGTTCATTTCCAGTATCACACTTTCCCATCGTATTAAGCTAGTATTTTAACGTTTCTTTGCTTGTGATTGGCTGATCAGAACTCAAACCCTGGTCCCAGCCTAGCAAATAAGCGACCATCGATGGTTGATGAGTGGGCGGCGTCGGTGAAACCTAAAGCAGATCCTGCCATCATCACCAAACACATTGAGAAGATGGTTGAAGTATGACCTTTTTTTTTGTTTAAGGACGGTTTAAGTTTTGAAGTTTCTGAATTCTTATTTTATAGAGTGAAATTAGTATGTACCATTTATATAGAATGTATTAGTAACCTCATTATTAAAATGGCAGAATTTATAGATAAATATGCCACAGAGAGGCAGTTTATCTTCCATATCACTGAAAAAGCCTTGTATTACAAGTATAAGTGATTTCCATATTCAGGTTGTATCTTAAATATCAGCTAAAATTGTTAAAATGTACTATTATTACTATCTAACTTAGTATCAAGGTTGTGCAGCAAATGATTTGTGAGTTTGATATTTTCTCAATACTATTATATTGAAATAAGAATTCCTGAAGTACTCATTCTATGTAATTGCAATGAAGCATAAACATATAATAATTTAACTTGGAAGAACTGTTGTATCAAGCTAGGACTTGCATTTAACATCTTTATTTTTATCCTTCTCAAAATGCTTACAATGTTCAGTAAATCAAATCATCTCACAGTAAACTAATGACTGTTTCAGAGCGAGAATAATCTGTCTTGTTTCCACGGTTGCAGTCTGTCTTCAAGAATTTCGACACCGATGGAGACGGCTATATTTCCCGTGAGGAGTTTGAGAGCATCAGGAACAATTTCCCCTATCTCAGCAAGTTTGGAGAGCTAGATACAAACCAGTGAGTTTGGAAACACTGACCTTTAGATGAAGTGCTGACCTTTAACATTCAAGTACCATTAGAATGCTTGGCTTGATGTATCAGTGGGAAACAAATTGAAATCTGCAAGACCAAACACCAGATTTGTTCGGTCTGAGAATTAGCCTGAGTGTGAGCAATTTCCAATAAACAAATATGTTCTCCATAAATAAACAAAACCTTGGGTGGAAAATGTATGATTATTGTCTAATCTCTGACATCTGAAGCTATTTGTACAATAAATGTGATGGGATGTTATAAAAAAAATTGCACACAAAACTTTTAGAAATCCACTTTTAGGTGTATGCTCTTGATTGCCACTGCCATGAAGCAGCTCCTTATTGCATTGCTGATTATATCCAAGTAAAATGCAATTTGTTACATACACAACATACACAAAAAACCTTTAAACCTGAATAGTTATAAAAACAATAGGAATGAAAAAAAATGTAATAAAATCTTATTTGGACTAAAGATTTAATAGAACATAAATGCAAAGCTGGATTTTACATTTCTTAGTCAGAAGAGTGTGGCAATTACCTAATCAAGTGCAGATGTGCAAGAGGTAAACATTTTTTTTGCAATAGTTGTACAGTATGTGTGCAAAAAATATTAGTTAGTGGATATTGTGATTATGATTCTAGGCTGTATTCTTAGTTTTTGATGTTCTTTAGGTTGAGAGTCCAATTTGCCTGTGAAGAAAAATCTCATTCTCTTTGTAGTGTTCTTTTGGGAGTGGAAGCATTTCTTTGACTGAAACATTCCATAGTTGTAAAGATTAAGGTCTTTCACTGGTTTCCCGGCTTTGGCCCAGCACTGCTTGCTGTAGATAGACTGCAGGTTAGGCAGCACATTGTGGATGGTACTATGCTCAGCTGATTGCACCACCTCTTTCTGTTTGGAAAACAGTCTGAGATGTTTTTTTTTTTAAAGTGGTGCAGGTGTCAAAGTTCCTGAGCAATTATCATTATACTATTCCATACTTTCCTTAAACCTGAAAATGGTCAAATTTTCATTTCTAGGTTTGTTGGCTCTAAATGATACAATGATTTATCATAGACTTTATCTAATGTGATGATTTCATTCCAAGTCATCATGATTTTCACACACACATGTTCACGTAAAGGTAACTCACTGTTTTGCCCAACTATTGTACATTCCATCCATAGTAATTTACTATCAGGACTCCTGACTATTTTCCTTTTTTTTTCTTTTGTTCTTTTTCCAGTCACTCCTTTTCCTTTTGCAGTTCAATTATTTTCCATTTAAACATCCTGTTTCTCTTGTACACTGTTAACCCAGCACATCTCTCCCCCCCCCCCCCCTCTTTCGCTATCAGGGATGGCAAGATCAGCAGGGAGGAGATGATAGATTACTTTATGAAGGCCAGTTCACTGCTGAACTGTAAGATGGGCTTCATACACACGTTCACCGAGACCACTTATGTTAAGCCCACCTTCTGCGAACACTGCGCCGGATTTGTGAGTATCTATTGCTCTAGCGAGATGGATGGAGAAATAGATTGGAAAACATATTTCTTACCAGATTCAATCAATTACTGGTACCCTTCAAGTAAATGGAGAAAAAAACCCACAATTATTCAAATATCTGCAAGAAGTGTGACTACAGATGGTCCCGAGTTACGATGGTTCGACTTACGATTTTTTCGATCTTACGATGAATATAGCAAATGACAAAATTGTACAAATATTTAAAATTCCGCGCAACAGGCAGCAGCGTACCATGTACGATACGTTGGACGTGCCGCTAGGATGAGCGTATCTCTCGCTCTGTGAGATGCCCGCTCTCGCTAGCGGTCGACAGAATAAATTTGTCTCAGTGTGTATTTTTTTCTGTTTCAAACGGTTTTAAACAACAATTTTAGTGATAAAAGCATGTCTTCCAAGCGCCCAAGTATGTCTACTGCTTGTGGTGAAAAAAAGAAGAGGAAAGCCATCAGTTTAGAGCAGAAAATTAAAATTATAAATCAGCATTAAGCAGGAAAGACTGTCACAGTCATAGTACCATCTTCGACTTACGATATTTTTGACTTACGATGGGGTCGTCGTAACGTATCTCCATCGTAAGTAGGAGACTACCTGTATTCCTCTCAACAATGACCAAATTTACTTGTCACTATTACTATACTGTGGTCTGAACTGAAGCAAAAATACCACATTTACGAACCTCAGAATATAAAGGAAAAGCTTTCTTTCTGTTATTAGACCTTATAACCTCAGTGCTGTTATTCTCTACAGGGAAGGCTTCACTTAATTTATTTTGTACGGCTTACAATCATTTGATTTCAAATCATCAATAAAAGAAAAACATGGTAGGAAATTTATAATGCGTTCTTATGCGTTTAAACTCCAGTCATCATTTTATGAATGTAAAATTCATCTTAATTAATCTACTAATTTGTGATCATTTCAGTGAAGGGTGCGATTGAATTTGGAAATGACCTATATTGTTTGTTTTGTATGTAAATTGGTATGTATATATACTTTGTATAAAATCAAGATATAAAGGAGTCTCCGAAATATCAGGCTATTTCTTTCTCTACCTTTCTTGGGAATTCTTTTTTCCTTTTTTTTACACCATGTATTTGACAAAGCTCCAAATACAGAATCCAAACTCCTCCACACATTCTGCCACTCAGCTGCTCATTCTACACTCTGTGTGTGTGTGTGTGTGTGTGTGTGTGTGTGTGTGTGTCTGAGTCTGTGTGTGCATGCACATAGGTCAGTGTGTATAGACATAACCCATTGGCTTAAATTCACCACACTTCACCATATTTTTTTTTTCAGTTTTTTTGTGCACACATAACTGTATTTCGTAGATCTGTTTAGTGAGAGATGCTACAGTGAGATCTTGACAATGTTGTGTGTTTGTGTTGCTTTGTATTGCACCACCCTGAATGTTTTTTGTGTGATTTAAAAAAAAGCGAGGGTGGGTCTGCGTGTACGAGGCGATCGTTTGTATACATTCACTGTGTCCGTCTGTTTTGTGTGTGTGCTTGTGTTCTGGACCCTCAGATATCGCCATGTATGCATGTGTGTGATGGTCTGGACGATCCTTTCATGTATTGTTCCCGCACCATGATGTGAATGCATCTCTCTTGATCCTGACTCCCCCTTTTCCCTTCCTTTATCTGTTTGTTGCTTTTCTGTTTTTCTTTCCATTCATCCATCACTGTTCTTGTTTGGTGTATTTTCAAAAAATAATTAACACAATTTTTTTGTTTTTCTAGATATGGGGCTTTTATAAGCAAGGATACAAATGCAAAGGTAAGAACTATCACAGGAGACAATGTAAAAGAATAGCTGTTTAGTGGAAAGGTTTCCATAGGAGCTGTTACTTTCTGAATTATACAAATACTAAAAAGTGTGTGCACATGTGTCTGTGTGTGTGAGTTTTTGTGTACCCGCACTACCATGCTCTCCCATTATCTGCACTAAAGCCTGGTTTATTCTCGTAAAATGCAGGAAGTTTGTGATTTTCTAAAACAGAAGAAGGTTCTTTGCAAATTAGAAACCATTTGCCAAACAAACAGGACAGGGCAGTATACTATATCATCTATATATCTACAAAAAGCAGCCAATTTATATAGAATGTGCAGAACATCTACAAATCAAATTCTTCTTATCACTTACATCACAGCAGCTATAAGCACCAGGATTCTGATCACTGAAGTGAAGATTGCTACCAAACATTGTTAAACATGTCCATGTGATTGAGTTTGACTATAAAACTAGTAAGAAATTAGAACGGGAACATTTTTAAATAAACTTAAATAACATTTTAATTGCAACCTATTCAACATGTTTTGACCAATCAAAATCTAGATGATAATCAGGCTGAGGATAAGAGGTCGACCGATGAATCGGCATCAGTAGTTAATTGCTTTAACTATCAGCAAAAATCCATACCGATCCGCTTTCTGACTTCCGGTTCGCTGTCATTACGAGAGCGGCCTCTAGAGGCATCAGAGAGCACTGTATTATATTTATTATTAATCATGTATTATTAATATAATTATATTTATTAATTATTTATTTCACTTAGCACATTTTCATGGTTCAGAAAAGTTTTTTTAGTTTTGTAATAAAGTTCAGTACTATTTTACTTGTTATGGTTTTTTTTTATATCCATTATCCATTTAATGGGTAATTAATTAGTCATCAGCAAGTTCGATCCAACCTCAGTATCAGTAAAATTCATGGGTGACCTCTTCTGAGGATGATGATAATCAGGGTGACTAGTTTCTAATTTCAGCATTCCTAAAGCCTCATAAAAGAAAACATAATACGTGTTTCCTTATTTTTTTTTTATGTTTCCTGCTTGAGTTATGCATACTATCTAGGTCACTTATACGGATATCTCTGCTCTCTATTCCTGTCACGCTCTCACACCTACAGTTTTCTGTCCTGTCCTCATTTTTCTCTATTTCTCTATCGTTGTATCAGACTGTCCCTCCATCTCCAGGCTCATGCTGGTATCCATCACGTTAGGCGGGTTGTGTGTGTGTGTGTGTGTGTGTGTGTGTGTGTGTGTGTGTGTGTG
>JAAIIK010000059.1:1183089-1194215 GCA_014706435.1 Silurus glanis | reverse complement strand
TGTGTGTGTGTGTGTGTGTGTGTGTGTGTGTGTGTGTGTGTGTTTGCATGTCTATAAATTGTCTCCAGTAAGTTCTGTCTCACCAAGTGTCAGCTAGACTCGTCTGGCACATCGCACGATCATCTTTCTATTTCCAACTCCCGCTCATCAGACTAGCATTATGTCAAATTAGTGTTGTAGCTCAACACAAAACTGGAAAACATCACCAGTGTGGAAAAATTTATTTATTTATTTTTTACTTCATCTGTGCTCTCTCTTTAGTGATTGCAGAGGAGGACCAGGAGGCACTGAGGGAGGCGGTGTTTGAAGCCCACCTTTAATACAGGTATCAGAGATTTACTTATTAACTCTATTTCAGTGGTATTATAATTAATTATCGGATGTTTTTGTTTAAATACAATTTGAGTATATATTAGTTGTGTAAGGCCACTATAATGCCACTATTTGTATTATGTTCTGTATTTGAATTTCAACCTGAAGTAGGCGTGGCCTAAAATGGAAGTGTTTGGCTTTTTTTCTGTTGTTTTTCCAATTTGGTCACCTGGCAGTTAACGTCAAGCCCCATCTCTTTGCTATCATATGACCTACTAAATGGGCTGAGTGAAGGCTTTCACATGCTTCCTTTGATATAACTTCCTTCCACTGATATGAAGTTCTTGTGAACTGCTACTCATGCAACACCTTTGAAAGAGTTTACCCTCTTCTGCATCCATGAACTCCAGAGACATCCATGATTAGTTAATGTTGCTGTGATTGGCATTAGAGAAATGAGTACGCCATACTGTACCTCCCAACCAGGACGCTCTACATTTTGTGAAATCAGTCATTTTGATGGAAGAAACTCCTGATTCTAACTTTCCGCAACACCCGTGTCCTTATTTGCACTATATTTTTTTTTTTTTAAGTAGTTAAAAAGAAAGTTTTAGGCTCATGAACGATCAGTGTTTGACTCAATAATATCATTATATTAATAGATCGGTGTGCTGAGAGTAACATAAGAGTCTTTTCACATAAACTGAGTTGATTAAGCAAAGAGTCTTGTGACAAAAATGATAATAGGAACATTATAGTTATAATAAATCATAGTACTTTGGATACTAACATTTAAAGGCAAACACTTTTGTACTTTTACTCAAGTGAAAGTTTAAATGGAGCACTTTTACTATTACTGGAGTATTTTACCTACTGTATTTCTACTTTAACTCAAGTACATGGTTTGTGCCCTTCATTCATTACTTCCAAACCCCAGGAAACACCTTCAAACATTCTCAAGAAGTCTTAAAGGTACTGAAAGCATTGCCAGTATGGTCTGTGTTTTTACACAAATAGTTTTTTTTTAAATCCTTCGCTTATTTGTTGTTTTTGTTTATCCCTTCCAGACTAAATTTCCAAAAATATCAACAAACTACTAGCCTAATATATAAAACAATGAGAAATTAATAGATTGATTGAATGCAGCTTTGTTTTATAAACAAATCTTACTTGTCATGTGTTTGTTTCCTAGTCCTACACCTCTAGTCTGATTAAAAATGCACTTCTTGTTTGCATCATTATGGTTCATGGCTCTCAGGTCCCTGGCAGAAGATTAACACTTGGAAAACATCCTGCTGTCCACTCACCTCAGCTCAGCTGTAATCCTAATCATACAGAGAGAAAAAAAAAAAGCTTGAAGGCGATGAGTATAAATGGCACCTCTTCCACCAACACTGGTCTGTTAGTAGCCTAAATCAGATGTCATCATGCGATTTTACTACTCGGAATAGATTGTGTCCAGGCACAGCTCCAGGACTAATATGTCAGCATGCTTCCATCTTGTGGATGAGAGCTGCAAGTGCAAAGCAGATTAAGCACTTGTTCCTCTACATAATCTTGTTTTTATTTCTTGAATGTGATATTTTTATATGTATTATCTATTTGTCAGTAGTGTTCATGTTTATATATATATATATATATATATATATATATATATATAT
The DNA here is from genome assembly GCA_014706435.1 of Silurus glanis. NCBI lineage: Eukaryota > Metazoa > Chordata > Actinopteri > Siluriformes > Siluridae > Silurus > Silurus glanis. The sequence goes on along the minus strand of JAAIIK010000059.1, from coordinate 1,192,242 downwards.
ATATATATATATATATATATATATATATATATATATATATGGTTTAAAAGTAATATTTTAGTGATCAGTGAGACTAATATGAAAAACAAATCCTGTTACAGATTTTATTTTATATATATATATAAATTTTATTATAAAATAAAATCTGTATAGTCTGTATCTGTAATATAGATATATACACACACACATACACTTTCTGTGAGGATCATATTAATAGTGAACATAACACATTCATATCATATTATAATGAATCCATCCACTATGCACATCATAAATAACTATCTATAGCTACTTATAGCTCTCACATTGTAACACTAATACAAAAATTAGCCAATGTTTTTATAGTGCATCTTGAGAACTGCATTTGTTTTTACATTTCTAATATAAATTGTTTATCCACAACTAAACATAATGCAATCTGAGGCTGAATGTCTTCATTATTGGTGATTGTTTGATAAGAACTGCAGTTAATAAATGTATTACAAACTTGATAAACAACATCAACAACAACAACAAAAAATTATACATTCTTGTCAGAAAGTACTGAAGTATGGAATGGTAGCCATGTTAGTTTAGTGTTTCTTTCATTTACAATAAGTCTCCAACTGTCCCTGCTCTGTATGCACAGTATAATGCCTTATGAGTGCTTCATGACGTGTGTGAGAATATCCAAGAGAAAACATGAAACACATTTCACAAAGGACATTCATAAATATTCATAATGCTTTTATCTTTACTTATAAGCATTTTATTCAAATATAGAATTGCCTCATAAGGTTTTAATGATATGCTGTGAACAAATGCTTGATGATGTAATCATGTTAATGTACATTACCTGTCAAAAGTTTGGAAACACCTTGTCTTTTATTATTTTTTCAAACACATGCATATTCCTTTTGTTTATATGCAACAAACTAGGTACAGTAAAAGACAAACACACAAGTATTGGACAGTGACTGACTGAAGGAAAGTTCTGTGGACAGATGAGCCCAAATTTCACATTTTTGGCTGTAGCAGAAGAACTTATGTAAGATAAAGAAGAGGAGAGAATATATTACCAGACTGTCTCACATTCACAGGCAAACATACAGGTGGAAGCTTAATGGCTTGGAGTTGTTTTAGATCAAGGAAGGTTGGAGACTTATTCCAGATAAAAGGAATACTGATCCAACATAGCCGCCATTTCTGCCATTTCATGGACTGCGACTAATTGAAACCAACTTCAGCATACATCCAAGTAGGAGTGTCATTTATCATGGAATGGCCCAGTCACTGCACTTAAATCCTATTGAACTGCTCTGGAATGAACTGAATCGCAAGTTCAGCAAAAAATGTGTAAAGAGTGTGTAATGCTTTTATTCATGCTAAGGTAGGATTTTTCAATTAAAATAAAGTTTAACATTTGTACATGTATATATTTTCCCTTAATATTAAAAAAAATAAATGTTTCTTGCATATACACAAAAGGGACATGCATGGGTCTCCCAAAAACGATAAAAGACGTGTTCATACATTGTTTTTTTTTTTTTTTTTTATATAAAGGTTGTTCAGTACACCAACACTTGGTCATTATAATGCATATTGACAATTTCAATGATTTCATGATTATAGAATTATAAGTAATTCCGTGAGGAGATTTCTAATAAGCAATCATTACCTACCTTCATAAAATTCTAAACACATTTCTAAGAATTTATCATTTAGACTTGATAGAAAGTGTTACTGGAAAATGCATTCCTTTACTCTGATGGTGCTGAGATACTCAAAAATATTTAGCCAGCGTCTGTTTTTATTGTGAGTCGTGCACCATTGATCGCAATATATTTCGTGCTGAATTCTAAATCATGTACAGTTTGTGAAGCTTGTGAAAAAGAATTGAAGTGCACTGTACATAATATATGTACTTTTTTTTTTTATTTGGAATGACTATAGTAGCTTGAGTGGACATTAGAATGGATGTTTTTCTGTTTTTTTTTTTTTTTCATTTTGAGATGTAGTAAGTCATAAAATAGGAATGAAAAACTTAATTCTCAAAACACTTCCAATAACTGAAACATGAATGTAGACAATCCAGTTGATATTAATGTGCTTATTTAAATAAGATGTATGGTTAAGATATGTCTGTGTTATTATTTTTGCCCACGTCCTTTCATATTACAAGTGAACATTAGGATAAATGTTAAATGTATTTTTAGTGTTTTTTTTATTTTTTTAGCATGCACTATGAATATTTTTATACTTCTCGTTGCTTGTGTTTTTTCATCCCTATAATATCAACGTTATGGACAAAAGTTTTGGTACACCTGACTGTTCCCGCTATGCCCAGTTCATTCCTAAACTCTTATCGCTAAGTTGGAGCTGCATTGTATAGGATGTTTTATGCAGGCAGTAGCATTAAATTTTTCTTTAACCTGAACTAGGAGACCAAAACCTGTTCCAGCAGGACAGTGCGCCTGTACACAAAGCTTTATGAATATATGGTTTACATGGATTGGAGTGGAAGGTCTTGTGTGACCTGCTGTAAAGTTCTGACCTCAGCCCATTGAACTTCTTTAGGATTAATTGGAATGCTGACTGCACCCCGAGCCTCCCCAGGATTTTTACTAATGCCCTTTTGGCAGAATGAGCACAAATCTCCACAACCATACTTCTTAAAAAAAAAAAAAACAGTAGTTTCTAGGAGAGTAGAGGTTATTTTAACAGCAAATAGGGACTAAATGTGGAATCAGATGCTCATAAAGCAAGGAATTTTATGATCAGGTGTCCAAAATGTTTTGTCCATATACTGTGTGTATATATATATATATACACACAGTATATGGACAAGAATGGTGGACTTGCTTTCTAATTTTCTGATGTACTGGGTGCCAAGTGTTCTCACAATAATTTATGATTCTTTTATCGTACAATTCTAGTTGGATGTTTTACAGTCTTGCAATAGGCAAGAATTCTATATGAGAAATGAAGTATAAGGTTATTAATATGTGCCTGCTGTCAGTCATTTCTTTCATTTTTTCATTGTGCACACTTGCATCGACACAGGTAAAATAAAGCCTGCATGTCCACAAACAAGTTGTCTGTCGATTATTCAAGCCTCCAAACTTCATACATGACAAGTTAAAGTAGGAAATAACTTTTCCGTGGATGTTTCTTAGCATTACATGTAACTATAAAATTCTGATTCCGATTTTTCGTGTGCCGCTTTTTCTCCTTTTAATTAAATTGCAGTTATATGAGAGGAATAAAACACTGTGGAGCATAATGCTATTGAAAAACTTCACACGGTATCCTTTTTTCCTCTGTCAATAAAAAGCCTCTTGACTCTCCAACCTGACATTGAATTTATTTATTTTTTAAAACAGCACGTCCCATTACATAAAGCAAACCAACATTTCTAGCATGTCTAATTTAATATAATAAATTGAATAAACCAGAATTTGGAATAGGAGCACTTCTTATAAGTCCAGCTTTCATAAGGCATTATAAAGTCTATATTATATATCTGTTATGTGTAGTACTTGCTGTAAAAATGCTTTCAAAAATATATATTTTTATTGTTTTTATTTTCAGTTTGACTTTCAATTCTTACACTTTGTACACTTGCACAAACTCAAGGATTTTGTAGAGTCAGGTGTATGATTAACCATTTATGCCAAGCATATTCTAATGATCATTAGTTTCATATGTAGGTGAAAAAACAGTCATTGTCTGAAACAGATACAGCTGTGTAGGAGCTTCAACCTGGGTGAGGAACCGCAAACTCTGCTACTAAGGTGAGGTTGTATAAGACAGTTTCATGTCACAGGACATACACCATGGCAAGACTGATCACAGCAACAAGACACAGGGTAGTTACAGTCTAGTGCATTAGCAAGGCCTCTTCCATGCAAAGATTTAAAAACAGACTGTAGTTTCAAGATGTACTATTCAAGCTGTGGTCGGCCAAGGAAACTTCATGCAGCAGATGAAAGACACATCATGCTTATTTCTCTTCGACTTTAGATGATGTCCAACAATGATATCAGCAATAAACCGGCAGAAACCTGTGGGGCCCAAATACATCCATTTATTATCTGGAGATGTCTATCCTGTGTTGGATGAATTGCAGCCAAAAAGGCATACCTCTTACACGAAAACAAGGCTTAACGATTCAACTATGCATGAAAAAATAGGAACTGGGGTGCAGAAAAATGGCACCAGATGCTCTAAAATGAGTAATTAAAATATTTGGCTGTAGCAGAAAGCAGTTTGTTCACCTGAGAGTTTGTTATTATATAACCTATTAAAGGAGAATAGATATTGACTTAAATCACCAGTCACAATTATATTAAAGTGAATTGGTCATCTCTTTTAAAAAAAAAAAGGGGGCCCAGCAACAGCTAAGCATTGCATCCCCATCCCAGCATACTGAATGCTCAAAGCACTAAACGGGTTAAAAAAAAACACACGATGTGTTATGCATTCATCAATCCTGTTCAATGCTCCATTTCCATCCACTCTATATCTCTTAGAAAGAGCTTTGCGTTAAAATGTAGGCTCGTGTTTTGGAATTGTGAATTGGCCTAATGGATGGATAAATCGGTGAAGAAACACAGTCGTCAATTAACTGAGGCCTTTAAAGCACTCAGTGTTTATCGTTTGTAAACGCACATTTATCTTTCAAGCACTTTAAACGCCGCTTCTCTGTTAGGGTCCAGACTTTCAGTAAGTTATTTTACCTTCCTTGCATTCTGGAGCTTCTGTTTTTATATGGATGATAAATTCATTACACTTTCTTTTTTATCTGTTCACACTGATAATTCTGTAGCAATGTGTATAATGTTGTATAACCTATCGAATAATCTTTAATCATTCATTAGGTTGTACTGTATTTAGTCTTTTTAGTAAAGTGGCGCATTTAAAAGCTTATTATTACACCTAAAGCGTTAATGATTTTACATTTCTTACAAGTATCAAGACCACCATTACGCTGTAGTTATTAAGAGATAGGGACTATTCAATCTGTAACCTAGTCTTCTTATAAGAAACGTTAATACTTATCCTGCATTATATTAACAATTAATAATGCATAACAGACCTTGTGTAATAAATTTAAATAAGTAATTGCAATTGAATGAAAACATAAATGCATTATAGCATATTAGATATGTGTTCATATGGTCTTTATATGAATATTTTTAAAAGCAAATCTTCCTAATTAATGAAATAATTTGATATAAACTGATATAAAGTTGTGTTGTGAATTTCTGGGTTGAGAGACATATAATTGTTATGACAATGGATTTGCTTGGTGTACTTGGAAAAAGTGGTCCTTTCAAAAGATGGCAGTGGTTCTGATGGCAAAATTTTATAGGCAAATCTGCTTTATAACAAGAAATAGGCCATATAGGCCATTCCTGTTATAGGAAGATACTCAGTGGGTTAGTATATGTTACTCTTGCCACTCTTTTTCTATAACATCAAATCCAAACATTTTAAACTCCTTTTCTATGACAGCAATAAGACAATGATACATTTTTTTATTAATTAAAGAATAAGGCCTACTATCGTTTTCTTTAATGTTGCTGAATGACAAACTTTATGGTAAGTCAGCATAGAAGTTGCCATAGTAAAAACTAGCTTTAAACAAATAGCGCTCATTAAAGCATTATGCATTTGTCATACAGCTTGAAGTAACATAGAACCAAATATTCTGCATTGTAATCATTTGTTTTGACTGAAAGATTTAATTGTGTATCTCAGGTCCTTTCCATTGTTGTCTCATTGAGGTTGTGTGAAAGTTTTCGACTGCTCCTGACTTATCCCCTGTAACGAACGGCTCTGTGTTCAATTGAATTCATTGGAACAAGTCGAAGAATGATTCAGCTAACTACCTTATAACCACAAGACGAAGATTGTTAGCAGCGGGAAAAAGAAATCTTAATAGCAATCTGCTCGCTAACGACACCTCGAAAATGAGCGCATGATGGCTGTTGGAGGTTTGCCATTAATGGGACGTTGCTGATTGCTGGTGGGCTTTGGAGAGTGCGACTTTGTCAATACCTCGTTTAAAGGATATTATTGCCTCCGTGCTGTTTATGAGCAGGGTGATTCAGAGTTCAGACACATATACTACTAGAACCTGAAAACTTATCTTTAGGCTGGCTCAATTCATTGGGAGAACCGAGACACCGGGAAATTATTATTATTATTTTTTTTACATCCTTTTTTAGTACCATCCGGGGTGGCATCATTGGAGACAGGAATGAGGCAGTGCCATCAAGGCATTTTTCTATGAACTCTGAGTAAAGGCCCTTAATCAAGCTTTCATATCTTTGTATTCTACTGTGGCAAGATAATGCTTACTTATTGCTGTTTGCGTCTTTATTCCTTTTAGAGTATACTCATAGGTATTATGCAAATGTCTTTGGATCATATTGGCACTTTCTCCTGTGGGCCACAAGAGTCCGGTTTAAGGTCGAAATGCCCTCAGCAGACTTTAGATGGAGCTGTTGTGCCTCTGCAAACCGTACAAATAAGTGGTGACAGGTGTTTTTGTACCCTTGTGATATTCAGAGAACTCTTTACAAAAAAAGAAAAACGGTGGTTAGGGAAGATAAGAAACCGGTAAAATTTCTCACACATGGACAGACACAGAGATAGGGAGGAATAATTAAAATGCAGATGGAACATAGCCTTTATAATCCTCATTATGGCCTAATTTGCAGTGACCATGTGATATCAAGGAAGGCATTTCAATGTTTGCATTCTGTCTCTAAAATAGAGATATCTGCTGTACAATAAAATCTGCTCAATATCATTATAAATTGTCTCTTTGTCTTTCTCATATATACAATAATATCTCATGCACGCTCTAGTCGTTGCAGTTTGCAAATTAGTTGTTTTATTGTCCAATTAAATTAGAAACTTGTTGAGGAATCTCACTTTGTTACTACACTTAAATAAATTTTTCAGTGATTTGTGCTTTACACGTGTCACAGCACACACCATGGTCTCTAAACATTACCACGGATTCCATTTTCCCATATTTTGTAGTGATCTTATTCACTATCATAAAGACCGAATACGGCCGTTTCCAATTACTCGCTCATTTTACTCACTCACAAATGAAAAGGTATTTTTTATTCAAAGCATTGCAAACTATATACTCAAAAGTTTTCTTGGTTCATTCATTATCTGACCATCTGACTGTTTTGATAAAACGTTTTAAATTCACTCCTGTCCTAATGTGTGCTGTTCGCTGATGACCTGATCTTTGCCTGGCTTTGTATTTTGCATCTTTCAAAATTCGTTGTTTTGAACGTTTTGCAAATATTTCGATTTTTTTTACACTTTACATTCTTATTTGTGACCTTTAGCTAGTAAGCTAATTAAGGTTTTGTAAATAATCTTACTAAACAAGTTAGCAATTTAGGTTTTGTGAATTGTCTAGTTAAATGTGCTAGCTAGGTTTATAAATGACTTGGTTAAAGTAGGTTGTTTTGTTTTTGCACTTTAGCTTGTGAAATAATTTGAGATGTTAGGCTCTGTACATTTTCCAGGGAGTCATTTTTTGTTAATTGGCTCCTCTCTAATGCTCTGCATTGAAAGTTGTACCACCCGCATCTCCTCATGGCTATGCTAAGGTTAATGCTTCCAAGGAAGCTTTTTTGTTCCAAGGGCCTTTATCAGCTTTGAGACTTTCACGTGACTGCCCAGGATGCCTTTGTTAATGTATTTCACACGTTATGGAGGAGAAAGGAATTGATACTGATGCAATTCCCATTATCCACATGTCCCAGTTGCTCTCACCTGTGTCTCATTTTACTGTAATTACCACCACTATAAAAAATATATATTTTCAACATCTTGTCTTATTAAGTTTTTGTTGTCATGTTCAATTTGTTTTGACGTGTGCCAAAGCCTATTTCCTAGTTTACATGTTCCTGCCTTACATCCTTTGTTTATGTTTGAGGTTCTTTTAACAGTTTTGCTTGTTTGTTTCACACTTTATACAATATAAATATGCACTTGCAACCGTCACCTCTTCTCAGTTCTGACAATACTTTTTTTTTTTTTTTTCACTAAACTTTGATTTATTTGGGAATCATTTGAGTGTAGTAAGAGCAGCTCTTGATAAAATATAATTCTACAAAATTTTTGCACACCTGCCATTTAGGTCAACCCAGTATTATTTATAATACAGAGCAATGATTTTGATACAGCTACATGCACTTTCCCCAACCCAAATCAGCAGGTTTTGGTCTCTTTCTTCAACCTTTGACCGAAGAGAACTAAAGAGAGAGCGAATAAGCAGCTGTTGGCTGAAAATGACACTCTACTGGTAGTGCACAGGACTGACACTTAATCAATGCTGCACTCTGCCAGCCACAAATGCTGCACATATTTAATATTCCTACAGAGGGGTGGGAGCGAAGGATAGGTGGAACGGGGGAAAGCAGGTAAGGGGAACGAGAGCGATTGTGCCAAGGCTCGCATTTTGAGTGGCAGGTCTGCAGATTACATCTCCTGAGAGAGGGATCTTTCAGTGCAGCCTCAGTTATCTATTTACCACCCTGCTCCAGGGGTGCGTACACACACACACACACACACACACACACACACAGAGAGAGAGAGAGAGAGAGAGAGAGAGAGAGAGAGAGAGAGAGAGAGAGAGAGAGAGAGAGAGAGAGAGAGAGAGAGAGAGAGAGAGAGATGAGTTATGGGCCCTTCAAAGTGAATATAATAGATTTTTTTTATTCATCATGCAATCAAATACATTTTCATCAGATTTAGGCATTTAAAACATGACAACATGAAAGAAGAAAAATGGAATGGATTGTTTCTTTTTTCCCCCCTCATTGCTCACTGTCTAATGGTTTGATCTGTTTAAATATTTGTAAATATTAGAAAATACCATCCATCTACTTGGTGATTATTGAATGAAAAATTATTATTATTAATAATAATTAATTAATTAATTAATTAATTAATTAAACTGTTGTCTCTCTGTATCACTGATGAAGACTTGAGTGCAAAACTTTGGCAATTCTAATTCAAAGATTTTGTAGCAAAATGTTTGTATTAATTACAAACCAAATCCTTCTTCATGCTTCCTACCATCCACAGTGGTCTCATGTATCCTTATGGTGTCCACATGGCGCCATCCTCAGC
>JAAIIK010000059.1:1160784-1182030 GCA_014706435.1 Silurus glanis | reverse complement strand
ATCTATCTATCTATCTATCTATCTATCTATCTATCTATCTATCTATCTATCTATCTATCTATCTATCTATCTATCTATCTATCTATCTATCGCAAAAAAGGTGGTCGTGCCATAGGCGACTGCCTAGTTTGCCTTTGCCCAGAAACGGTGCTGAGAGAAATCTGGGAGATGAGGTCAATGGCGGCCATTTTAGATTGTTCAGGTGTTTGCCCTGAAATGTCGTTGTCAGTTTATGTGACCTGACACAATGTACTTATGTAATGCAGTCAAACACCCTGATGCTGATCACTTTCCTATCACAGCATGTCCTGACTTGTTTTATACAATAGCATTTACTTACTGTAATTGTTTAATCATTTGTCAGTACATTATCTTACAAAACAGCAGCTATTATAACAGCTATAAACTCTTGTTCCCTCACATTCCTCTCTTTAATGTCAATTATACTGAATACTGAATACTCCACTATGGTGGAAATGTCAGTCATAGAATGCTGACACTAGAGACTCCATTCTTTAATATTAGAAAAATAAAAAAAACTTTATAGAAAGCTTGAAAATATGAATTGGCACATATTTTCATTTTAGTTAAGAACAAGTTTTTGAACAGTCTATTATTAGGGTTAGGATTGATATTGTATTAAGTCAGCATATTAATATAAACGTGGTTTGTTGATTTATAGGCGTAACTACCCTGAGAGTACTATTAGCGAATATAAATCAACCTACAGAACAATCAGATTAAAAATGTTGGAATCTATCCCCTCACTCCTAGCTGCCATTTGTTTTTATTCATTCTTTGTATGAATTATGTTTCTGCTACGCTTATCACAAATACAAAACATTATGATTCCTATTGTTTCTCTCATATCGCCCACCTACATTTACCACACAAGCTCTCGTAATAAGTCCTTCAGGCACTTAATATGTGTTTTTTTATACTATGCATGTCTATAATGATCTGCTAGTATTTGCCATTTTGGCAGAATGCCAGTCTGGCTGTAGTCCAGAACTCTCCACAGGCTTTCTCTCTGTAAGGAATCCAGAAGTTAGGTGTTGTTTTGATAGAAAGAATATTGTGATCAACGTGAAGCTAGCTCCAACAGAGTCCGTGGCCTTTTCTAATTTGTGACTCGGTCACAGACATGCCTGCTCAGGTAGCACTTTATCCCTGAGAGCACGGGCGAAGCTCTTCTCCAGTCTCCAAACCTATTCGATAGTGAAAGACGAAACCACAGATAAGCTTGCCAAGCTTGCACACATCCTGCATTGTGCTGCTCAGAAAACTCATTTACAGGGCTGAAAAAGAGGCACCACCTCCAATCGCACTCACTCAGTCACCACGTCTGAGATTTTATTTCAAGACTTGACCCTTGAGCCCCGCTAGACTTGTCTAACAAAAGACATCAAATAAAGGATGCACAGAAAAGGGGCTTCAAATCACTCGGAGAACGATTGTGTCTCCAGCCTCTTACCTGTCTTTCATCTTACCAAAGCGCAGTCTGGACTCTTTTTTCATCTGCTTTGTACATGGACCCAGAGATGCACAGCAATGGATTTAATTAATCATAATGCCTGTCACTTCAATACAACCACTCATAACATATTCATCGACTTGTTTTTGTTTGCCTTTTTTTTTTCATTCCTGTCTGATGATGTCGCTGTCTAAGATGCTTTGACAATTTTGAAGGCCTCAGAAGTAGATCACAGAGGAAAACTGTTCCTAACAAAGGTGAGTCATGTATGTCATGGACCTGATATTGTGTCTCATTAATTGTATCATCTTTGAACATTTTATAGGTCTACATGTTGGACCTGGATGAATCAAAATATTTTGTACATAACTACACTATACAGTAGGTGTCCCTGTTTGGAAAGTGGATGAAAATTCACATGTTTATAGTATAGCCTAAAATAACATTACCTAGGTAATTAATATCGCATACACAAGAGTCCAGTTTTACTGAATAGCATGCTGAGCGCATTTTTACAAATATGAAACTAATAGTGGATAACTGACATTTCAGATACAACATGGGAAAATTATTTTGCTTCAATCAAAATAGTAGACTGTAACTAACTGTGTTATGATTAGCATCAAAACAATGCTTCATTCTGATTGGTCAGGAGACATTGATTTATTTTCTATGACAACAGTAGTTCTGACTGCAAGGTTTATATTAATACAATCATTATTACATATGCACACCATAAAAAGGTTTTGATGAAGTCTTCAGTGATAGGTCTGTGTAACAATCAGAAATGAAGCAGTAAGCTGATTACAAATTACAATTCAGAGCATTGTGTTTTCTTGCTAACATGAAAATTATATATATTTTTTTACGTTTTTACCCTATAACTTTTTTTCGGCTTCTCCCTACAAACCTAAAAAAAAAAAAAAAAAAATGTAGTGACTGTTTATAGCTACAATAATGCACTTGATAAAAAGAATCAACATCTCAGAAATATACTGACTATTGACTATGCTGTAGATGGGCTGTTACTATAGAAACTACAACAATATTGTCAGAGCAGTGTTGTTAACAAGGACATCAGTCAACATTGCAATACTGAAAAGAAAATAACAAGAATAAGAAAAACAACTTTTTAATGAACTTCAGATAATGCAAATTCCTGTGTATGTAAAGATATCATATTTTGAGTTGAGGATATGGAATGAAACAAAAAGAAAATACACTTTTTAATGACTCATTAAAAAAAAAAAGTCCTTAAATATTCTTAAGTAATCAATTGTATTTCAAAGTCAAGTTATCATATAGTGATCAGTGACAGGAAAAAAACTATGTTGGGTTATCTATAAGAAACATGCTTATTGGTAGGTGTAGGATGTTATAATACATGTGGGCCACAAATTGTGGCAATGTGGAAGTTTCTATTAGTGGGTTTTTTTTAAGTAAAAAGGAGTTCTGTTAATAGTTTTTAGAACATGTAGTGAATGTTTTAGAACAAATAGTGAATAGAGAGTTCAAACACATGAAGAACCATTTATTAAGGCCATTCCTCAAGCTTTCTCTCTAGAAATAACGACACATTTGTTAGTTTCTTTTGCCCAAAATTGTACCCGAAGCATAAAATGTGCACTTGACCATTTGCTTTCTTTCAGAAATTGATTTTTCCAATACTACTCTCGGTTGCCAAATGGCTGCCTCCGAACAGTAAAATAGAGCAGAACGGTTTCAATCTTTTATCGCTTTCCCTCGCTGGTCGCTCATTCATTGTAGAATGTGGCTTGGAATTTGCCAATGCTGTCGTACTGAACATGTCTCATTCTAGGGCATGATACATAAAGTTTTTTTTGTTTTTGTTTCAAGATTGTATCTTGGAATTTCAGCAATTGTCTGGAAAATGAATAAAACATTCTCACCGTCTGCATACATGTGCCCATACCATTTTTTTTTTAAATGTCTGAGCTCAACTAGGTCAAAAATGAGTAATGCTAGCATTTCACACTGCATTTACTGAACCTATAATCAGCTAATGGCACAGTGCAATAAAACTGAAATCAAATGGAGGGGATTCATGGTCCATTTTAGGGAGGTCTAAGCCTTCGTTACTCCATTATAGCAATTGGTAAGTGCACCATTTAAAGACATCTGAAAGTATATATTAGCTATTCAAGCCCAACAATAGTAGATAGCGAGGTGACACCTGTAAAAGTTGCGCTAGATAAATTACCATTAATTTCTATTTTATATGCTAGCCAACATGTTTGATATGAGATTTTATATCACTAAAGTCTATCTAGGTTTTATTAGACTCTTAGGCATTATATAGAACATTAGAGGCATTAAGTGCTCTAGTGAATTTGGAGATACAAGCATTTGCTCATTACTCTCACAAACACAACACTGTTCTCTTAGCATAGTCTAGCTGCTATTTACCTCAATTGTGTATTAAATGACATTAAGACATTTTGAAATTCCGTTAGCCACATGTCCCAAAAAGAACCATAAGGGATGAGGTTGTGCCATTCTTTTTTCTTTTTTAATGATATGGTGAAATATGGCAAATGATAGAAAAATAATTATATATATATATAGCTTGAGATGAAATCTGTTCATCTCAAGCTAGATGAACAGATTTATTCATAATTGTTTGTAACTGTCTGCTTCATACTTGTGCTTAGAATAATCATTAAAAACATTAAACATATCAGTTTTTCAATGCGATTAATTTTCTGTTTTCAGGCCAAGCCAATTTATAAACACCCAAGTCAAAATAACTTTCACATCTACTTCTGATAAAGACATGATTCTTTGTCAATATAACCTCAGACTATTAACATGTGCTCCTTTAAATACTTCCAGTGATTAGTAATAGTGAGCAGTGCCAGAAATCTTGCTCCTGGTAAGCAATGTAGAAAAACGGCAGCACCACCATTCCACAAGCCTCTCTTCTTAACGACAGAACTAAAGAATTGTTATTCCAATACACATGAAAGCTAATTTCAGCCCCACATCTGACAGCACCTGCTGGAAGGCAGGGAATTGCACAAAATTGTTTTTGAATATGCTCTTGAATGTGCTAGCCTTAACAGTTGGGGCTGTTTTGGCAAATTATTTGTTTGCTAATGAATATTTGTACTCAAATCACACTTTAGCCACTTTTGTCATTATTACTCCCTGCTGCTAGTTTTTCATTTCCACTGTCTGGGAGACAAGCCAATAGCACACTAAAGCTCATTAGACAAGTGATGTTCAGCCATTGTCCTGCTGTCACCTACACTTACCAACCACATCTTCATGAAACCTCATTTTTCAGCATTTTTGTTTGAGCTTCACCTTCCCATGTGGCTGACTTAGACAGGAGCTTTTACCTGAAATGCTTCCAATGAAAGGTTAAAAACTGTACAAATTGTATATTTTTAAATAAATAAGCACTGCCACACGATAAAAAAAAAAAATTCTAACTTGCTCATAAAATGAATTAACTCATCATTGTGAGATCAATGTGGATTTTGCACAGAAAAAGATCTCAAGATTTAATGGATAGTCCACTATTCTGTTCCTGCTTCTGGATGCAGTGCAAAAACTCCTCATTTAGTCATGACTAACAATCCTATTTCTAGCCATAAAAATCTTCTTGATCTTATTTAAAAAATAAAAAACTATGCAAGCGCAGACTGTGTAAGATTATTATGATTGTTTTAACATTATTTATGTTCTTTCTTACTTAGTTTTTAAAGTTAGTTCTTGTGGCTGCAAATTGAGCTTTGGGAGGATGCAGTTTCGACGGTTCTTCCTTCAGCTCTCACCCACCGATAAAAACACCTACTGTACATCAGAATGCTGTTCATTGACTGCATTCAATACAGTCATTCCCATTGTACTGATCACTAAACTCAGTGACCTTGTATCCCTGCATTGTATAATTTTAGACTTTACTTTAGCAGTAATAACTGGTTTAAGATTGCACACTCGTTCAAGACTTGTTTTTTAGACTTATTTATTCCAACTGCTTGTTTTATGTCAACACCAACAAATTTATTTAAAACCTAATAACAACTTAAGTTTCTGCAGTATTAAGTTACACTCTTTCCAAACATTATCCAGTATGGTTATTCTTTTTTGGAACATTGCTCTTTACAAAAAGTACTTATGGCTTTCAGTCTCTCATGTTGAATATCTTTGTGTTTAGTAATTACAAAATACATTGAGTAATGTTTTATGTTGCAATTAGTTTAAGTTTGAGAAGCAGCAAGTAATGATTTTGCATTGTTTATACATAACTACAGTGTGTTACAAGACAGTATTCATTTGAATAAATAATTGTTGACAATCATGTATGCATGATCTTGATTTTAATTGTATTCTTGTTTTTAGTTTAAATGCTTTATTAAAAAGGCTAGTTTCAAGTTAATTAGACTACATCATCTGTTTGGAATAAGTGTTTTAATGCTTATTTTAAGACATTATTATTTTCTAAAGTGTAAATTATTTCTTATTTCAAGAAATCTTACCAAGTGCATTTATCTTACTACACTAGCAGATAATTTGATTAGCTTCTAGTCTGCATCTTCCTAAATCATGCAATTATTTCTTATATTTATACTTATTTTTTGTAATGCGTATGGCTTCTTGTTACGCGGCGGATATGGAGGCGGAAGCCGAAATATCAGCAAACGTGGTTTATTAACAAAAAGGCAGAGCCATCACAAAACCTCGGCGGAGATCGGAGGCGGAGTGATGCCTTCAGCGGAGGCTGGAGGCGGAGTGGTGCCCTCAGCGGAGACCAGGAGCAAAGCGTCGCCTTCCGCGGAGACCTGGAGCGAAGCGACGCAATCAGCGGAGACTGGAGGTGGGGAGATGTCCACCACAGAGACCTGGAGCGGAGCGACGCCCTCAGCAGAAACTGCCAGCTGAGCGACTTCCTCTGCGGTGGTCTGGAGCTGAGAGGCGGTCACCACGGAGACCGGAGGGTGAGAGACGTCCCCCACGGAAACCCGGACTGGCACGATGACCTTGGTGACGACCGGAGGCTGGGTGGAGCGTTCAACGGGGCTTACGGGCTGGAAGACCCCCTGCATGGAGACCGTAGACGGAGCGACGCCCATGATGGAGAACAGAGGCCGAGCTGCGCCCTCGACGGAGTCTTGAGGATGAACCATGCCTTCAGCCAAGTCCTGGCGCCAAACACCCTCCTCAGCGGGGATCGGAGGCCGAGCGACGCCCTCTATGTTGAGATGTCGCCTTGAGTGAAGCTTGGTTGTGTGACGTCGTCCTTAGAGGGACTCGGAAGCGAGACGTCACCATCAGAGGAGCTCGGGAGCGAGACGTCGCCTTCGGGGGAGCTCGGGAGCCTTATGTCGCTTTCAGGAGAGCTCGTATGCGGGACGTCGTCAGCAGAGGAGCTTGGGTCTGTGGGGTTGCCCTTGGAGAAATCTGGGACCACGACATCACGATCGGGTGGCTGGGCTGGTGGGCTGGTGTCTTTACTCTCTGGAGGCCCTGAGACTGCCAGGCCGTTCTTACATGCACTTGGAGGCTTGGTGTCGCCTCCAGCGTGACTTGCAGACGAGACGTCGCCAGAAGAGGGGCTCTGAAACTGGACTTCGCCCGGAGAGGATCACCGTGCCATGGCTTCGCCCGAAGAGGAGCTAAGTGACATGGCTTCACCTTCAGGGAGACTGTGAGGCGATCCTTCGCCTTCACTTTCGCGGCCAGGCGGTGGTTTCGCCATCCTGGAGCGGAGCAGGGCTCTCGGGGAGACCGTGGAGCGGAACTGAGCTCGCCTGGAGACCTTGGAGCAGGACCGAGCTTGCCTGGAGATCTTGGAGCAGGACCGAGCTCGCCTGGAGACCTTGGAGTGGGACCAAGCTCGCCTGGAGGTCCTGGAGCGGAGAGGAGCTCTCACGGATTCTCTGGAACGGAGAGGAGCTCTCGGGGACACCCTGGAACGGAGAGGAGCTCTCCTGGAGGACCTGGAGCGGAGCTGAGCTCTCCTGGAGGACCTGAAGCGGAGCTGAACTCTCCTGGAGGACCTGGAGCGGAGCTGTGCTCTCCTGGGGATTCTGGAAAGGAGCTGAGCTCTCCTTGAAGTCCTGGAGCGGGGCGGAGCTCTCCTTGAGGTCCTGGAGCGGGGCGGTGCTCTCCTTGAGGTCCTGGAGCAGAGCCAGGCTTTTCTGGAGGTCCTGGAGCAGGGTGGAGATCTCCAGGAGGTCCTGGGGCGGAGCAGACCCATCCTGGAGGGCCTGGAGCAGGGTGGAGATCTCCTGGACGACCTGGGGCGGAGTGGAGCCGTCCTGAAGGGCCTGGAGCAGGGCGGAGATCCCCTGGAGGTCCTGGGGCGGAGCAGAGCTCTCCAGGAAACTCTGGTGCGGAACGGTGCTCTTGGAAGCGGGGGAGAGGTGATGGAGATCCGCCGTGAGCATCCCAAGTTCCCTGGTGAGAAGCTGGATGAACCTGGCGCATGAGCTGAACTCGCCTCCAGTCGCGCTCCACAATTCACTGGCAAGAGAGAGAGATTCCCCAGACAGCAGAGAAATGTGGAGCGCGATCTTTGCTCTTTCCGTCGGGTAGCTGGACGAATTCGACTCCACGTATCGATCGCTCCGTGAAAATCCACCCCATCCAGCTCTGTCGCCGGAGAAGCGAGCTGGGAAATCCATGACGTCAACATGGGGGTGTGGTGCTGCCGAGCATGATCCGCGCGAAACGGCAGCGGATTTCCGGGTTTTCCCGGGGGTGGAGCTTGGTGGTCGCTTCATCGCGGCGGAACAAATCCTGCCTCCGAGATTCGGATCGCGCCGGGACCACGGTGGTAATCTGATCATGTCCTTCTTTTCTTTTTTTTCTTTTTTTTTTGCCCCCCCTTTTTCAGTCCTTGTATTCCTATTCAGGGGTCCGTTATTCTGTTACGCGGCGGATATGGAGGCGGAAGCCGGAATATCAGCAAACGTGGTTTATTAACAAAAAGGCAGAGCCAACACAAAATACCCGCAGAGATCAGGATAATCCGGTGGTGCCCTCTGGAAGCGCGGCCCACAAAGTCCTGAACTGGCAAAAGGCAGTCCGTAAGTAATATCCACGGTGCGTTACGGAGGAAGCGCGGCGCGGAGGCAGCGACGGGAAGCGTCGGTATTACGGGGTGCGCTTGGGAAGGCAGACGCAGCCGTGGAGAGAGCGAGGAGTCCGGGAGGAGAAGGTACGTAGCGGTAAACGCATACGTGAACACACATTCCACCATGAACCTACAATAAAGGACTGGGAGTGTGGGTGAATGGGCGGTCTATATTGGAGCTGGGAATGAGTGAATAAACGAGCCTCAGGTGTTCTCCATGAAGCCAGATTGCGAGCAGCTCCGTGCGGGCGGGGCACGGACGAGAGAAGGAGCGAGGTGCTTCGGGGAATGCCGAGGTTTGACAGCCGCCGAAGGGGGCGTGGCAGGGGGATTCCTGACACTTCTCTTTATGATTGGTAGACCTCCCAAATGGGTGGAACCCTGTAACCGATTGGCAGTTGTAGAAATGTTAATAAATATGACTGACATCTCAAACTCTGACTCATATCCACATTAGTCAGAATCACTTGGAGTAATGAAGTCATTTGTAATGTTTATTTTTTATAATTTTTTATGTTACAAAATCATTTAAGTATAAATTTCTGTCTGTTTTTTTGTATTAATTGTTTTCTGAAGTCACTTTCTAGAAGATTAGCTACATTTGCCCATGAAAAGGCAGACACTGCTAATGCTGTCCTGGTTGTAGAAAAGTCTAAAATGATGCTCATACTAAAAAACAAATTATATATATAGGCAGACCATAGTCTATGATTTTAATTAAATCATATAAAACAAGTATATTTAAACATGCTAATATTTAAAAAGTTAATTTTAAAAATTAATCTTATCAGTTATTTTTAAGCAGTCCACTAAAATCCAACTACATTGGTATAGTTAAATACTATTCAAGTATACCGGTGCTGAGAGGATCGGGCAGCAGTCGAAGGCGGGGGCCTTGACAACCCGATCCCTGGACACGGAGAAGTGTCTAGGGAATCTGCTTAGACTGCTGCCCCCGCGACCCGAATTCGGATAAGCGGGAGAAGATGGATGGATGGATGGATATTCAAGTATATTCGAACTAAGGGGAAAATAATCATAAGCTTAGTGGTTGCAGGTATATTACAAGTATTTAAGTTAATCTTAAATGTATGTTAAAAGAAAAGGTAAGTATACTTCGGTTTAAGTTTCCATCAGTTCAAGTAGTTGTATCTTAACATTGTATACTTAACATTGTGAACAAGTAAAGTCCACTTCTCTTTGTGTAGTCAACTGGTATACTTTTTATTCCTCTTAAAGTATATTTCAATATGCTTGTAGAAAAAACTTCTAGATACACACTCACTTCTAGATACACACACACATGCACGCACATACACACACTCTTAAATGTAATGACCAGTAAAAAGCCAATGTAATGACCAATATGATGATTTAAGGATGTTAGATGATAATTACCATCTGCTTGGCTTCATTATGAGAGAATGACTTCTGCCTAAAGTCATAATACAGCTCGGGGTTAGACGCAGGACCCTGCACCCTAGAGACCTCTGTACCACTTTCATGTCCCCTGATGTCCCTTTATGTTCTTAAGTGCTGCACAGAGATAATAAAACAAACAAGACAAGCGGGATTACAAGTAAAAGGCTTATAATGTGAAATGCATTCAGCCTCGATTCTTTCATGCATTTTAAAAGGTCTTTAAAATCTTTGTCTTCAAGGACATATTAACAAGAGACAACAACCCAGTAAATTGCCCATGTTAAAATAAAGACAACAATTACAAGGTCGATGGACTGGTGAGTCACCAAAATAATGATGAGTACAGAAGACAGTCATATCTGAGAATTATTTTTCATAGTGAAAAATCATAGATACTGTATTTTGACTAGTTTTGAAGCACTGATTAACCTCAAAATGTAACAAAAATACAATACAATATAATAATCACAAAACTGTCCTGATGAGTTCTGTTTGTTACACTCAATATTGGTTACTAACTAGTCAAATTAAACAATCAGTTTCAAACAGTCACACCCAGGTTTGACTACTGTCAGTCTTGTTAAATCAAAACATCACTTGTACAATAGACCCTTTATGCCAATGTTAAATAGGCTTAATGTTTGCAAAAAAGAAGCATTTTATGGCGTAGGCAAGAATTTTCCTGAAAAAAGGTGGCTGAAAGGGGTTACAAGACAAAGGTTCTGGGTCTCTAAAACAAATTTAAAGTAAGAGTCATTATCTTTGCTGGCCTGCAATCTACTTAATGACTCATCCAGGAAGTGAAAGCAGAACCCAGTAGACCCTTTAAGGAACTGCAGGCTTTGCCTAACATTTATGGTTTTACCATGAGACGGTGTAGGATAATTTAATAATTAAATAATTATAAATAATGTATTAAGTTAATACTTAAACTTAATGCTTATATAATGATAAGACTGCACACTGATTTTAAGTGCCAAAAAAAGAAAGAAACAGCACCTAGCGACATGTTTTTTGGAATTTTATTTTGGCCAGGTCACAATAATTGAGTAAATTGTTCTTTGCCAGCGTGGCCGTAAGAACAGAGTCATTACTTGAGGGAACGTGCAGAAGAGAAACCATAGGGCGGCTCAGTGGAATCCTCAGTGGAATCTTTCTTGGCCTGACAATTAAGATTGTCCTTACAGGTGAGGTGGGCCTGTAATCATGACCACCTACACTAATACATGAATCAACACTGCCACTGGAACAGGATACAATACTGTCATTATCAATATCCGGAAATGGGTTGGTATAAAGAAGACATGTCTGTTGGGGTAGAAGAGTCAGAGACTTGAGGGACGCGAACCAGCCGATATGATGGCCACATTCTTGGGTCAGGTGCAGGTGTAGAAGTAATATTCAGAAAAGCACATATTCAGCAGCCAGATGGTTTAGCAGAAATTGGGAAAACCGTCTCTTAAGCGAGATCATGGGGCCTTGTGGAAGGCTATGCTGTACATGGATGCGCCTGGTTGAAACATAATGACATGATTTAGCATTAATTTGAGCATATACACAGAATCGTATAATCACTAAACTATAATAGCATTAGATAAGATCTTGAGAACAAAAAGTCACAAAGACAGGATACTTACACATTGTTAGAAGGAATGTGTGTGTTTGTGTGTGTGATCGCAGGATGGTCAAAAATAAGATTTAAAAAAATGGCAGAGAAGTGGGAAAAATAAGATGGTTTAGTTTTTTTTTGTCTAATCCTAACTAGGCTAAAGTTAATGGGAATAAGAATGATTGAACAAATGACGCATTGAAGGAAGTGTGAGATAATGGTAACTGGGGAAGTGCCATAATTTTGGAAGTTTCCAAATTTATTAGTAATTGAGGGATGCTCAAGGTGTATAAATGAAGTAGATTTTGCCACTGATTTTCAGATCATCTCTGACATGTCATGAGTATGCTCTCAGGTTGATTGTGGTTTTATAGCAATAAACTTTACTTTGCAATTTGGTTCAGCAATCTGAAACACAAGAGCAAGTCCACATCTGAATGTCTCAAATGTAGAAATGTAGGTTCTGGTATTGTTTAGACAAAGTTCTGTCTTAAACCACATTTAGATGATATGGCATGACCTTAAATGGACAGTTTATGGTTGAAAACCTTGCTGACCATGTGCTGAACCATGTGCTGAAATAAAAAAAAAAAGAAAAATAAATAAAAGAGTTGGCTAGAACTCATCCAAAACTTTGTGAGAGACTGATCGGTAGTTATTTAGAAGCATGTCTTATCAGTTTTTGTTGCTAAATCTGGCACAATTATAACAAATATGCATTAGCATTATATATGCATTATACATAAACATGGCATTTGCTTCCATTGTTATGCTGATGATACACAGTTGTATATTTCAGCAAAGCTGGATGAGAGAGATCAGCTTAAAAATGTTGAGGAGTGTGTAAAGGACATTAGACAGTGGATGCTTGATAACTTCCTTCTGCTCAACTCAGATAAGACGGAAGTACTCTAACTAGGACCACATGCAGCTAGAAGTAAACTTTTTCCGATTACGTAGCATCTCTGAATGGTGTTTCTGTCTCAGTGTGTAGAGCAGTCAAAGACCTTGGTGTGATTATTGACCCTATTCTTTCCTTTGTGGCTTCTGTAAATAATATTACCAGGATAGCCTAATTGCACCTTAGAAATATTGCTCAAATTTGAAATATGATGTTGTTACAGGATGCAGGCAAACTAGTTCATGCATTTGTTACATCTAGATTAGACTACTGTAATGCTTTACTGTCTCTGTGTTCGTGTAAGTGCATAAATAAGCTTCAGTTAGCCCAGAATGCAGCACCAAATGTCCCTACTAGATCTAGAAAATATGACCAAATCACCTCTGTTTTAATCAGTCTACACTGGCTCCCAATTAAATCTCGCATTGATTATACTACTACTGACGTATAAAGCACTTAACGGTCTCGTGCCGCAGTATCTGAGTGAAATTCTGTACCATTATGATCCCCCACACATACTTAGATCAAAAGGTGCAGGCTATTTGTTAGTACCTCAAAATGAAGACTACAGCAGTGGACAGATCTTTCTCTTATAAACCTCAGTTATGGAACAGCCTTCCAATCAGTGTCCGGGACTCAGACACAGTCTCAGCGTTCAAGTTGAGGCTGAAAACATATTTATTTAGTTAAGCCTTTGATCAGTAGATTTTATCTTAGGTAAAGGAGCAGATCTGGAGGGATCATGGATATAGAGTGTTCGGTGAACTGGGAAATTTGTATTCTGTCGTCCCCTCACTCTCACACATTCACTCAGGTTTGTTGGCGGCGGTGTGTTGGGCCGTCTCTTATCCCAGTTTAGTTATGGATTAGTTATGGTTAGGATCCATTAAAATCACGGAGTAAGAACAGGGATTTGGACTGTAGTTAATGTCAGTCTGTTACACTGATCCAGGACTACAGTTTGCATCTGATCACCATCTCTGCACACCTCAACATCGTTTAACTGTAATGAATGGACATTCAGTGTAACCCAGATGAGGACGAGGTTCCCTAATGAGTCTGATTCCTCTCAGGGATTTTTTCTTATGCCATCTCGGGGTATTTTTCCTTGCCACTTTCGCCACCGGATTGCTCATTAGGGACAAACCTACACTTATAAGAACATCTTATTCATTTTTCAAATGAATTAGTCAAAATGAAGGACATCAGGAGGAGGGGAAAATACTTTTTCATATGTCACTGTATTCCACACAGCAAATGGGCTCAAAATAAATAGAAAATAGAAAAATAATAAAAATATGTATTGATGAAATAAAATTCTAATGGTTTGTTACTCATAGCCTTTTTTCAAACATTTTTTTAACAAGTTAACAAGTGTTTGTCATGTATAAATGATTAAGACCTGATAACCAATTGTGATTGGTAAAGTAAAAAAATCCCTTACATTATAATCAAATAAATGTTTTTTTTTAATTGTAGATGACTTCTGAGCCATTAATATATTATTAAAGTCATGCCTTGAAAGCATGTTTGTTTCCATGTGTTGTTACTTTGGTATGCAATCCATTAAAACAGCACATTGCCAAAATGTTTTTTATTGTAAGAAACCCGAGTTCAGGTTCAGGTCTGTTACGGTGATGACTGAACTGTGTGATACCTGTAGGGTCGGGTCAAACAATCTCGGGTTCAGTTTGAAGCTCAGGCAGTGCAAGTCATAAGTGTTTAATAATAGAAAAGCTGGCAAACTTTCCACCAATGTACCGACAACAGTAGGACAACAGTAAACAGTATCATCTTGGAGTAACAAGTTATTTTTTTAATAGGGAAACAATAGGATATCTCGCCTATAGTTGTTTTAATTAAGTGCCCCATGGTGTTTAGGAGGTTGTAATTTGTAGAGTTAGAGACAGATTGAGCCGTAAGCATTGAAGAAGAAAAAAAATCGGGCTTCTATCTTGTGAGCTGAGATAATGGGGAAAAATGTGAGAAAGATGGTGAGAAATGATAGTTGAAACCTGTGTCTGATTAGGGCAAGACAGAGAGAGAGAGAAGACAGAGAGAGAGATGGTGTGTGGAGAGATGAGGGAAGAAAGACAATGCAGTAATGAAATAATAAAAAATTAAAGTAATAGCAAATTCATAGAGATTTTGCTGTAATTAAATGTATGTTAAACAAAATTGATATTTCATTATAATTAGCAGTAAAAACTAACAGTAGAAACTTTAGAGTGAAGCATATGTGATTAGGATTTAATAGCAGAATTATGCACTCAATCAGACTTGAGCAATATTCAGACAACTACATGGCAAATACATGACAGAGGTTTTTTCTTGTCTGATATTATCTGCACCTTACATAATATGCAATAGCTAAATTTTTCAGTCATCTTTTAATAAGAACCAGGAAGTGCTGAATGAATGGAACACCCTGAAATCACTTTTCAGAGAAAACAGAAATCTGATTCTTGAAAAAAAAAAAAAAAAAAAAAAAACAGAGCACCAATTCAGACCAATATTAAATGCAGAAAGAGGACACTGCTCATTAACTAATTAACAATAATTTTTTTCCACTTGAAGGACAGAGAACAGAACTTAATTGTAGACACTGCTTATATCAAGGGCTGATTATTTTTTTCTTTTTTCTATTTCGAATTAAGAATGAGCATGAACTAAGATGTAAGCATAATAGATGATTGCACAGTTAGCTTATGCTTCAAACCATAACCTTGTTCTCCGTTACAGGCTTGTGCCTCGAGGTAACAAAAAACCTATAGAAATATTATTAATTCTATAACTCGATATAGCTTATTAAATGTATTATAAAATATATACTCCTACATTTGCCATGCTTTATTATTTCATAACACCGATTTAGTATAATATGGCTACAATTAAGTCGACACACACACACACACATACACACACACACACACACACACACACACACACACACACACACACACACACACACACATTTATACACAATCTAAATTAAAAGAAAGAAAAGAGAAATAAAGGTATGTGCTGAATCAATTCAACTCAAGTGCTCTTTTCAAATGGATCAAGTGCTATTTTATAAGCTATCATTATGAGGGTGGAGCCATTTTTTCAATTAAAGCTGGCAGTGATTAATTTGATAATTACAACTTAAAATATTCATTTAACAATATACTGGCAATGCATTTGATTTTTTTTGTTCAATGCTTCAATCTTCTAATCATTCAGACGTCATCAAAAGAATCACAATGTTCGTCCCAGTGTTTTACATACTCCAAATGAAAAGTCTAAGAAATCAAGCAACCTGAATCAGAATGTGCATAACTACAATCCTTGGGGTCCAATGATGATAAAGTGTTGATTATATATTTCTTTACAGTCAGAAACCCAGGCTGCTGGTATCAGAAGGGGTACAGGACCGATGCCGCACACATCCCCAGATAAAGGATTAGAGAGAGATTTCAACATGTATCTACGTGAGGATGGCTGTCTGAGGCTTCATTACAGGCGTTAATATGGTTATATGTTTAGCTTGACAGCATATTTTGAGCCGAACGTCAAGAGGCAGATAATATACTAGATCGTAATGAAACGTTATATGTTAAGATGCTTTACTATAATTGGAAAGCATATATTAGGCAGTACTACTATAATGGAGTCAAACATAACAGTAAATAGCAAAAAATTCCTGGATAGTATTTAAATTCGGTTGATCATACAAGCATTGAGCCTTATGTGTTATGTATTATGGTCTAATGCATCAGAATTGATAGCCTTATTCACATTTCTGGAAAATGGCTTGGAAACAACTACAGTGAAAAACAAAGGCACTTACACACCCACACATGGCATGATTCAGTAGTTCGAACGCAAGACAACAAATAAATAATGGAGTTTCAGTTTCATGTCATGAAGTGCAATTAGATAAACAAATCTGAAGTGAGAAGTGAGTTGAGCAATCTGGAGCCTGAATGTTTGGGACATTATTTGGCATTAAGGAATGAGCACAAGAACACACTGACTTTAAGTGCTAATAAAAATGAGAAAATAGAGCCACATTAAAAATCAACGTTGTTCCTACAATGAGAAGGCGTTCACAATAACCTACCTTGTGCAGTAACTATCAGTCAGCCTCAGCATCTGGAGGTAGTGTCAGCATGTGCTTGTCTAACTGATTCTTAGTGATCTTACTGCATGTCAGTCAGTGGGTAGAGGAAGCAGCAGAGTCTGTTGGAGAGATAATTATCCAAAGAATGTAGCCTACTCCGGTGCTCAATACACTGTCACTAATTTAATTCCTTACCTCAGTGGATGGTGAAGCTGCAGATACAATGGAGGGATCATTATCCAAACCTTTTACATGGTGTTCCCTGACAGTAAGCGTTCATTTACTTTTTGTTTGCTCTTTGCATTGTATTTCAGGAAATGCTAATCATTTTCACTATTATGGTTCTTTATTACTTTGTTTGTGTAGGTAAATGCAAATGTTTTCCTATGTATTAATTGATTTATTCATTTATCTTGAGAAATAGCATGTGCAAAAATGATTCCGTTTTCCACTTCCGTGGCTGTGAAAAATGTCACAACAGGCAGGATAAATGTCATGGTACGTCATGCATGATCATAAGTTAGCTAGTGGATTTTTTTCCCCAAAAAAATCATTACCTTTTATTTGACTCTAACAACTGTATATAGCTTAAAATTATTATTTTTTTAAACCCTGCTAAAGTAAGTGATTATGTAACAGCTAGAATCCGTAATGTCACTATCTGAAACATAGTGAGCATCAGTGTGCTTGTTTTGCTTTTAGCATTGTGAGATATTAATTAAGCAAATTTCCAGTGCACTGACAGAAGTTTACAATTGAGACAGATTTTAAATGGGCCATTACTTGATCAGTGCCCTGTCTGCTGAACCTGGGGGCTGGATATACTTCACAAAGAAATGCATCTTTCGAAAATGTTATTCATCAGGGAGAGAAGGGTGAGACAGATGCAATTAGTTGGTATTTTTTTAAATACTGGCAGAAAAATCTAATTGTTCGGCAAAGAATAAAAATAGAAATAGAAGAATAACAGTATAAAGTAATCAAAACTAAAACATGAAAACCAGAAAACAATCAGACAGAATAACTGTCACAAAAACAAAGGCATGGTAAGTTTAGATGTGTGTAAACTGACCATTAATCCCGCAATGAGGTTTTTTTTTATGAAAGGTGGGTGTTTGGATTGGACAAAGGTTATTGTAATCAGAAGTCCAGTGATGGTAAACATGTTCGAGTTTGTGAATAAGTGTTTGGAACAGCCATGTTTGTAGGCTGCAGTGCATTCTGGGAAACTGTGTATGTTTAGGAATGACCTGACATTATTCAATAAGCAATTTCTACTCTTTATTAGTAGTCAGAAGTACTGCGTAGGTCATAATAATGTTATTATTTCCTGTAAATTTCCTGTTGAATTATATTTGAAATATTAAATTTCATGTTGTGGATGTTGCATTCATTTTTTTATTATTTAATTCACAGCTGAAATGTTAGCTACAACAAACAAAATGTGATTTATAATGCCTTTTTTTCTTTTTCAATTCAGTATTGAAAGAAGAAAAATTTGAAAATAGCCTTTTATTGTTTCTGAGCACACACAATAAAAAGTAAATAACTTCTTTATTAATTTTGTTCCATTCATTTAATCATACCAAGTGTGATAATCACAATCTTTCAATACTAAATATTTTTGAATGTCTAAATTGTTTGTGTTTATAGATACATTCTATAACGATACTAACCTGGAAGTAAAAGTGAGTTTAATTGACGGTCTTTTCTTAGGTTGACTCTGGATACATTTGCACAAATGTTAAATAATGTGATGCAAACTAGAGCAAAATGTTCAGAGATTGCAGAAAATATAGTAGAATGTGGTACAGGGTAGGGCAGTGCAGGTCAATATTGGGTGGGATTGTTCTGCAATGAGTGTCTGGAGATTTTTTGCATGGAATAAGTGCATGTGTTGGGCTCCCATTTACTGTCACTACTTTTTTAGAAAGCATGTAGTGATACAAATTAACCTCTTGGAAAAAAGCCAGGCAGTTTGATTAAGCCACTTTTGGATAATGTGCTGATAGTTTTATGTCAGGTTGAGTACCACAAAACCAAAATTTTTAGATTTTTCAATGGTAAATCTTTATATAACAGCACAGCTCTGACAGTATTTCAAGATGTATGATCCTTATCCTAATACTGTTTAACAAAGATGAACATATGCATTCATAGTATATACAGTGCAACCTCGATACTCGCGGGGGTTACGTTCTATTACCCCCTCGCGAGTAACAAAAAATCGTGAAGTTTTGACTCTTTCTTTTTGATAGTTCCTTTTTGAAGGGGAATTGTACATGTACTGTACTGTAAAGTCAGCAGAAATTGTGGATTACTTCAATCAATCAATCAATCAATCATCAATCAATCAATGATTGATTGATTGGGTTACTTGTCATAAATGTTTTATTTACTTCTTTAAATGAATAATACAATAATAACATTTTTTATGTAATTTATTAGTACAAACTCTTGTTTTGAAATGTTACTCTGAACTTTCGAGCTACTCACGGCTTCTTGCCAACTATCAGATTTTTCTTAGTCCGGTTCCAAATGAAAAGTCGCGAACTACTGAGGTCGCGAGTGTCAAGGTCACGAGTATTGAGGTTCCACTGTACTAACTTAGCTTCTTTTTTTATATTTACAGAAGGAGTATCAGGTATAAGCACTTAGACATATTTAAAGTCAAATTCCTAACACAGAAAATTCTTCAGGACAGAGGAATTTGTGCTTCCTGGTTACTAAATGCTATGATTTAAGCAATAACAGACTTTAACAACATTAAAAAGAACTGTAAACAGTTAAAAAGCCTGAAGTAAAGCTCATTAATATAAAAAAAAATAATTAATTAGTAGACAAGTAAAATAGAAAGTAGAAGAACACAAAGATTGTGCTGACATATCGTATAGTAAAGTGTTACACAGCATTGTAATCATTTGTAAGTCCCTACAAAAAATGTTTACTTTTGTCAAGTTCCTTTGTCAGTACATAGAACAGTGA
This sequence comes from Silurus glanis, assembly GCA_014706435.1. Classification (NCBI taxonomy): domain Eukaryota; kingdom Metazoa; phylum Chordata; class Actinopteri; order Siluriformes; family Siluridae; genus Silurus; species Silurus glanis. The sequence continues at coordinate 1,162,429 of JAAIIK010000059.1, read as the reverse complement.
AAAAAGCCTTTTACTGCTTGGCACTTTTAACTTGGTCCCATTTACCATACCTTTGTTTGCATTAAAATAGTAGAACATTGTAGAGTATGTACAGTAGCCACGTTCTCATGCCCTACAAAATACATTTCATGTTGGCATGAATAATAGCTAAAACCACAGGAAATGCAGCTTCAAGCAGATTTCAATGAATAATGAGGAACTTTTCCTCAAGTTACACTCGCCTAAACTGTGCTTTCTTCGTCAGCAGGCTCCCACAGTCTCACACTTTCAGAATAAAACTGCCAATCATTTCATTTCTGACTATGCCAAAAATAGGACTAGCAAACATGCTTGAAACTAGCTTTCTGAAAGGGCATTAATAATCCCTTGTGGTTATTTTGATGATGATTATATTATTATTATTATTATTATTATTATTATTATTATTGCTCATACTAAAATGTTTTTTAGGTTTGTGTCTCTAAATATACAGGTGTAAATATCAGGAGACCTCACAAGTACATTTGACCGTCGAAAGACAGAGTCGAAAAATATGGTGGGAAACGAGATTGAGGGGGAAAAATGATGTTATCTGCAGAAAACACAAAAAAGGAAGCAGTCAAGAGTGTGTAAAGTTAAATTCCTAATCCGTTCTTTGTCACTACAGCAGCTGCTAATCTTCTTGATAATGGCAGAATGTTCCCTTGGAGTAGAATCAAAAGGTCTATTTACATGTATTTAATGTCTGAGGTTTCTAATTTGCCTGGCTGTGTGGATTAGCTTTCCTCAAAGAGCGTAGCCGACCAAAGATGGCAATCGTTCTACACTCCCTGATTGTTGTTCGTTGCTCCTTACGAAATAGATCGTTGCAAATTAATATGACGGCTTTGTCTTTGTTTGGCTCTCTTGCACCAAATTAAACCAGGATGGATTAACATTCCGTCCAATTTATTATGCAAATCTGCATCAGGAATGCATTTGCATGAGAAATGCGTGACATGGGTGCAGCTAGGCAAGGCCTGCTAAATGATGTCAAGACCCATTTGAGGCTTTAAAAGGCAAACAATGCCAGGCAGCCAGAGGGATGTTGGAGCTGAGCATGTAGTGGGGTTCAGGTTTTTGTTTTTCACACACAATAACAGTTCTGTTCGAGATTAGAGACAGCCAATCATGGAGTCCAAAAGTGTGCAGAATTCTCTCATGGGTACCATCAAAATAAGAGCGGGGTATAAGTGAAAACAATCACCACTTGGCACGGAGAATATGTACAGTACTGTATACTCAATTTGGCACCATTTATTTTTTAGCAGTGTTCCATGTATTTTCATTCTAAACAGTAAAATGCCTAAATTCAATGGAAATTGAAGGTAAGAGGCTTCCCATCCCATTGTAGGAAAGTTTACTTGAAAATAATACTTCAACCTGATTTGAATTTACCTGAAATATTTAAACAAAGGAAAAAGTTTATACAGGTACTTCATTTTCTACTCTGCCGAGACAATGAAATTTTATTTAGCTTTAGTTCTAAAATTACATCCAAACCACAAACTTCAAATACAAGCTTTTGGTTTGTAGGACTGAAGGACTAAGATGATGATTTTCTTATCTTTGCTCTCAAAACACACACACACACACACACACACACACACACACACACACACACACA
>JAAIIK010000059.1:1140392-1150931 GCA_014706435.1 Silurus glanis | reverse complement strand
TATATATATATATATATATATATATATATATATATATATATATATATTCTTAGTGTATTTTTACACTGCCCGGAGCCTTTATATTTATTTGTTGTACTTACACAACAGCTCATGCACATATTTCACTGCCATAGCCTTTAGATTTGTTTGCTGTACATTTATACACATGCTGTATGTTATTTGCAATGACAAAGTTGTATGTTTGTATGTCTGTCTGTCTGTCTATCAATGCATACATTTATGCGTCCGTTCATCCAATGACGGAAAGCAAATGTTGAGTGCTGCTTCTTTCTTGCTGCATACCTTGACAGCAAGCATTTCTTCCAAGTTCTACTTATTGTTTTTAATATACAGTGGAATTGTCTTAATTGCAATGGCATGTTCTCCAAATGCAAATGTTGGTCACTATGCATCTGTATATTCATTCTTAATTTTACAGCTTCTTATATCGAAATTACATCTCGCACCTCTCACGCAATGGACAGTTTGTTTGCACCTTGATTTAATTGGCCACACTTCATATCAGTGAGATGTAATTACAGTCACTTTTTTTTCAGCAATAAGGAGCCTACTTCTCTATATCAGGTTATGCAATAGTGTTCCATCGAAAAAGTATTCCCACCTCACATCCTGGGAAAAAACTCCTTCTCTATTGCAACCCCAACCAGGATTCTGTAACTGAGTTGACTACAGTAGGCATGACGATGGCGTAGAGGATCCATATGCATGCTTTAGTTACAAAGAGTACTCGAAGAAAAGGGTAATCCAAAACAGGCAAAGGTCAGGGAAGGCAGCAAACAATCATAAGACGTGGAAAACAGTCCACGGTCAAAAACGGAAAGACACTAGAACATGGAAACATTAGACATAAAACATGGCAATACAAAACATGGAAACATAGGTTGGCATAGACAAAACATGGAACCCGTTACATAGTCATTACACTGCAATGTGCGAGAGTGTCCCTTTCAAAGCCCTCCAAATAATAAGGAGGAGTTGGTACTTGGTTCCCAGGCAGGGGCTTCTGTGAACTGTAGTCCAATAGGACACAGTCTTGGTGGTCATGGTGCACTTTGATGGAAAGTGGGAGGATCGACACGGACCGGACACTTGACAGACACAGTGTCTACTGAAGATAAAGATGTTTGAATTTTTTTTAGCAGAGATGCTTTCTACGTGTAGCAAATTATAATTAGAATGGCACAGTTGTGTGCTACAAGGTTGGCTTAAGGCCAGTTTTGCACAAATTACTCATGTTAGATCATAAAGAACAGAAATACATAGTGTCAGAAACAGCTCTCTCTTGCTTACACACATTAGCCAGTGAATATTTTATCCTTAAACACATGGAATTGAGTGAGTGACCCGGAAAATGAAGCGTGCAAATAGATTGGTAAAAAGTGGGGTGGACGGATGGCCCACAAGAAAGCAGACTGCTCCATCTAATTAACATTCCAAGTGTCAACTTTGCCATTTTTGCTGATTAGCTCTTGAACATATCACCTGGAGAGAAAATTAAATATTGATCTATTTTCTCTGCTTTTTCCCTCTCTGTGTCTCTCTTCCACTCTCTACCCCTCGCTCTCACTCTCATTCCTCACCTTACTTCCTCTCTGAAGGAATTTCAATTTTCACTCATCAGACTTGAGTTGGATCAGCCAAAGGGCAGAAAAGCACAGGTGACACATCCTTAACCAGCATCTGTTTCACTTTTAAATACAGAATGCAGATTGGTTAATTCTGCCTGTGGCAACCATGGCTACTATTGGGAGATCAAACAGTAGGCTGAACCAGGGTCATTAGTTCAGGGGCTTAGAGATTTGTATGATATGACCTGAAATTCAATGCAGCCTGTTTACCTAGCAGCGATTTTTAAATTTAAACCTTATATTTACACCAACCAGGCATAACATTATGACCATCAATCAGGAATACCATTATAGCCACCTGCCTAATATTGTGTTTTTCCCCTTTTGCTGCAAAAAAAGTCCTGACCCATCGAGCATTAACAGCATGAACTTCAGCAAAATGTTTTGCGCACATGTGTACCGAAAATGTATGTTGTGAAAATGTATGTTGTTTCAAGCATTGGAATTTTGTTCTCATAAATGCTACCAAATACTTTTTTGTTTGTTTGCACTTCAAGAAACAGGTACAGTTCATTCCGAATTCAGAAAAAAAAATGTTTCCCCTAATTTGGCCAATTAGATTTTTGACATATGTATCACAGTATCCTGTATTATACATGGATAAATCCTGGCTAGCTGTACATTAAACAATTTTATTACACAATGCAGACAGAAAGAAGCACCAAACGCTATGTGAGGTGGAGTGCATTAAATTTTGCGGGAGAGCACTGATAAATTTCTGGTAAAATAAATGTTTCTGTGCACAAGTGAAGTGTGTATTTTGTATGTGTATTTGTGTGTATTTGGAGGTTTATTATGCCAAATTTTGGCAGATTTACTTTTTTCTCCCTTCATCTCATAAAATCTAATAGTTAATTAATGACACGATACAGAAAATTGCTTAAATTAAACTTGATTGTTAATTCAGCAGCGGACCTCAAAAGAAAACTCAGATTGGCTAATTAGCATAGCGAATGAACACAAGCGATAAAAAAGAACACACTTGTCATTCTTGCTCTTGTCTTCGCAACTTAGCAGACATGATTGAAAAAAGCTAAACGAATCCATTATTAATGACTGTGGCAGGTCTAAACGCTGCTTGCTTTATATATTTACAGTTCTAGCTCTTCCGGTTTCCCTGTTTGGATGCTGAATACAGACTACTGCCACCTGCTGGTGTGTGAGAGTTATGTTCTCTCGCACAACTGCAGAACATACACGCATGGTTTGGTGTGTCAGATGTGCCTGCCTAATAATTGGCAGATGCCGATGAAGCGAAACCTCAACTTTAAATGGTTTTAATGTTTTTCATATCAAAAAGAGATTAATCTAAAATATTGTTGCATTACACTGTTATATATTGTTATATTTCAATAAACAGATTGTAAAAAAAAAAAAAAAGGTTTTAATGTACACTTTCTAGCAGATTGTAAATTCAGAAAAAAATGTATACAATACCAAATAGTTACACACATTGCAAAAACAATAATATATTTATATATTTATAATTATATTGACGATAATATATTGTCAATATAAATCAGGGATGGTAAGATTCACAGATTTGCATCGGTGGATCAGACTAAAAGTAAAGATGTGATGCATCGATTTAAAAAAGTGTGCATCGCATACAAGGTGACATTTTCAGACATAAATGCATCGGTAAAATATGATTTATTTATATCTAATTATTAGTAGATGCGCTATACTTTTATATTTACAAAGTAGTCAATAATTTGTGACCAATATTTTATATGTAGATTGATTTCTCCTCCCTAAGATGTTTCTCTAGAGCATTCTGTGAACAGCCAGGTAATCTGAAACCCCACTATACCCCATTATACTCAAGTATTTAATGCATCAACAGCTTACCTTAATGCAAATAGTTAACTTCCCACTTTGTAATTTAAACCCTCCAAGCAAATGTATATAACATATCACATTGACGGTTGAGGACAAAAAACATTATACAAAATGTTACACCATAAAAGCATAATTTAATAAAAGAGCAATTTTATAATTCACAATTCAACCAACTGTATGTATAAAGGAATTAAATCCATAACCAACTATACAAACATGAATGTAAAAATACATTATAATTATATAAATACTGTTTTTTGTTATGTTATAATAAGACATAAGTTCAGTACTTACAGACTATAATGGGTTTCAGTGTAGCAAGAATTCACTAAATACTGTATCTGTAAAGATATCTAAGACTTATGAACTAAGTTCTGTATCCTGTACAAAACAGGCTGCTCATGTTAGGTGACAAAATAAATAAATAAAACAGACTCATCCCAGAAGACTCGGTAGCTGAGCTAATCATGCATGTTTATTTTAATCATTCATGATCAAACCATCACTACTCAATTGGATGTTGCAGTGTATCAAAAGTAAAATTTGAACAAAGCATATCAATTCAGGGTAATTGATTCTCTCACACTGCCCCTAATCACTCCTCCTCAATGCAAGATAAATTCAAACACATTTTTTAATGCAATATGCCCAATGGAGAGCAAATCTGCCGTTAACAAAGGTGAAACACTAAGTAAGAAATCCCAATATGGCATAGATCGATATTCCAATTGTGGTAAAATTAATCTGTAAAAAAAGAATGTTGTGACCTTGAACATAGCCAATAACAATCTACCAACCTGCCTACATTCCTAAAATCAATAAATAATACCTTCACTTAAAAACTGATTATTCTACAGATTAAAATACATAAACAAAATGTACCTGAAGCACAATCAACTCTATTATAATATTAATAAGAACATAGGTACGTACATAAATAAATAAAGTGTAAGGGCATAGAAAATATTTTGTACAGTATAAAAACAACTACACCTATGAAGACTCACCATTACCAGCATATATTAATGTGTGTGTGGGTGTTAGTATATCACAGTGGTGGACAAAATACACAAACCATGTAGTTGTGTTACAGTAGAGATACACTTTGTAAAATATTACTACAGTAAAAGTAAAAGTGCTAAATTGAGACCATTATTTGAGTAAAAATACAAACGCATTTGCCTTCAAATGTACTTAAGTATCCAAAGTACTATGATTTATTATGGCTATCATGTTCCTATTATCATTTTTGTCACAAGACTCTTTGCTTAATTAACTCTAAAAACTCTTAAAACATCAGTTTATTTCTCTCAAAATGTTCTGCTTGCTGTTGAACTGATGTTGAACTGTATGTTGTTGGTAAGTAGATACCACCAAGTGGCAAACAAAACAAGTTTTAAACAGAGCGGGCGCTCTACCCTGATTAGTGGCTTGTTTGACCAGTTACGTTTCTATCCGCTCCTAAATAAAAAGGAACAACTGATTTTGCAAAATGTAGTTGAGTAAAATGTCAAATATTTGACTTTGAAAGAGAGTGAAGTAAATGTAAGAGTCTCCCCAAATGGAAATACTTCAGTGAAGTACAGATACACAAAGAAATCTACTTAAGTACTACCCACTAATAGGTGAATATGATTTAATAAAGTACAAGTTGTTGGATCAATAGCTTTGTTGACCCTGAAACAATGCTCCAATCAGATTTGAGGGACAAGTTTGCAGTTTGTCATGTTTATTATTACAACCAGGATGCTCAGTCATCTATTTCCCTCTATCTAATGTGTGGTTTAAGGTTTAGGGGTAGGAGTATGACAGATTGTTACAAAATCAAAGAAAAATAGTTGATCCAGGAATATGTTTTACTTGGAAAAATCATCCTGACCCAAGCAGCAATTTAACTGTCGCAGATAAATATTCAAAGACACATTCCTAGACTTTTCAGTTCTTTACAATTTTGAACTTAAGCGCTTTTCACACTCCACCTACACAGTCTGTAAGAGCTGTCAACCTAGTGCACGTCTGTGTTTATACTGTAAAAACGTGTGAAACGTTATGTACCCTTCTTAAGACTAACGTCCAGATCAGCCTGCATCAGTTAACAGTGTTGCATCCTACCAAAAATAGCCAAATTAATTAAAAAACCTTTAGGGCTACATCCAAACCAGAAGTGGCCCTCATCTGTTTTATGATATATGGGGCATATTTGTCATTCCAAATATGGGAAAGCAAGGTTTATACTATGATTATCCGATGCTGACTGTGCTGTATATTTGCCAAATGTCGCCAAAATTTGTATTAATTATTTTTAGACTATTTACAATTTTATGTGTGCCACTTCAGGCTTATTAGCCTGTGCCATATCGTTGACAAAACTGAACCAGATATGTTTTAGGATAACTGGGCCACATTTCAGGCATCGTATGTGGGCCACTTCAGGCTCACTATTACATTAGCCGATGTTTACTGTGCCATATCTTTGCCAAAACTGGCCCAGATATGTTTTAGGATAACTGGGTCACATTTCAGGCATCGTATGTGGGCCACTTCAGGCTCACTATTACATTAGCCGATGTTTACTGTGCCATATCTTTGCCAAAACTGGCCCAGATATGTTTTAGGATAACTGGGTCACATGTGTGGCATTAGACAGTATGTGGGCCACTTCAGGCTCACTCCCATATTAGCCAGTGCTTATTGTGCGATATCTTTGCCAAAACTGGCCCATATTAGTTTTAAAATAACTAGCTCACATTTGTGTCATTATAAGTGGGTCACTTCAGGCTCGCTCCCACATTAGCCGGTGTTTACTGTTCCAAGAATTTGCCAAAACTGGCCCAGATATGTTTTAGGATAACTGGGCCACATTTGTGCCATTATATGTGGGCCACTTCAGGCTCACTCCCACAATGGCCAGTGCTTAATATGCCATATCTTTGCCACAACTGGCCCAGGTACGTTTTAGGATAACTGGGTCACACTTGTGCTATTATTTGTGGGCCACTTCAGGCTCACTCCTACATTCACTAGTGCTTAGTGTGCCATATCTTTGCCGGACCTGGCCCAGATATGTTTTAGGATAACTGGGCCACATTTGTGCCATTATATGTGGGCCACTTTAGGCTCATGCCCACAATGGCCAATGCTTAGTGTGCCATATCTTTGCCAAAACTGGCCCAGATATGTTTTAAGATAACTAGGTCACATTTTCAGCATCATATGTGGGCCACTTCAGGATCACTCTCACATTAGCTGTTGCTTAGTGTGCCATATCTTTGCAAAAACTGGCCCAGATATGTGCCCACATTAGCCGGTGCTCACTGCACCATACCTTTGCCAAAACTGACCCAGATATGTTTTAAACCATTTTTGCTGAAACATATGTGGACCACATTTGCTTTACATCCTGATTAGCCTTTGTCAATTGTGCCATATTTTTGCCAAAAGCGGCCCACATTTGGTTGACACTATTTAGGCCATAATCACTATTTACCACATGTGCCACATCAGTGTCACATTCGGATTACACATTGCCATGAACACCGCATCTTTGCTTAAAGTGTCCCACATGTGATTTGATAAATTTGGGACATTTTTCTATTTTACAGGTAGGCCACTTTAGGCACACATCCATTTTATCTGGGCCTTTAGAAGGCCAGCAGTGTTGTATCATTGCCTTAAGTGGCCCATATCCAGATGCTATCTGGGTATACTTTGCTGCACTTTGTTTTTCCTCAATCCTGACCAGTTGCCAAGTCTTTGCTTTTGAAAAACACCCTGACAGCATGATGCTGCCACCATCATGCTTCACGTTTGGGCTGGCTTCAGGCAGGTGATGAGCAGTGCCTGATTTTCGCCAGACATAACATTTAGAATACATTAAATCTTGGTTTCATCAAATCAGAGAGTCTTGTCCCACACAGTCTTTTAGGTGCCTGTTAGCAAACTCCAAAAGTCATTTAGGTGCCTGTTAGCAAATGCCGAGCAGTCTTTCATGGGCTTTACGCAGAACAGAGGCTTCCGTCTAGCCACTCTGCCATAAAAGCCCAAATTGGTGGAGGGCTGCAGGGATTGCTGTCCTTCCCGAACTTTCTCCCATCTCCATGCATTTTCTCTGGAGCTCAGTCAGAGTGACCAGTGGGTCCTTGGTCACTTTCTCTCCCAATCACTCAGTTTGGCCATGAGACCAACACTTGGAGGAGTCATTTGCCTAAAGACTTTTATTCATTACATATGTTGTATCTGAGATCTTCATATTGTACTGAAACAGGATATATGATCACACTGATATCACAATGATGTACCTACAATGTGACTGTTAAACATCTAACATAACACAGATTTGTTACATTTGCACACAATTATTGGTGCAGTTCCTAATCAATAAAGCACCAATCCTATTTAGCTTGAATTTGTTCAAGATATCACTGGGTCACATTTTCACATTAGAATGCAAACCACTGGTATTTTAAACATTTTCCCTCCTTGTTATTTTTCGCTTGAGTAACCCTGACAGGTAAAAAAAAAAAAACAACAAAAAAAAAACACAGAGGGTTGTTTTGATCAGAGTCTCTCTCTTTCTTCTGTCTTTCCACTTGGGATGATAGTGGAAGGTGTGAATTCTGTATGTGAGTTGAAATTAACACTATTTCTGTGTTATTGACTGTGACAGTTTTAGCATTGAAAGGTTACGACTTTTCTCAGTTGTCAGTTTAATCAGGTGAAATCTGCTGAGAAAATGCATTTGTTTACAAGTGAATCATATCCAATAAATGTACCTGATAATTGAGTAAAAAAACAAAAAACTAATCTTAGAATGACCATATGATTCAAACACAAACCAGTGAACCCTAATACATACCCTAAAACTGTATACTAAGAGTGGAGCAAAACTTTGTTATTACCAAAGGTTTAGTGATTTAAACACAGGCCTCTATTATAATGTGGAATAAAGCTCTGTCATGACCAAAACCAGTCATTATATTACCAAGTCCAAAGCTGATTAGTTGAATGGAAGATGAGCAGGTATGTGACATGATCGAAAGGCTCACTAGAATCTTGTTCATGAATGAAATGTTCACTGATTTTACACTTACATGCTGACCAAGAGAAGAAAAGATATCTGTCATAACTAAAAGATTTACTGATCCATGCACTGATTTCCTGAATGAGACAGGTGTGAATCTCTGTCATGACTGTAAACATTCACTGACAAGCTGTGGAGATTAGTTTTGCATGCACATATTTAAAAAATACAAGTTTAAAAGCTCAATAAAAGGAAGTTTAATAAAATGTGTCAAGAGAATATTAAGTCACACTTTTACCATTTACTCTTGCTTTAGAGTTTTGTTTTTATTTCATGAACACCCACCCTATTCATTTTGTTATTTCACTTCACTCTCTTTTTTTAGACAAGCATTTACCACCTGAAGGTAAAAAAAAAAGACCTGTGAACATTTGCCCAAATAAGTAGCCATAAGATCTGACATTCTTTGACTGCACTTTCACAAAGTGCCATATGGCATTTTGCAAACCAATCTCCTTTTGCCCCCCATCAGCCCCTTTTCTTCACTCTACTGAGCAATTTTGGGACAAAATGGCTGACCTTTTGAGTTTATAGACGATTAGGGCGGTTGGTGGAAAAAAAAGTCATCAGAAGATTCCTCTCACTGATGCGAATAAAGTCTAGGCCTTCCAGCTCTATGTAGAGGAAACACTGTGCAGTGCGTGTGTATGTGTGTGTGAACTTTTCATGCTTCATAAAAAAATAGAGGGGAAAAAGTGGTCCATGATGGACAACGAAAAACAAAGTAATATCCGATAGATATGGTTGGCTTGACAAGCCAACACTAAAGCCAGTTTATAAAATGCTAGTGTCTCCCTGGGGCCAACATTTCTCCCTATGATCGGTGTCAGATACATCATCTCCTCTCATATCTTTCATCACTGTGAAATGGCTGAGTCTCGGCTCAACTCGCCGTGTAATAAGGAAAAATGGATACGGCCGCAGCAGTGTAGGAGGACATATACAGAAAGCTACTCACAGTCATTAATAGGGAGCGATGAGTTAATGAGCTTGTCCAATCAGAGACCACCTGTTTCTTCAAGTAATTAGCCATTCGAGCACCCGTTTAGACCCTGCACAGGCTGGCCTGCACTCTCTTTTCAGCAGTTTTTTCTTCTGAATATAATTAATTTCTGCTACATAGGCTTTGCTAAAAAGCAAAGCCTAAAATATTTGCTTCACTAATAAAAAGTGAGACGTCAGTACTTATTTTGAATCCTCTGTGTCAAATACGCTATAACTTAATTCATTATTATGCCTAATTTGAGAATAGGTTTTTCTTTGTTTTAGCAAATTATTGTTTGTCTCGTACTGGTTAAGTTATTTAGTTTATTTAAATATTCATATGAGCTTTTTGAGCATCCCATTTTCACATTTAGTCACCATTTACTGTTATAATAGGCTCCACTCTTCTGGGAAGATGTTCCACTAGGTTTTAGAGTCTGCTTGTGGAGATTTGTGCTTTTTTAGCCACAAGGGCGTTAGAAATTCAGGTAACCATATCTTCATTGAGCTGTTTTTTTTTTTTGCACAGGGGCATTGTCATGCTGGAACTGGTTTGGGTCTTTTAGATCAAGTAAAGGGAAATGTAATGCTGCTGTATCCAAAGACATCCTATGCAAATGTGTGCCTCCACCTTTGTGGTAGCAGTTTGAGGAGGAACCAAAATGGCTGTAAAAGTCAGCTGTCCCAATAGTTCTGTGGTTGTCTGAAAATAATGAAATGGAACCTTTCTACTGTATAGGAAACTCTACTATGTGAACTCAACAATAACAAAGTAAATACATGGTGTGACAAGCTATAAATAGTCACAGGTACAATTTATGCAATTTTATATGGAAATTAGTTGTCAGGTTTAACCAAGAACCTTCAAGAATCTGTTACATTTCGTCTGGAGACTTTGAATGTCATACATCCTTTTTCTTTCTTTCTTTCTTTCTTACTTTCTTTCTTTCTTTCTTTCTTTCTTTCTTTCTTTCTTTCTTTCTT
>JAAIIK010000059.1:1113089-1134500 GCA_014706435.1 Silurus glanis | reverse complement strand
CTATCTATCTATCTATCTATCTATCTATCTATCTATCTATCTATCTACCTATCAGCCACATTTTTTACTTTTATGTTCTTTCTAACACACTTATTTACAGCATGGCAGATATAAGTAAACCAGATCTCAAACCCAGTTAAACAAACCCAATCTTAAAACAATTGGATAAAACTTGAACCAGTAAACTTGCATCAAACACCCTGGATAATAATGTAGTCTTCAGCCACGGTCCTGGCCTTACCTAGACCTCCCAATCACATCATAAATATATCATTTTGCAAATTATGTGCAAGCCTCACCCCCATTATTTCTAAAATATTACCGTGTACCTCTCTAAAATTGATGTATCTACGAACAGGACCAGAGAACAAGGCCTAAAAGCACTCTGCAATACAGGGAGTAAGAGCAGTGTATTTATATAATTATTGTAGATGCAATCAAAGTTATTTGAAGTACACAACAATTTTAGGGACATAGGTCACTTGAGAGACCTTTCTATGTAAAAGAATTATGAAAGTTTATGCAAAACCATTTAAAAGAAATTAGCTTCAAGGCATATATAGCTTAATGTACATGGCATACAACATAAACAGTGACAGAATGAAGATAATCAATATTTTAGAAAGGCTGTCATAGTCTACAGATTTAAAGCTTCAGCTCTCTGAATTGACCTTTCTTTATACTCTTGTGTCTGAATAACTTTCATTTGATTGAAAGGTTGTAAGTTTGATGATCACAAACTATAGATTATAAATAGATTTGGATTAACAACCAAAACAAATAAACAAATGTTTATATATATTACGTCGTTTAGCAGACACACTTATCCAGAGAGACATACAAACGTCCTGACGTTTAAAATAACAAATGTTATCAGGTATTTGTCAAATATTAAGTATGTAGTGCCAAAGTTTTGAAAAACTGAATAACTTCCTCATATGTTTAAACTGTTATTACTTAAATAGATACTTTTGGAAGTTTTGTAAAGTTTTATTTGACCTCTGTTTTTTTGTTTTTTTTACATTTATTATGCATTTGGGAAAGAAGGTTTATGGTGTGTGCGTGCGTGTGTGTGTGTGTGTGTGTGTGTGTGTGTGTGTGTGTGTGTGTGTGTGTGTGCGTGAGGAAGAATATTGCCTTGGTTAGATGAGCTCGGTGGTAGGTTAATGGTTATCTGAGATTTTAAAGTAGAGGAGATTGGCAGGGCTAGGTGGAAATAGAACAGGTGTGTGTGTGTAACTCTATTTGTAATGGAGTCGTGGTGTGAAGTTTAGTTGTCGAAAGTGTGGATAGGAATGTGTGTGCGTGTCTGTGTGTGTGTAAAATGGTAAGGGGAAGAGGCAGATTTGCTGGGTAATTGAGTGTTTAATCCCATCAAAGTCAGAGCTGTGCCGGCCGCCTTTCTGCCTAATCTGAGAGTAATTACATATCCCCCAGACTCCGCCTAATTTACACACTCTCACACACTCCATTTTGAGATGCCTTCACACAGCTTCTTGCACAAACACTCAACGTTATATGTAGGTCTTCATCCACATGGTGAAGCATGGTAGTGGTAGCATCATCTTGAAAGTTATCGTTAGCCTCTTGGTAAATAATTCTGAAAAACCTATTGTTTTTTTCCTGGACTGTTTTGTGTAGATTCCGAAAGGAGACATAAAATTTCAATTTTAGTTCCACAGTTTGTGGAACAGTTCATGTGGGTTGGATACTTGTTTGAATATTTGAACTGTTTGCAGCATCAAATGCCAAAACACACTTTTTCTGAGGTGCAACAATTCAACATTGTCTGTGTTGTTGTGAGAAGGACTGATCTCTTTCTTTGGTCTTGCCAGTTGTTTTTTTGCTGTCAGCAGTAAAATATTCACACTTGCTACAGAGTTCCAGGTCATTGTGCCATAGAGTAAAAACCACACACAAATTCTTCCCACTTATCTCCACTTACAAAGCCCTTCCACACACTGAAGCCCACCTACACACAGTTGAGTTTCAGCCTGAGCTGCATGGAACTACTGTAGGTTGGCACATCAACCTTTAGACTGAGGAGTAGAAACGAAGAGAACAGCCTGTGACCTGTATAATTGAGGGCCTCTTGATGATGGTGCTAAATCACTGCAGTAGCCTCGGTGCCTTCTGTAAATCAGATCTCAAGTGAGGGTTTTTCTTTTTTTAAGCAATGAGAAGACACTAAAAGCTGAGCACTAGGCCAGTAAATAATATGCTAATGGTGATGGCTTTATTTCCGATTGCCACCATCAGTCAAGCAGAATAAAAGGCAAATAAAATAAAGAGAAAATGTGTGTGTGTGTGTGTGTGTGTGTGTGTGTGTGTGAGTGAGAGAGAAAGAGAGAGAGAGTTTATGTTGGTGTGCTTGTTATTGTGCACTTAAACCAGTTTGTTTGTAGGATGTAACTGTCTTTGTGGCTTCTGTCACACCGCTGATGAGACCTCAGACTCCTCGCTCTGACAGCATTGTCGCCTTCAGCTGGCTCACGTACTGGTCTTGTCACTTCAATCTAAAACCTGAGACAGGGTGGAGGGCAGCAGAGCTCTGAGAGAAAAGGTCACGTCTAAAAAAGGAGCGATTTTATGAGGGCATAGAGGAAGAGAAGGTCTTTATGTGGACTTCCAACCAGAGGGTCAGTACATGTCAAATCACCTAAGGGAAGCGGGTATATTGCTGGGGAAATTTATGAGTATATTCAGGAAATAACTGCAGAGTACTTCTGTAATAATAGTAGATGTAATTAAGATATAAGCATTGTACATAAAGTTTCCAGAAAACCAGGTTGACAAAGTGGGGCATTTAACATTTTTAATAGCATCTTAAAATAAAAGGGTTATTATTTAAACACCAGTAAGGGACATTTACATATGTAAATACGTGGGAAAGCTCATTTTAAACAGTACTGTTTTTTTAATCCTACAACATAGCGCTGTTGAATTTCTTATTTCTGATTGGTCAGAAGCAGTGGTGTATAAAGTACACAAACCATGTACTTAAGTTAGAGTAGAGATACAGTAGCCAAAATATTACTTTAGTAAAAGTAAAAGTGCTCCCTTTAAACTTTCACTTGAGAAAAATACAAACGTATTTGCCTTTAAATATACTTAATTATCAAAAGTACTATCATTTATTATGACTATAATGACTATAAAGTTCCTATTATCATTTTTGTCACAAGACAATTCATAAGTTTGGTGAATTGCAGTGTGCTTGACCAGTTAAGTCTTTATCCACACAAATAAAAAGGAATGAATAATTTCACAAAATGTAGATGAGTAGAAAGGAAGATATTTTACATTAAAATGTAGTTAAGTTAAAGTAAAAGTCTCCCCAAATGAAAATACAGATACACGAAATATTTACTTAAGTACGGTAACGAATTACATTTACTTCTTCACCGTCCAGCACTGGTCAGAAGGTGTAGATGAACCTTTGATATGTGATAGTAGAGCTACTGTGTAACAGGTTTATATTAATGCAAATGTTTAAATATGTTATTTTGTATTGTAGGTAATATAAGAACATAAAAAGACAGATAACAACACATTCAACAAAGAGAAATGAAGAATTATTACAACTATAGAGCATTTAGTCTCCATTTTCAGAACTTTGTAACAGTTAGTTTTGTGCCATGGGAGTTTTCAAGACTTCTTGGTAAGAGAACAATCTCTTTTTATATCTTGTTAACTTTTCTCTTATTAACTATCTTATTAACAAGAAGGAAAAAAAGAGTGTGGTTTATAGCTTCTAAGAAAACACAAATTTGTGTTAAAAACTGTTAAAAATATGTTTGTTTCATGCATTAAATAATTTTTAATTTTGAACTTGTAATTAATGGAAGGATTGCTATTGAATAAGAGAAATAAAAATCCTTGGGACTTGCTGTTATTCTAAAATAACTGACCTTGGTTGGTAGCAGTAAACCTTTTTTTTTTTTTTTCTTTTTCATCAGGCCCCATCACACCACTCCATCATCGATGAATTTCCTATAACAACTCAATCATGTTTTGTTGCTTAGATTTTATTTTTTTCTTGAAAATTTTAACTTAGGTACATTTAGCACCACTGTTCATGTTATTATTACTCTTGCCCATGCTGCTGCTTGGGCAACAGGGCATGGTCATATTTCATACCTTTATACAATAATTAATAAAGTGAGACACATACAGTACGATTATATAGATGCTTCCTTCGTCCTGGCATCTGTAGTTCTAAAACACACAGAAAATTCCCCCAACTGGTGTAGCAATTAAAACATACATTGAAATTTATGTTTCTGATTAAAAATAAAATGTGTTAAGCGTATGTTTTGAAACATAGGCGAGGAGTTTTAATCCGAGTGTCTGTGACCCTGTTAGCAGCCCACGGCTCGTCAGAGCGGAGCCTGAGCCATCACTGTGACACTGACATTTTCACACAGCGCTACTTTATGAGACTGACAGGCCAGAGCTCTGCTATGACGGATTACATTCAGCTCTCTCTCTCCCTTTTCTCTTTGTATATATATGTGTGTGTGTGTGTGTGTGTGTGTGTGTGTGTGTGTGTGTGTGTGTGGGTGGGTGGGTGTGGGTTGGTATGTGTAGCCCATCATAGAGAAGCCTGAAATATTGTAATGCTCCAGCGTTGATAAGAAAATGCCCTACAGGGATTCAGAAGAAAGCATGAAAGAAAATGGTGGGAAAATTACAGGAAATGGTGACTGATCACATGCATGTGTTGTAACTGTTGCTTTGGCTTAATTCTGCAAAATGCACTGACACCCTCACTTTAAGTAAACATAAATACGTTTTTGCAAATGATGTGGTGTGAGAATGCTTTTATTTACTCTGTGATCTAAAGACCTACATGCTGATCAAAATGTTGTTTAAAGGCAATTTAAAGAAAAATATTCAGCCAAAAGAGTATAAACGCATCCTAAGTTTTTGTTCTTCTGCTCACAATTTGATCAAGGTTAAAGATAGGTACGTACTAAAGTTAAACTGGCATGAGCTTAGCTTGTAATCAGATGAACTGGTTGCCAAAATGTCTAGCGTCCAACTTTGCCATCATTTCATCATCATCAAAAGATTCTGCATTCTGCACTGGAGAAATATTTCAAATGTTTAAAATGACCTAATAAAAATACATTAATGACATAATAATTCAGTCAAACGAACAGAATTAAGTTGATGAACAATAAGTTTAAAAGTTCAGAAAGGTATATACTTTTTTAAAACTATATAAAAAAATTAACTTGACCATGTGACAGGTTTTCCCAGGCTTTCGCATATATTTCAATCCATTTTTTTCTTTAAATGCTTGAAATCACACAATTGCGCACTGTACATGTGAAGTATGCTAACTTTTTGATATACCTGTCGATCAATTTAACTTACTGTAGATCCAGTTTTTCGAGGTGGTCGCTTAATGTTTAAGACTGGATTTGCGGGATTGGACTTTGGATCTGAAGGTTGTGAGTTCAAATCCCAGCCATGCCAAGCTGCCACTCCTGGGCAGAGGTGGCAAAAGTACACACATCCTTTACTTAAGTAGAAGTACAAATACTCATGTTTGAAAATACTCTGGTAAAAGTTGAAGTACTGATTATACTTTTTTACTCAAGTGAAAGTAAAGAAGTCTTGGCTCTGACATGTACTTAAGTAAAAAGTCGTTATTACTTCTACCCGTTTTAGCTGTTAACTGGACCTCACATCATATTAATTAGATAGATAGATAGATAGCTAGATAGCTAGATAGCTAGATAGATAGATAGATAGATACGGACAGTTAATGAGGAGAAACTGCACCGCTTCAAGTCAAGAAGCTTTTATATATATATATATATATATATAATCATAGACATTTTACAGATTTGAATGATGTATTGTTTTTATCTGTACGATCAATAAAGACAGTAATTTAAGTTTTTTAATTAACCCACAAAACACCACCTAGAGGGTTAATTGTGTGAATCATGGCGGATTTGGTTTTTGATTTGAGACTTGGCGCATAAATAAAACAAAAGTTTACTGATTAAAAATATTTTTATCTGGAGTTTATTTATTTATTTTATATCTAAGTAAAGAAAGGACATCGTGGATAAATGTATTTTTTTTGCCGAAGGTTTTAATTTCGCCTCTTTTATATTTAGTTATTTATTTATGTATTTACATTTTTTATAAAAATGGTAAAAACAGAAATGTGCGCTGAATTGATAGCGCATTAATAAGATTTAGTGCCGTTTAAAATAATTTAAATTTTGACAGCCTAATATATACCGAATGAATGTATCCAGTCTGAAGATCCACATATAGAACACAAGCAGAGAAAAGATGATGATGATCAGGAATGTGTCTGTTCTTAGTCATGTTTACATCACTGACTCCCTCTGTCTCATCCACGTTAACCCCAAACTTCTTGTTGCCTTCTGCCCTGCTGATTCTTAGCTTCGTAAACTAGTCTACGTCTGTGGTGAGTGAGAGACAGGACTTTATACACCAGTGGATTGAAAAAGACGTGCAATGACAGGAAATCGGTTGATGGGCTGAAATCAACAGTGAAAATAAAAAATAAAAAATTTCACCAAATCAATGGATTAAAACTAACGTAACGAGTCTGTTTTGAAGTACAGATATTTGTGTAAAAATGTAATGAGTAAAAGTAAAAAGTTATCTGAAAAATAAATAGTGGAGTAAAGTACTGATACCAAAAAAATCTACTTAAGTACAGTAACGAAGTATTAGTACTTCGTTACTTCCCACCTCTGCTCCTGGGCCTCTAAACAAGGCCCTTTAGCCCATACTTAAGCTGCTCAGTTGTGTAAATATACATTTTCTGTGAAAATGTTTTTTTAATTGACAGCTAAACTTTTGGAGATTTTTATCTTATTCTATGTAAATAAAGCTAAAATTTTCAAATCTAAAATTTGATTTTGATAAATTGATTTGATCAAATTTGATCAAATTTGACCCCCCCCATTTTTGTGATTGGACGTGACAATAAGTGCACGTGAAGCATGCACTTGCTCTTTTTATGTAGAAGTTATGGATGTTTAGTTTTTATTTATAATGATTTCGAACTATTGCTTGTTCCTTTCGGTTTAAGGTGTTTGTTTTGAATATTTTGAAACATTGCTCTAATTTTTATGTGAAATTTGTTTGCTTGTTGTATTAATTTTGTACTAGCCGCTTGTGGTTGGAGCTACTAGTACCAGATTTTGGGTGTATTATTTTCTTCATTTTTCATTTTGATGCTCTTTCTAATATTAGGGAAATTGTTCCTAATCTGTATTGTATTGTGTTTGTTTGTTTGTTTTTCCTAATTACATTTGGTCTTTCATATGCAGAAGCTGAAGACCACTAGCATGGGTGTCCTGGTATCATGGTAGAGGGAATTTCCTGTCACCTGAAAGTGTTGTGTCTCGCTTGTGGTGGGGTGTGAGTATTGAGTGCAAGGTTCGGTCTTTTGGTGGATTGACCCTTTATTTCCTACGACAGAGTTGTTGGAGCAAGTGTCTCTCAGCCCTGCATAATTGTGGGTTTAAGGTTTTCTTTCGAAATTGCGTTAAATTGTTTTTGTGAATTCTTACTAGCATTATGATGATAGTGAAAGAGTAGTGTAGACTGTTTATCTGATGAATTTTTGTTTTATCAGAGTTTAACAATTTATTGATTTAATAAAAGTGTTTTTATCGTTAACTGATGTCTCTGACCATTCCTGTACTGACAACGAACCTGTGTGACCTTAAGAGAAAATTGTATGCGCATGTAGTTCCTGGGGTAATAGGCATTGTTGACAGAAGATTAATTTTAAGGGGATGAACCGGAGGATATAAGATTGTTTGACTACTTTTCACTGGGCCACAATTTGCCATAGTCGGCAGGATCATTGGAAGTTTTGACAGCAGGCTGGAGAGCAGATATTCATCTCTTTTTTCGTGTTAAGAGGTGTTCCTCTTTCCCTCTTGGGTAAGTAATAAGTAGTCATGGAGAAAGATTTGCAAGAACTTTGAGTTCCAGTTTAGGGCAGATAATGTCAAACTATGACAAGAGCAAGTGGGGAACGTAGACCGCACATCCACAAGAGCTGAGGGTCCTACTGAACCCCCACTCCTCTCTAGTCTCTAGTCGATATGGGTTGAGGAGGTACAAGCCTGTATGCATACTCGATATCTTACCCCGGCTGAACAGGCATTCTTTCTGTTTGATCACCTAGAGGGGAAAGTAAAGGAGGAGATTTGGTATTGCTCAGATTAAGTGTACAGAGACCCTGATTAAATTATTGCTGCTGCGTGAACTGCATGGTAGGAGTCAACAGGAAGGGGAAATGCTTTTGATGTTTTCCCTTGCTTTGTTAAGTCTTGTGGAAAAGGTTAAGCAACAGATGTCTAATGGGTTGTTAAATACAGATGTATTACTTTCAGATCAGTTCGTGAAATGTGTGGTGGATAATTCCTTATGCTGTGAGCTTAAACACCTGGTATGCCGTCAGCCTACAATTAGTTTCTTGGACATTTGTAGGGAGGCTATCATATAGGCATGTGAAGGGATGCCAGGTGAAGGAAGGGCCTGTAGCCAGTCTGTCCTGTTAGGTTATGGGACTCAGTATGGGGTGCAGGAAAAGCCATGTGCAGCCTGTGGTTGGCCTGTGGTTTCTTACAAAGAAAGGAGATAAATGAGTTAAGAGACATGCTATGGTCACAACAAGCACCAATAAAGCATCTTGTACAAGGTGTGGCTTGTTATTACTGCTCTGAACTGCGTAGTCACTCTCTACGAGCATTAGTGATGTGTCGGAGTTGTCGGAAACTAATGCCACCCGAGCACAGAATAATTATTTTGAATACTCACAATTGAGTAATTTTGCAACCAGGCCACATTTAATGTTGATGTGTTCTCACCTTGTTTCCATTAGGGGTGTTTCCTTGTTCATGTTTAATGTAAAAGTTGCGATCTTGTCAGTGGATAAAGCTTCAAGCAGCAAATGGGTAAATGGAACTAGATGTCATAATGTGTGGATGGTTGGTTTCAAGATGTGAGGTGTTGGTTGTTCGCGATCCCCCTGATAAGTTGCGTGATCAAGTGCCGGGTGCCAAGCCAGTGCTATCAGGGACTCTTTGGTCAACATGGCACTGCTCTGTCTGATCTGCCCGAGATGTCTACAGCCCTGAGTGCTTTGTCGCGAGCGTTTATCAATTGATTGAAGATTGTCAAGCTGTTACGATTTTGTCTGGGGGAGATGGTAGAGGTAGGGTGAAGTTGCAGTCAGTCATGCTGTATTCCAGGGGGCACAATGAAGTTTTTTCCAGCTACCTGTTAAGGTCAGTATGCTAACCATGTAGTACTCTTTAAACCCCCTGAGTCTGGGCTCCCTGCTGGGCTGTTAGCTCCTTTAGCCTTAGTACAGGTGGAAAGGGGGACTGTGTATGTACCCATTGTTAATGTTGGGGTTACAGATGTGATGCTTTACCCTCATTCAATTCTAGGTACCTTGATTAATGTTTATGTGGTGAGTTTGCCGACCAGGGTTACAGAGGTGCCATCAATAATAGCCATGGTTAATTCACACTGTGCTGAGAGGAGAGTAGGGGTTCAGAAACAGATTGAAACTGTGAATATCTTTGGCCTAGCCATTGAAAAGCAGGTAAGAGCATTGCTACATAGGTTTAGTTCAGTCTTTTCTAGTTATAAGGGGGATTTAGGTCGTACAAACCTGATCTCACATAAGTGAGATAACTAGATGATGTCCCGGTTCGGCAACATTATCGGCGATTAACCCCGACAGAGTACGAGGTAGTCAAGGCTCATAATCAATCAACTGCTGGGTACACAGGTATAAGGAAAAACTGTAGTCTATATGCTTCACCGGTTGTATTGGTAAAGAAAAAGGACAATAGTCTCCGCATGTGCATTAACTATCGTTAATTAAATGCAAAGATAGGGGCAGGGGTTTCTACTGACCCCAGTAAAATTATGGCTGTGGCAAAATGGAAGCATTCAGGAACAGGGACTGAATTGCATTCGTGCTTTGGCTCTGCAAGTTATTATCGCCGCTTTGTAGAGGGCTTTGCCAAGTTGGCAGCCCCTCTACATAGGTTGGTGGAAAAGTGGTCAAAGATGGAGCCATGAAAGCAGGCAAAGCATGAGTTTGGTGATGTATGGACGGAGCAGTGCCAAGTACATTTTGAGAAGCTGAAACATAAGCTCACTATCGCCCCTGAGTTAGCATATGCAGATTTTTCTATGCCGTTCATCCTTGAGGTGAAGGCTAGTCATTGAGGTTTGGGGGGTTCGGCCAGTTGCCTATGCCTCATCCCGTTGCATCAGTTTAAGTAATCACATGCACATACACATACAGTTTTTAAATGCAGTGAGATGGTGCAAACTTAAAACCCTAACAAAGTTGCACAATATATCAAGGCCAGAAAAACATATGGCTCAGACAGTGGTTCTCTCATTTCTCAGTGAATTCAACTTTAATTTAGATACTGGGATGCATGAAGCTGTGTGCTGGCATACCAGACTCTACAAATCATTTTTTCACTACCATCTGTATCAGTAAATGACACTTGGCATACAAAATTCATCAAGCACATTCTGGTTTTGTGGAAAATTTGTACTGTTTACTATGCATACTGTGGGGTCCAACACTTACTGCTAAACTTTTCCAACCAAGTAAATGGAAAAAAAGAAAGAATCAGAATCAGGTTAATTGGCCAAGTGTGTTGACACACACAAGGAATTTGGAATATTTATTTATTTATTTATTTATTTATTTATTTATTTATTTATTATGTGTTTAAATGTGAGATGCCTAAACCATGCCAATTTTAAGAAGAGGGAAAAATGGGGAAAATAATGCCATTTGGGAAAACAAGGACCAAATTCATGTCCCTCTTTAGAGGTCACTGAATTGCTGTATTAGGCATTGAACTCTAGTGTACAGTAAATTGGATTGCTTTTCATTGTACTATAAATGTCATTTATAGATTAGAGTCTTCTTCTTCTTCTTCTTCTTCTTCTTCTTCCGGCTTCTCCCATTAGGGGACGCCACAGCGGATCATACAAAATAGCAGATTACAGAGTAATGATTTATATCAATTAATAAATTTTTTTTTTAGTTCCCTGGTGGTCTAGTGGTTAGGATGCGGCGCTCTCACGGCTGCGGCCCGGGTTCGATCCCCGGTCAGGGAACCAACCCCAGCCATTAGGGTTGCACAAGCCTTAGTGCCGGTCCCAAGCTCGGATAAATGGGGAGGGTTGCGTTAGGAAGGGCAGCCAGCGTAAAAACATGTGCCAGATCAAACATGCGGATGGTCCGCTGTGGCGACCCCTAATGGGAGAAGCCGAAAGAAAGTAATCAATTATTTTTTTTATTTAAATATGTAATAATAGATGAAAGCAACCAAGCCAACTTTAATTTTAATATCATGTTTAGTATAATGCAACATTTATTGTTAGCCCACGGCCTTCTATCAGATTAGATTTTTGGCCCTTCATAAGAAAAGGTTTTGGGAACTCTGGTTTAAACAAACAAATAAGCCTTGGTTGTCATTCTGTGTTCAGATTCCTGCTTTGTTTAATAATAACACTATGGTTCAAGGTTGGTAAAGGTAGTTATTTGTGGTAATATTGAGAGAGAAAATTATGTTGCTGTTTTACTTTGTATTTTTATTGCCTGCCTACTAACATTGATATTAGATCATCTGTTCTAATATTATCTGTTCTAGATTTTTCAATAAACCTTACTCACATGGACTCTCAGACTCACATTGCTGTCTTTTTTGTTATATTCCTCTTAATACAATAGTTACTTGCCAAAGATTGAAAATAATAAAAAAGAAGGTTGTGTAATACTTTTCAACACTTTGACCAATCGAATTTGCCACTTCAACAGCATTGTAATATAAAATGTTTAGAGATTTATCTATGTATGGAGTGGACAGTGCAAAGCACAGATGGAGGCCACTTATTATATGCATTAGGCTATGCACATATAGCAGGCACGGTCAATAATAATAACACTATGGTTCAAGCTTGCTAATGGTAGCTATTTGTAGTAATGTTAAGAGAAAGAGAGAAAATGTCGAAAAATTCTTTTTCTAATGGTGTGCTTACTAGCTTTTACCCCATAACTCTTAACACAGCTAAGTGTTTGAGTGTGAGTAAATCCCATATGGCACTTTTATGTCCTAAAGTTAGAAACGCCACTGATATGACGTCTGTGACACATGTGAGAGAGAGCTGTGCTGCAACACTGAGAACATCTAAAAGAGAAACATAAGTGTTTGACAAGTGGGACCTTTAATATCTCTGTTTAATCGTTATCCATACATGAAGAATGCTTCCCAACATGGCAGTAACCAAACAGGTGGGTAATAGGAAAGCTTTGTAAAAGCAATTTATTTTTCAACACGAACCAACAGAGAAAATCTGGTGACAAAAAGATATAAACCACTAAATAATTACAGTATTTAGGCTCTGAACTAATCGTATTATATACTGTACCTTATCCTTATCCAACCATTAGCTTTGAAGAAAGATAGCATTGCAAGTTAGTAAATAAAAACATTTTGATATTGTTCTTGACCAATTACCGGTTGTCAGCACACAGGCCAAAGTGGTCAAATTGGTAGGTTTTCTTTGCCGGCTGGGAGAAAATGATAAAAATGACGTGCCATTATTAGCGGTAATACAGAAACTTTATCATTTTAAAAATAAGCTGATTCAAAGATCTAAAAAAAATTATACTTTGAACCCAGTGTTCCAGGGTTGACTCCCGATCCACTGCAACCATTAGGATCATGAAGATGAATAATAAGCTGTAAAAGGACTTCCCAGTTGGTAAAGATGGTCTTTTAGCTCAAGAGCTTTTCCTGTTTTGGCAGCTGACAGCTGGTCAAATCCGGCTGGGCTTTTCAGCAGGTTATTTGTGTTTTCTTGAAACTGAGAGGTTGAAGTGTTTGTCCAACCCTATCTTTTGTCATCCTATAATTATGCCAGTAACATATGTGTTGGCATATATAACAGAAAACTATTACTTTGTGCAATAGATTGTGTGGTAGAGTTTATTTGAAAGGTTTAAATACTGTAACCTTGTATATCTGTCCCGTTTTCAAGTAAAACATAAAAAAGACAGTTTAGTTTGATTACTCCTATAGCTAATTGTTTATTACAAATATACAATGTGTATTTGAGCTGTTTACTCAAAGGATTTGGATTTCTTTTGGTTATAACCTCAGCAGATGTGCAATGCAGAGCCCCTTTTCCTCCTTTATGCTCCCCCACACTCTCTCTCGCTCTCTTTCTCTCTCTCTCCTGAGTGGCTGCTTTAATTGCCTTCCTCAGGCACAGATCAACAGAATTTCCTGACAGCAGCCATTTTGTTTCAGCAGCTGCATCGTTGCCTGCATGCTCTGACTTGGA
This sequence comes from Silurus glanis, assembly GCA_014706435.1. Lineage (NCBI taxonomy): Eukaryota > Metazoa > Chordata > Actinopteri > Siluriformes > Siluridae > Silurus > Silurus glanis. Next base: position 1,121,090 of record JAAIIK010000059.1, on the reverse strand, counting down.
CTGTGGCGAAACTCGTAGCGGTGTGTGTGAGCACTACAGAGTACCGCTACACCATGACTGTTCATTAAAGCCTTGCTCCCAGGCAACCCTGTCGCCTGGCAACCCTCAGCCGCTTCACTCGCACATCATCCAGGATGGGGAGAGAGATAGAGAATGAGACGTTTATTCATTCCGTGGAGATTCGTATTCTTCCTGCACCATTCCAGTCCATTTAATTTGTTCATCTCTTTGTAACGAACGCTCATAGCCTGCCGTGCAGAAAACTAGATTACAATTTGTACTACTGGTTTCGGCATGTTCTTGGCTTAGAAAGCATTATGAGCGTGCTTGTTTTTTTTTGTTATACGGCTAAAACGCAAAAAAAAATTCACAGGTGTCTTTCCAATGCCAAGGGATAATGCGGAAGCCATTTTGGTTGAGTTGAGTGATGGAACGGAAGAGTGTGTGGCCCCACGTGTATTTCTGCATTTCAGCACTGCTATAAACCCCAGCTGCAATTACCCAGTGATGGCTGGTAACAGCACAGCAATCAGCAAACCATTAACACAACATGCTGGAACTTGATGGGCACCCCTCTCTCTTCTAATGCTTGTTTATCCCATATCTCTCTCTAACTCTACAACCTCCATCTTCATGCTCGCCATAATCTTCTCTGATTTCCGTTCATTCTTCTGGTTTTTTTTTCTGTCTGTCTTGCTAGTCATTTTTTTCCCTTTTTCGGGTATTTTTAACTTGAGTGACATTGAAATGTTCTTTTGATCAAAGGCATTCAGAACTGTCTGTGTAATTACCTATCCGTCTGCTTCCCTTTTTTGTTTCTGAACCTGCCCTTCACATTCTGACATTTTCTGTAGGTGATATGACATTTTTTAAGCAATTAAAAAACAAGGTTGTAAATCAGAGAGAACCTGTACATGATTTAGATTTAAAAGTATCCAGAAATGCATTTGTATTGTTTCTTTTATAAATGATGGACAATTAGGGCTTGGAGAACACAAGCTAGGATTAAAATGAGACAAATTTGACAGACAATTGATCTGCTTGAGGCTTAATGGAATCCATAGTTAGTGAACCGTAGCTGTTCATTTAACTTAACCAACTTGCCAAGATTAGATATAAACACTCTGACAAATACAATGAGCCTCCCTGTGAAACTTTGCTCAAAATTTTAGTACCATATTTGGATTTTAACTCCAGAAAAGAATTTTGTTTTTCTCATTGTTAATGAGAAGGGCATCAGAAATGTTGTGCTACCCTTATGAAACTGAATATCTACTACTCATATGTTCAACATAACACTAAAAATGGTCAGTTTGCAATCAAAGTGCAATCAGTAGACTTAAGTCCAGACATCAAATAAAAAGAATACAACGTTATACAAAACCCAGACCATGAGCTTAGCAAGGCAAGAGCTTTTCTCCACTTTTCTACATTTTGCTATATACCTTTGTCATTACCTTTTAATTTGAAAAATGGAGTCAATAAAATACAGAATGACGGTATGAAAACAGTATGAAACATTATCCTAATTAATCAACATATAATAAACAAGTATTTAAGTTTATCATAATTGCTTTTTTCCTTTCACGGGTCTTATCAGTATGTGATTTACTTCAGGTTGAAATTATGATTATTTTTTATGAATAAAAATAAATATAAATAGCTATGTGCGTCATTAAACACAGTCTTATCAATGAAATGTGTACATTTGTATTTGGATTGTTTGACAAGTACAACTAATGAGTTATTGTATTATTTATGCAGCAGCTTACAAAATCCAGACAGGATTTTGTAATGATGAATGTAATGTAAAAAAATATTAACAATTTTGATCTAAATTGGGGTAATCAGATTTTATGCAGAACAGACTAATGCAAAAGAATTTAGCTTTTAGTTTAAATTTGACAAATCAATATTGTTGGTAACCAAGGGCTATACATGGTGACTGGATTGACCATGAAACTTTGGCAAACCTAGAGGCTGTTTTCCATTCGACTTGTATCTGATTTTTTTGCTAGACTTGCTTTAGTATTAAGATTTAGCTTCTCTAAATATGACTAGGAGTTTGTAATTATTCTGCTATTAATTAGTAATTATGGCTGCAATTAGTTTTCCTGTTTTTTTTTTTTAACTGCTCATTTTTATTCATTATTGCAAATGTAATATGATAATTTTATTCATTCAAAACATCAATTTAGCATAATTCTATAAATAAACAAATCCTGCAAGTATTTAGTAAAATAACTAGACTATAGCAATATCTTATTTGTAAATTTGGGATGGAATATATGTTTCTTAATGTAATCAGACAAATCCTAATAGGTCAAAGGCAAACTTTGTATATTTCTTTTCTGCAGGAGAGAAAAAGAAAGGACTCATTAACAAGTTGGTGAAAAATTGTATTGTTTTTCATAAGATTGTTATTTTACATGTGTATATGGCCACTTTAGGTCACCCTAAACCGCCACCATTTATAGAAGGCTGTAAAACATGGCTGCGAAATTTGGTTTATGTACCATTTCCAGTGACACAAATGTTGAAACCAGTAGCTGCATATATTCGAGACATCGATTCCCAGTTTTTATGTTGGTCAAATGTTTCATCAGTTTTCTTTATAAATAGAGAAATGGGGGCCTTAATGACACAATTGTGGTCCTCAGTTCTGAGATCACTCCGAAAACTTGATGCATAAATGAAGGAAAAAAGCAATAGAAAAAAATATGTTTTCGTCTATTATTGCCACACATTTGAAAGTTGTCAGGGATCCACCTGCCACGCCCCCCTTTTGTGGCGCTCATGCCTACGCTCTCCCTGGAGCTCCCGGTTTAACCATGCACACCTGGGGCTCGTTGTCTCTCATGCCTCCGCTCTCTCTGGAGCGCCAGGCTTAACTATGCACACCTGAAGCTCATCATCACTCCACCCCGCTCCTACATAAACCCCTCACTCACATTCACTCCCCGTTCTTTATTGTATGTGTTGGACTTGATATGCGGTCTATGTGTTCGTGTTTCGGTTTTCACACAGGACTCTATTTATCCGTTCCATTCGGACTCCACAATCCCGTCCCGGCTGCGCTTCTCCTCCCCGCGCATCTCGGGTCAGCTACGCTTCTCCCAAAGCGCACCTCGGACTCTCTCACCCGAAGGACTGCCGTGTGCGTGTGTGAGCGTGTGTGTGTGTGTGGGTGCGCGTGTGCGCGTGTGTGTGTGCTCGTGTGTATCTCTCACCCTCACACTTGTGATTTAAACCCGAGTGAGCTGTACTCCGGCTTCCGTCTTCTGTTTTGCTCGCACCCTGACAAAAGTATATTAGGTGAGAAATGCAGGCTGAATTTAAACTGCAGCGAAGCACCGCACTGAGGGACCTGGATGAGTCAGCCACTCGCGGTTACGTCAGAGTAGAAAAGCCAGATTCCGATTTTGTTCATGTGAAAGATCATTTAAAGCATCAAGAGAGGTATAATACAAAAACACAGTATTTTAAACACTCCTTTTTTTTAAACTCACAACATTTTTATTTTAAGCAACAGGATCAAACTGAGCAAGATGAGGCTTTACAGGCTTTCTGAAGCAGATTCAGTGGCACCTTGGCAGTGCAGAGATATGAGCCTTCTGATCAGTAGGCCAAAATCTCAACCACTGAGCCACTGTTATAATATTTCCCAAAAGTCAGGATAAGATTTTTGAAGGCCACACAGTAAGAAGGCCAAAAGTACCAGATGGACCCAGGGAGGGGCACTGGGATTTTCTAGGTGGGGTTGATTGTTCACACTCGATACTGATCCACAATTGCAGTATGTATTACCAGCTATCGATAAAGATAGAAAAAAAAGAGAAGATGAGAAAGCTGCTGAGGAAAATAAAAATATAAATAAAAATATGCAAAAACCGGTCCCCCCCCCCCAAAAAAAAAAAAAAAAAAAAAAAGAGAATACTTACCCACTGAGAGTTCCTGACAGTGATAGTAAGTATTCCAAGTAGTATGTTACAGTATTATCTCCAACTTAACATTTTCTACCTAGTTTCTGAAATTGAGTTCAAAACAGTTGATTGAAGCTCCAGACCACTTCTACGATTTATCTGCAAAATTTCACAGAATAGCCCAAATAAGATTAATCTCTAGTAAGTGCTTTTTAGGTCAGATGGTGGATCCACAGCTAGATGACCAGCAACAGCCAGCAACACTAGATGCAAGATTCCATACATGTAGATGTAGAGTCTGTAATGATTTTTGGTATTTTTATGCACAAGAGCTTCTAAAGTTCATTCAAAATGGTGTTGGACAAAAATAAACAAAAAACAAACAGACAAAGAAAAGAAATAAAAAAAAAGATATGTCTGGTTGATGAGTGATATCAGTATAAAATGTCTAGACTGATTCAAGTTGAAAGGATGCCTACAGTAATTACTCTCAAAGAGCCACTTTGTTCACTTTGTTGAGCAGAAATGCACGTCAGATCATACATCTAAACTTAAGATAGATGGACTACAGCAACAACTAAAACACATCGGGTTCCAGGCGTGGGACATTCTTCTGATCTGAGAATTATCTGAAGCTTTCAATTCCCATATGATCGAATAATTGTGTAAATATGTGGAAAATGCGAATCCGCAAGCGTGTGTATCCTGGTTTTATGTACATTCTGAATTCTGTCATTATTAACACTTTATAAAACATATAAGGACTGCTTGCCTAAGTATACTTGCAACCCATTCTAGCACTCTGTAGAGATTTATAATCGAAGGGACTACTGCCATGCTGTCTTTGTGAATGCCTCCATGGGGAAAGGGCAGGTGTACAGTATCTCAGAAGGAACGTTGGGGTCAATGCACCTTGTAATGGTAACTGAAAAATAAAGGATTGCATCGTCATCCTATCGTCAAACCATTTTACTGCCACTGCTAGTGCTACATAGTAAATAAATATATTTTAAATTACCAGATTTTTTGGCCTCTTTCATCTCTTGTAACATTTTGTCAATGACATCCTCTTATAACTGTGTCCAGAAAGATTAGATTTTATAAATGATTAGTATTATAGGTCAAATATGGGTGAGCTATTAAGCTAGTTCTTTTCAAGCAGTGTTAGGCGTAGTTTAGGCACAAGTGTTTGCTGAAGATTAATTGTGTTTACATGTCTGTAAATAGGTAGTACCTTGAATGCATGCCAGTTACAAACAACTGGGATTTTATTAAGCTTTTATTATTTGACTCAGTGACATTTGTCATGCTTAATAATAGTGGCTGAGGAGACACCTGTTGGCCAAGTTTAATGGAACTGAAAGAGAAAATATAAGAATATACTGTATAGTGCTTCTTTTGGTAATTTTTAATATAATGTCAAAATGTCATAAGGTACAACTAGACAAACATTTGTTTATAGTGTGCTTGATTATGAATCACTGTAGCCTAATAAATATAGATTTGCAATGCAGCTTGTAGCTTGTGACAGTTATATTATCCATTGTATGTAAAACTTCACATTCATGCAAGTTCCATTGTTTTCTCTTGTAATTTTATTTCTCTGTATCTGTGTACTCTCCACAATGTATTTCTTCTCTCCAAAGCATTAATTCCTCTTTTGCCATTTTTCTCCATTTTTTTAATTCTTTTTTTCACTGGCATTAATAGTCCATAGAAATCTGACTTTATATATTGCTACCAATATCCCATTCATCCTTCAAAGATGTGGATGGTGGTCCCATATCTGTTAATATAATTTCAGTCACAATTTCAGACTTGTGAAGTCTTAAACACAATATAGGCTAATTATATAATGCCATAGAAGAGTAATGTGAACTAGCAAATGTTCTGGCTATAATGCTGCCTGGAAATAACCAAACAGTTGTTCAAATGGATCTTTGTGTTGATTTGACTTACTCTGTACAACCAATATGATGCTTCAGTTATAGAAATAAAAGTCCTAGTGATCCGATGGATTCAGGCAACAGCATTAAATAGATAACCAAGTCAGGGTTCAAACTTATAATTTGAAAGTTTTATTTAGTGTGACCCAATTCCACATTTAAACTTGCTTCTAGGTTCCTTTACCCCTCCTCCTCCTCCTCCATTCTTTCTTTTTCCAACCTCACTTTATTCCTTTTGTAGCCTTAATCCTTTCTTTTGCTATCTCTGATCCTGCTTTATTCCTCTCACACTTGAGTGCAAATTGTTCTCTCTTGGATTTAGTTTGTAAATGGATTACTCTTTTAACACACTCTCTCCTCGTGTCATAGTTAGTGTATTAGCAGTTAAGCTAGCTATCCACTAGAGGTCCGTATTAATGGAAGGCTGACAGTGACAGCAGGATCTGTTGGCCTATAGCGTGGCATACTGTGCAGAATGGAGAAAGTGAAACAACAAGGTTAGACAGTTCTAATGTAGATGTCTATATCAAGGAGATCCATTTGCAGTTAAAACTTGTCAAGGCTTAGCTCTGCAGGTACCTGGGGAGTCTGTTACATTTTCTCTAGTACGTTTACACCTCTAATTGGGCGAGGGTGGAGGTTGTGTTTTTTGTTTTGTTTTTTCTCTAAAGCTTAAAAATGTGATTCAATTATTTGGAAGAGGCATGCTGTACATTCTGCTTTGAGTAACGAATGGTTAGAGCATCTAAATAATGAATTGTTTGCAACCAGGTAAGATGTATGAGAGTAAAACCGAAGATTAAGAACCAGACATTTGAAACATGAGTTCTGTGGTCTTAGAGTAAAGTCATTGTTAGCAACTGTGATATACACTGAACAAAATTATAAACGCAACACTTTTGTTTTTGCCCCCATTTTTCATGAGCTGTACTCAAAGATCTAAGACTTTTTCTATGTACACAAAAGGCATATTTCTCTCAAATATTGTTCACAAATCTGTCTTAATCTGTGTTAGTGAGCACTTCTCTTTTGCCGAGATAATCCGTCCACCTTACAGGTGTGGCATATCAAGATGCTGATTAGACAGCATGATTATTGCACAGGCCACAATAAAAGACCACTCTAAAATGTGCAGTTTGATCACACAGCACAATGGGAGCATGTAATTGGCATGCTTGACTGCAGGAATGTCCACCAGAGCAGTTGCCCGTGAATTGAAAGTTAATTTCTTTATCATAAGCCATCTACAAAGAGGTTACAGATTTGGCTGTACACTGTAAAAAATTACCTATAGAATCTACCCAAAAAATGTGAGGTAACAATTTGCATTCAGTCGGTTTGGGTAAATTTCTCCCTATACTGTTCGTAAAGAGTACCAAATAAATCAGCTATAACATGGCAATTGAAATTAGGTAAAATCTATTCATAATATTAGACAATGAATTACTTATTAAATGTGAGTATTATTAACACCATTGTATTTTTTCAATTTATTTAATAATTGCTGTTATTATTAACCAATATGACTAACCATTATTGAATCAGGAAGGTAAACTTACTAATAACATTAAAAAGTTATCAGACACAGTAGATCATGAATTTTTTAATAAACAACCAAAAATCAAACAAATGATTCTTTGCATATTCAACAAGAACATATTCAAATCTTGATCACAAGAAATTGAGTTTTTTCCTTCAAACAGCATTATAAAAATACAAATAAAAAAATTAGGCTAATATTGCTCAAATAGTGTGTCTACTTGTTCATTAATTAAACTTAGGACGCCTATTTGTTCAAATAACAAACATCTATTTGAAATTTACCAATTACTGTATCCTGAGACACTAATACTTGAATTTATGTATTTTTTATGTATACAATGAGATACATTTCAAAACATTTTGACATTAACAACAACAACAACAACAACAACAACAACAAAAAAGGCAAGAAGCAGTCTATTCCATGATTTTAATTTTGAGGCTGTGAACCTTCTTGAGACACTTGCCTCCATCTAGCTCCAAAATAAGTTTTTGAAATACTTCAAAAGTATTCTTGAGCTTCTTGGGATATTCAAGGTTGACGGCATAGATTAATCCTATCAACAACATGCATGCCTTGGTTTTGTATC
>JAAIIK010000059.1:1084878-1098801 GCA_014706435.1 Silurus glanis | reverse complement strand
ATAATATAATATAATATAATATAATATAATATAATATAATATAATATAATATAATAGTATAATATAAGGAGCCCTTTTCCCTTTATTAAATCCACAACAGCAGTTAAATGGCTTAAACGTGAGGCTTAATGTTTACTAATGTTAAGTAAAATATTTTGTGCTGTCCTAATCTTTGATAACTAGATAAAAGGTTTATAAAGGTTATACTAGGCGAACAATTACTAATAGAGTATATGCTATAATTGAAACCAAATTAGCCAGAAAGCTAGCTAGTATAAAGCTAGATGTCACATCTCTCGTATCACTTTGTGGACACACCAGGCTTTTGTACATCCCCTCTAAATGGCACCATTAGTGTCTGATTCGAGCGGAGATGTTCTCTCAATCTGTCCAACAAAGAGACATTTGATTTCCAGTGCATAAATCCCCTAGCGAAATCCCCTATCGATTTCTGCTTTTCATTAGGTGAGAGGTGATACTGGGACAGGACCGGATTGCTCACAAGCCAGACATCTTTATCAAACAGGACCTGAAGTCCAGGATGAAGGAAAGCAGCTTTAGGGGCTAAAACAAAGGCTTTGTGCTAACAATAAGCGGTTATACAGAGAATGCAAAGTGTGTGCTACTGAAGCACAACCAGCAAAATGTACACAAATATCTCTGTATGCTAAAAAGTGTTTGTGCCCATCATATATATAAAACTTTGCAGCTAAAAAACTTAAAAATAGATTCCTATATATTTGTCCCAAATAACAGTCATTTAGACTATTTGATCTAATTTCTAAAAATATCAATCAATTGATCAATCAAATAAAAAACCCAGTTTAAAATGTAAACAAACTTTAGCAGTCGACAACATGTAATATTTTTAGCTAGCCTACTGGCCAAGTAAAAGCTCCAATGTGTTTCTAAAAGGTGGTTAATGCTAGGTTATATCATGTTGTGAGCTACAGTATTTACCAAATTCAGTCAATTGATACAGACCAAAGAAAACGAACACTAAATGACCATACAGCAGATCTAAAGGGTAAGCAAGCTGTTGGCTGATTCTTTTATTTATTTATTTATTTATTTATTCTTTTTTTTTTAAATAAAAGTAATAGAATGGATTTGTTCCTGATTTTATTTAAATAAATCCACATAAAGGCATTGGTAAATGCAAATATAGTAGTAGTATTATTTTTTTAATTTTTTTATTTGTTGATTTCCTAAATATGTTCATTATAAAATCGATATTAAATGTAATAAATTGTAATGATGAAGCAAATATTTGAAACATTATTTATTTATTTAATGTACAATATTTTGTTATAAATATATTTAAAAAAATTATCATTTATATTTTTTATTAAATCATTTGATTCTAGCTGAAGAAAACTTTACCTTAAGCAACAATATGTATGATGTATGTATATGTATCATATGTATCAATATTGAACCATTGAATTTTTCATGCCTAGTAGAAAGTGAATTTTTTGGTTTTAAAATGAATTAGATACAATTCTTTGTGACTCAGTACAGTACAAACACTTAAAAAAAACTTTAGTACAGTACCAAAGTAGTTTTATTTTTCTCCTCACCTTTAGTATGTTGTGAAGGCTTTTTTTTTTTTGTCAGGCTCTGGCGTTTTAATTAAATGTCACTCTACAACTGTGCACAGACATGTGGAGTTCCAGCTTTGCAGCTTTGTGTGTGTGTGTGTGTGTGTGTGTGTGTGTGTGTGTGTGTGTGTGTGTGTGAGTGAGAGTGAGTGTTTGTTCAACTGACAAGGGAAGGCTGATTGTGCACCCAGTCCTACAGCCAGTGTTCTTGATTATGTAGAAATAAAAAAAAGAAAGAGAGAGAGAGAGAGAGAGAGAGAGAGAGAGAGAGAGTGTGTAATCATGTTATCCCTTTTTATGATTCTGTGTTATGTAAATAATACATCTGTAATCAGTGAAACTGTGTGAGCCCATGGAGTGATGAATGCTTCATTAAAAACTGTGTGTGGTGTGTGTCTGTGTGTGGTCGCTATACTTTTTGACTGAAGGTAATGATGGAATGTTTCATAAATAAGCCACCTAATCTGCTGCATGCAAACACACACACATTGACATTGTTGCTTACTCAGCCAAAGAGTCCTCACAGTGTCAATTCTTCCTTAATAAACATGACTATCAGTTCACACCTCTAACACAATTTAATGTGTTTGTGTGTGTATAGGTTTCTGGGGGAGAATACATTATATTTTGACCTAAGGCTCAGTCAGATTCCCATATAACCCTCTTTTTGGCTCATACGAGTTTAGCTAGGAATTACATTTTTGCGTTTGCTGTCATTATCAAGTATGTGGTGCATGCTGCCTTAATTTACTGTGCCATTGGCAAAGTGAATATATATAGCATTTCAGACAGGTTTCTCATGCAGTGAGAATACATGCCATTACTAAAGCAAGAAACTTAATGAACACAATTTGACAAGTCTCCTTTCACTCCTTTCACTGTAGCCCCAGCTGTGCTGTTTCCATACATAATCTCTAGCAGAAGCATTAATATTAACTTCACAATATTTTCTTGTGCATTACCATTTTCCTGGGGATTTGAAATTTAGGCAAATCTTGTATTTTGTTGCAAATTGTACAGGAAGGAAAATGCAAAAGTATAAATTGTACCTAAAAAAAGTATTGAAAATAACTGTTTTGGCTGACCTTTACTTAATATGTCCAGCTTTTCAGTCTTGAAAATGTCCTTGTCTGCAACCAAATCAAATTCTTCTTCTCTGTCAGCCATTGTGGAATGAAAAAAAAAAAAAAAACAGCTATTAAATCCACATGGATATATTTGAGCTTTTGCAGTTTGCTACAGATTTGGTTTATGAGCTCTGACTATTGCGATCTCTGACCATCCAAGCAAAAGACATGAAAATGCCGGAATTGCCTTCTAGAGTTCCGCAGTGTCTCAACCTTGAAATCTGATTGGTTAAAGCAACAGCCTTCAAGCCTTCTGCTGATAAAACAGCTACAGTAATGATTCCTAGTTTAAGAACTTCAAGTACTCAATTTAGTTATTTATTACAATTTTATTTGATCACATTTTGTGAGCAAATATTTTTAAGGTTTTAAACTAATTTACTGAAGCATAATCAGTGTTTTACAAGCTCTTGAGTGTATAATGAAAGTGTTCTTAAGTTTGCCATGTGTGACCAATTCATCTGGTGTGTCAGCACGTCAGAGTGTGTAGACAAAACTCAGGTATTAATGAGCTGGGATTTAATAAAGCAGGCACTCCAATGTTAACCTTTTTATTTAAAAAAAATGCACTCTTACACAGGGACAGCAGTCAGGAAATTCATACAAATACTAATATTTATTACATGTTACCGTAAAACCCATTTATGATGCTCTAGACTTTCCAGTGAGGCCATGCTAAAAATATAACTCTTCATAAAATATAGAGTAAATTGTTAGGTTGATACGGTATCTCCGCCTTATGTCACAACAATCAACCCATATTTATGAGGTAAAAATCTTTTTAAATTTGTAGTTACTTCTCAATATGACCACCAAAGAAAAAATTTAGAGTTAGTGATGGAAAGACTATTTGGTTATTGGCTATTTGGTCATTATTAAAAATGATAAAAAAACATAAGTAAGAATAACTCTTATTTCGTAGATGTTCCACAACTGTAATTATAAACGGTGTGATTCTTGAATATGTGATAGTTGTGGACAGGTTACTTTGATATAAGGGGAATACAATTTTTTTTATTAATCTTAAAGGTAGGAACTCAAGGCTCGAGTAGGGTTTCCTTCTTGTTTTAGGAAACATAGTTCCCCTTCGGGAACTCGAGCTGTGTCGAAACGCTTTGGGAACGCCCCTGCGTTGTCCACGCTCTGAACCACGTGTGAAATCTAGCCAATAGGTAAGCCGTGACGTCATAGACAGGCGACGCCGCGTAACCAGGAAGCTACAAGATGGCTGTGCAGTGGTAGCGACATTAGATTCTGCTCGTTCAGGTAAGCGCTTTGTGTGTGTTATCTGTGCAGTCATGAGCTTAAATGAAGGCAGAATTCCGTCTGCGTGTTTCCTGCTTGCCCCGATTCATTTCGGGGGGGGGGGGTGACACGCTGCCGATGTGTTGTTTGCTTAGCTTAGGAGCGTGCTTAGTCGGCTCTCCAAGGAGAGCGCTTTCCCTCGCGGCTTCGGCTCTCGATGGTATCGGCTGTTAGCATTTTAGCCGTGTGGCTATGCGCTCCCGGCTGCTAGCCGAGCTCCCGTTCCCCGGGGAGAGCGCTCGTTTGGAAACAGTTCTTTTCCGGTGTGTGTTATGCGGTGCTCCGTATTTCTTCCTCCGAGGTGGGAGAAATTTCTGAAAATTCGGGGAAGCATGCCTGGCGGCTGCTTCTTCTCCTGGTGCGGGCAGCGCGGCGTTACATGTCTCTCTCTCCAAGGAGGATGAGATGATGGATGCTAGCGGGCCTGCGGACTCCTCACAGCCTGTGCTGTACGAGGAGCTCCTTGGGGTCGTGGCACGGGCCAGGTCCGAGCTGGATCTAGCTTGGCCGGTCGTGTAGCAGAAGCAGCGCGCACCCAGTGAGCTGGATGAGCATTTCCTGCGCCCTGTGTCACAGCCTCAGCGCCTTCCCTGATCTGCACACCGAGGTGTCTGGGTCCTGGGAGGCCCATGTGCGTGCATGCTTTTCCAAAGTTTTTCGACGTGCGCGGATGTTATTGGGACTAACTAGCGCGGCTGCGGGACGATGCCGCTTGTGGTAGAGACGCTAGATAGCTATCTCTCCCCGAGTGCTGCTTCTGTGAAGGCTGTACGGTTTGCCTACGAGGAGCCGCTTGGCTCTGGTAGGTAGGGATACGCGGCGGGTCAGGCTGTGGGTTGCTTCCACATGATGAGTGTGTTGAAGGCATACCAGGCTGGCCTGCTATGGGGGATGGTGTGAGCTTCCTTCTGAGCACCACGGTGTTCCCTCCTGGCCTGACCTGGTAACGCTGTGGGTAAGGGCGATTGCTGGCGGGTTCAGCAGACCGCGGTGGCATTTCAGTGGTAGTTCCTTGCCGCTCCAATGGGGCTGCCTCGCCCTGGTACGTCCAGGCACAGCGAAATAGCCCGGTAAGAGAGCGTTGCCACCCGATTCCCGTGGGGAGGTCCTAGGGGCCCCTGGCGACTCTCTGAGCCCGAGGAGGGGCGGGTTCGTCCTCGCCTCTAATGTACGGGCTGTGGTGCGTAAGCCTGACGGCTTGCATCTTGAAGGGCGATGTGCACCTCATGTTACGGTGCCCGTCCCTCCCTGGCACCACCGGGAGGCCGGTCTGTCGGCCCTGCCCCCAGCGGTTAACTCCCTTATTCCGCCCGTAAGATCGCTGCGGATGGGGGGGTTCCGCCGCCTCTCAGGAGGTGTAGTCAGCTGCAGAGCACCGCTCCAGCCGCTCTGAGTGGGTCAGGGGCCAGCCCCGAGGGGTTGTTTCCCCCTGTGGAACTTTCTGTCAGTCTGGAGGGCTGCCAGGAGTCTCTCGGGGGTCCTGGGTACTGTGGAGAAGAACTGCGCGATTCAGTTCGCGTCTTCTCCTCCCCGGTTCAACGGGATGTGTCCTGCCCTGGTGGGACCCGTGCAGGCTCTGGTCCTGGGACAGGAGGTGCGTGCTCTCCTGAGGGAACGGGCCATCAAGGTGGTTCCCTCCTCCTCGGTCAGAGAGTCAGGCTACTACGGCCCGTACTTCATTGTTCCGAAGTGGGACGGCGGGTTGCATCCCATTCTGGATCTCCACTCCTTGAACCACTCACTTATGAGGCTTGGGTTCAGAGAGGTTGTGTCTCAGATCAAGTCTGAGGACTGATTTGTCATTCGTTAGATCTGGAGGTCGCATCCTCCCACGCGGCCATCCTTCACCACACACGGGAGGTTCCTGAGGTTGCTTTCGGGGCGAAGCTTACCAATATCGGTCCTCCCATTCGGCCTAGCACTCTCACCCCGTACCTTCACGAAGTGCGTGAACGCGGCACTGAACCCGCTGCGGCTTCAGGGCATCCGCATTTTGTATTATATCGACGATTGGTTGATATTGGCTCGTTTAGAGCACCGGGCAGTACGCCATTGAGATGTCGTTCTCGCCTGCATGAAGGTACTGGGGTTCAGACTGAAACGCCGGGTAGAGTGTACTTTCTCCAGGGTGGAGAGCCACTTTTCTCGGCGTGGTGTGGGACTCGGCCAGGTTGCGGGCACGGTTGTCTCCCGCCCAGTTTGAAGTCATCCTCACCGCAGTCAGGAGGGTGGGAGCAGGCCAGCCACTCACTGTGAGGCAGTTCCAGAGGCTGCTGGGTCTCATGGCAGCAGCGTCCAGTGTAATTCCACTCGGCCCCCTCCGCATGAGGCCCCTCCAGTGGTGGCTCCGGGGCAGAAGGGTTCTCCCCCAGAGGGAGTCCGTGTCATACCATCAAGGTCTCGCGGTGTGCCCTTTGAGCCTTGGATGCATGGAAGGACCCTACGTTCTGTCCCGAGGCCCCGTTTTAGGGACTCCTTGTCGTCGCGTAATGCTAACGACAGACGCTTCCCTCACGGGGTGGGGAGCGGTCATGAGTGGCCACTCCGCCCAGGGTCTGTGGAGCGGCCCACGTCTCTCGTGGCACATAGATTGCCTGGAGATGCTGGCAGTGTTGTTGGGGTTAAAACACTTCCTCCCAGTCCTGAGAGATCGCCATGTGTTGGTCCGCACAGACATTACTGCGGTGGTCTCGTACATCAACCACCAGGGGGGTCTCCGGTCTCACCCCTTGCAAACAACAGGCGCGAGAGGTCCTCTTGTGGTCCCAATACAAACTCCTCTCATTGTGAGCCGTTTACATCCCGGGACGGTTGGATGTCAGAGCAGACGCCCTGTCGAGACAGTGGCTGCCATGGGACGGTCTTGGCTGAGGCTACGCCTGTACGCCTTTCCCCCGATCGCGCTGCTCTCGGGAGTTCTGGAAAGAGTTCGCCGGGAAGGAGTCTGTCTCCTCCTGGTAGCACCTCGATGTCCGGGCAAGCTGTGGTTTGCGGACATGGTATCCCTACTCGAGGGCCCTCCGTGGGAAATTCCTCCCAGGAGGGATCTCCGCTCGCAGGCGGGCGGAACCCTGGTTCACCCCCGCCCGGAGTTGTGGAAGCTGTGGCTGTGGCCCCTGAGGGGGCACAGTTCGTAGCAGCTGGTCTCTCTACCGAGGTAGTAGGGGCCCTTCTCCACTCCAGAGCTCCCCCACGAGGAGGTCGTATGCCGCACGATGGCGACTGTTCGCGTCACGGTGTGAGCACCATGACTTGGACCCAGTTGACTGCCCGGTCGGTTCAGTTCTGGAGTTTTTACAGGAACAGTTTGCCACAGGGTTGACCCCTTCGACCCTGAAGGTTCCGTGTTCGCCATTGCGGCATATATCGCCCCGCCTGCGGGGCGGTCGCTGGGTAGGCACCCGTTGGTGACATGTTTCCTCCGTGGCACCCGGAGGCTGAGGCCTGGGACGCGACCCAGAGTGCCTGTCTGGGACTTAGCAGTTGCCCCGTCCCACCTGGAGTTTGCCCCTGGCATGGCCTGAGTGTTTCTATACACGAGGCATGGGTGCGTACCTAAGGCGATGTGTTGTTACAGGCATTCTGCCCTCCTCTGTTTATAGCCCCCGACCAGGGGTTACAGGCCCGGCTGTGTCCAGTGCAAGCACTGGATGCTTGTCTCCACAGGACGAGTCCTTGGAGGTGGTCGCTGCAGCTGTTCGTCTGCTGTGGCCCTAATAGGGAAGGTTCCTGGCCGATGGGCGGACGTTAAGCAGGTGGGTAGTGGATGCCATCCTTTTAGCTACGAGTCCTGGTCTCCCCGCTCCGATCGGGGTCTGGCCTCGCTCCACCGGAGTGTGGCGGCCTCTACGGCCTGGTCTGCTGGAGTTCACTCCTGGACATTGCGGCGCTGCGGGCTGGTTCCCCCCCGCTGACCTTGTTGGGTTGTGGCCTCGACCCAGAGCCACTCCGGGCTCCTCTGTCCTGCGTGCAGGTGCCGAGGCCCTCACACACTGGACAGGGTCTGGTCAGTGTGGCATGATTGGACACTCGTTCCCAAAGCGTTTCGACGCAGCTCGATTTCTCGAAGGGGAACGTCTCTAGGTTACGAACGTAACCCTAGTTCCCCGAGGGAACGAGACGCTGCGTCTCCGTGCCACACTCCCTGCATCCCTGCGGCGCTTACCTTCTCTCTTTGCAGAAGCTAATGTCGCTACCACTGCACAGCCATCTTGTAGCTTCCTGATTTACGTGACGTCGCCTGTCTATGACGTCACGGCTTGCCTATTGGCTAGATTTCAGTTTAGAGTGTGGACAATGCAGGGGCGTTCCCAAAGCGTTTCGACGCAGCGTCTCGTTCCCTCGGGGAACTAGGGTTACGTTCTTAGCCTAGAGACGATCTGTAACTTGGAAAGCTGTTTTTTTATTATGGACTAAACTGGGTTTGATTTAACGTTTTCATAAAATCACATTTTCTTTCATAGTCTGATTTGATTTTGATGAAGATTTGTGTTCATGAAATTGCTTAGGTTTTGCCAGAAGTTGATTCGTCTCTGTCTGTTCGCCTCTACCACTCCATTTAACTCCAAGACTGTAATGTGTGCATGTAGCCACTTGCACATGATTGCCAGATGATATTTCTTAATAAAGCTAAATGGCGGTCCTGAGAGACGGAAGTTGCAAGCGACCCCGTGGCTGCCTGACTAGATTATACAATAATCCCATTAGGCCAGAGCTCCAGTCAGCACTTCCACCTTCAGGCCCTACATAATCATAACAGATGGCTTTGTTTCAGACAAAAACACCCCTCAAACACCCTCCACTACAGCATCAGAATATAGAAGAAGCTGTAATTACGAGGTGGTGAATTCTTCACACTATTCTGTTTATGAAGTAAATACAATTTTCTGGGGCAAAATGGCCACAGAAATGTATACTGCAATGTCTGGTTAAAAAAATCAGAATCCTAAATGGCCTTTAGTCCGTCCATTTTTGGCCAGAAGCGATGATGTGTTTTAAGCTACAGGCTGGTCACTTGGTCAAGAGGATGAGAAAATCAGAGTAGAAGAAATAACAGTGGCACTGTGGTTGCTACTTTTGACTGCAAAGTTTTTTTTTCTCCACCATTCAGTTAGAGCTGTAAATAATTTAGCATTGAAATTTTGCTCTGAAGAGGTTCTCAATGCTCTCTTTGCTTAAACATTTCTAAATTTGTAGATTTTCTCAGTTCTTTCACAGCATTTGCAATGGCAGTATTTCAAGTTGGTGCCTGTAAGTACATGTGAAGCCCCTTTTAGCAGTCAGGAGAAAGATGCTAATCTGTCAATTCTTCATTCTAACAAAAGTGCAGTGCTAAGAATACAGCCAAATCTAAATATGTAATATGTAGAAATATTTTTAGTGAAACCTATAGGACAAGATGACAATTAGTTTATATTCGAAGAGACAGAACTCTTTGCATAAAACAGTTAAAGTATATACACTATTCATAGTGAGGAAACTGGGAAGAGACAATGCTTTGTAATGGACCTTATCTGTTTGAGACTTCACACATGGAAAAACAAAAGATAAAATACACCACCTAGTCAAAAACAAATGCAAAACAGGTGAGAACAATCATGACATGGTAACATTTAGTTGCATACATAGTATTTATTTTGCATGGGCAATATCTGTTCACTTTACTCAACACTAGCTCTTTGTGTAGTCCTGTGTGTAAGTCTGCTTATGTCTGGTCTAGTTCTGGGTCGTCTCGTGTAGCGCTGTGTTGTTTAACACAGCACCATGGCCCTGGAAGAATGCTGATTTGTTTCACTGCAAACTGCAGTGAAACGACAATAAAGCAACTTGACTTGACTTGACACATTAGGAAGCTGAACCAATGAGAAGACAGGAGCAGTGACAAGGCATGAATCTAATCAAAACAACAAAACACACATGACAATATAAGCAATAACATGGAGCACAAAAGCGCGGAAACTGTGGCATTCACAATGACAGCCCCACACGTAAAGCGCATACTGAGAAGGGCAATACATGACAGGCGAATGTAAACAATGCTGTTTAAAAAAGAGAGCCAGACTATTTCAAAGGGAAAGTGCATCATAGCACCGAATGCTTGTTGCCCATTTGGACCGAAGAGCACCATTAATCCTGCCCTATTGTCATGATGAAATTCACATGTCTGAGCTATATACTGTATATAAAAAAATCACTGATTTAAGGACAAAAAATCTGAGGAGATAGCATCTTAAATTAAGACACTGTTTATCTTCAGGACTGAGGTATTTAAGGATAAAATAAAGAAAAAGCATTGAAAGCAGACACAGTAAATAAGTGCTCTGACATTTTATCTATATCTAAATTAACTAAATACACTGGCCCTGTTTTAATGGCCTAACACTTTGTGAGTTAATGAGTATTTTGTGGCTTCATTAAATTGTGAGTAAAATTGTGAGCTTGTTTTCCCCCTGCACAAATATCATTTGTGATCTAGTCAGTATAAAATAGGATCCTTCTGATTCTTGTAAGTTTATAAGTTCTTTATTTTGAACTGTAATGTAGAGGAATGATAATGATGCTGCTGCTGATGAAGATGGAGACACTTTTTTAAATGGCATGCTAACCTAAGAAACTAAAGCCTGAACTCATTAAGTGCCATTGTTCCATAAATGTTCCACAACTTTTCTATAGTGGAATTTTTGTGGCATTACCTGTTACATAATAAAACCACTAGTTAACTCCACATGACTGACATGAATAAAACGTGAAATAGAAGCCTTTATTAAAGTGCTTGAAGAAATAAACCTTGGCATATAAATTGTATTTATGTTTACACCAATCAGGCATAACATTATGACATTATAACATTATTAGCGTGTAGTGAATAACACTGATTACCTCTTTCTCATGTTAGTGGGTGGGATATATTAGTCAGCAAGTAAACATTTTGTCCTTAAAGTCGATGTGTTAGGAGCAGGAACAATGGGCAAGCATAAGGATTTGAGTGAGTTTAGCAAGGGCCAAATTGTGATGTCTAGACGACTGGGTTGAAGCATCTCCAAAACTGCAGTTCTCGTGGCATGTTCACGGTCTGCTGTGGTCAGTATCTATTCAAAGTGGTCCAAGAAAGGAACAGTGGTGAACCGGCGACAGGATCTTGGGCAGCCATATAATATAATATAAGGTCACTGATGCATGGGGGAGTGAAGTCTGGCCCTTGTGGTACGATCCAATAGCTACTGTAGCTCAAATTGCTGAAGAAGTTAATGCTGTTAATGCTTGACAAGTCAGGACTGTTTTGGCAGCAAAAGGGGGACCAACACAATATTAGGCAGGTGGTCATAAAGTTGTGCCTGGTTGGTGTATGTAAACATGTCACGCAGATCATATAATCCTTTGTCAGCTCATATTGCTGTTTCCACCAAGGTGAATGCTGCTTTTGATACATGTGTATCACATTGAGGGCCATGTGTGTGCTGCAATGAAAATTTACAGTGGTGTGAAAAAGTGTCATTTCTTATTTTTTGGCATGTTTGTCACACTTGAAAGTTTAAGATCATCAAACTAATTTAAATATTAATAAAAGATAACAAAATGGAACACAACATGCAGTTTTTAAATAAAGGTTTTTATTATTAAACAAAATCCAACACTACATGTCCCTGTGTGAAAAAGTGTTTGCCCCCTAAACCTAATAACTGGTTGGGTCACCCTTAGCAGCAACAACTGCAATCGAGCGTTTGTGATAACTTGCAATGAGTCGGGTACAGCGCTGTGGAGGAATTTTGGGCATCTTATCTATGCAGAATTGTTGTAATTTAGCCACATGGAGGTTTTTTGAGCATGAACCGCCTTTTTATGGTAATGCCACAGCATCTCAAAAGGATTCAGGTCAGGACTTTGACTAGACCACTCCAAAGTCTTTATTTAGTTTTTCTTCAGCCATTCAGAGGTGGACTTGCTGGTGTGTTCTGGATCATTGTCCTGCTGTAGAACCCACGTTCCTTTTAGATGGCCAGACATTCTTCTTCAGGATTTTTTGGTAAACAGCAGAATTCATGGTTCCATTTATCACAGCAAGTCTTCCAGGTTCTGAAGCAGCAAAACAGCCCCAGACCATCACACTACCACCACCATATTTTACTGTTGGTATGATGTTCTTTTTCTGAAATGCGATGTTACTTTTTACGCCAGACGTAATGGGACACACACCTTCCAAAAACTTTTGACTCATCAGTCCACAGAGTATTTTCCCAAAAGTCTTGAGGATCATCAATATGTTTTCTGGCAAAACAGAGACGAGCCTTTATGTTCTTTTTGTTCAGCAGCGGAACTCTGCCATGCAGACCATTTTTGCCCAGTCTCTTTATTATGGTGGAGTCATGAACACTGACCTTAACTGAGGCAAGTGAGGCCTGCAGTTCTTTGGATGTTGTTGTTGGGTCTTTTGTGACCTCTTGAATGAGTCGTCGCTGTGCTTTCGGGGTAATTTTGGTCGGCCGTTCACTCCTGGCAAGGTTCTCCACTGTTTCATGTTTTTGTCATTTGTGAATAATGGCTCTCACTGTGGTTCGCTGGAGTCGCAAAGCTTTAGAAATGGCTTTATAACCTTTTCCAGACTGATAGATCTCAATTACTTTCTTTCTCATTTGTTTCTGAATTTCTTTAGATCTCGGCATGATGAGCCAGTTTTAACAGGGGGCAAACACTTTTCCACACTGGGCCACTGGATTTTGTTTTCCCTCAATAATAAAAACTTTCATTTAAAAACTGCATGTTGTGTTCACTTGTGTTATCTTTTACTAATATTTAAAATACTTTGATGATCTGAAACATTAAAGTGTGACAAACATGCAAAACAATAAGAAATCAGGAAGGGGGCCAACACTTGTTCACTCCACTGTATGTAAAGTCAAAAATTTTAATAATAGTAACACTTTGGAAGCAACAATAACCCTCTCTCACAATCTTGCTCACATATAGGCATATCTCTAGTCTTTAGCTTTAACTTTAGTCCCAGAGTTTCATCAGACATTCAATTGTGCAGATAGACACAAAATTCTAGCAATGTCTGTACATCTTTTTACAATAAAAAAAATGAAATATTACATGTACATATGTATTCAGACTTTTTTCCCCCTTTAGTATTTTGCCTCTGCTTAATGTATTTTTCTATGCTGGTGAGTCTGTCATGATTGTTTGGTAGATATCTGACTTTTCCTGTTATTTCCTGTTTCCAACTCATGACTATGACCTAGAATATGGATTAATTCCACTTGATGGTGCCTGAACACATTCAGAAATTGACAAATATGTATAGGTTTTCTTTAATTAAATCCTTGCTAATTTTATGCACATGTGTCCTACCTCATCTATACCACACTAATTATTCTTTAAATGTTCTTTTGACATAAGATCACATATTTGTTGCAAAAACAGTGTTCTTTTACAGTGGACTCTCCACATGCCTCTTCTATTTGTTGCTATCTGCTTTGGTCACCCCTCCACACACCCTCTTTGAGAGCCTTTGGCTGCCTTCACAGATAATAAGGAGGATTAAGTCTCTCCCACACATCTCTATCTCCTTCTGTGCCTTTTATTCCACCATTTGCATAATCGAACAGCAGAGAGTGTTACCTGTGTCCGGTTAATATTGTATGCCCGTCAGTAGTCTCAGTATCTCTCATTCACACACGAAAACCTGCATATGATTATTAAAATAAAATAATACACTGCCTCTCGGCAGCAATGCAGATGCTTTTATCTCTATCTGTAACCTGGAAGAGCATTTAAAGTGCTGGGTTTGATTAATCACAGAATGTGAAATGCCCCGTCGAAAGAGAGAGAGAATAGAGAGAGAGAGAGCGAGAGAGAGAGAGAGAGAGAGAGAGAGAGAGAGAGAGAGAGAG